>JAWNOV010000089.1:8240000-8746158 GCA_035045575.1 Drosophila falleni | reverse complement strand
GTCGGCAGAGAGAGAGAGAGTTGCAGTACTTATATGCCAATGTAGTTATGTGTATATACATATATATGTACTGATGGTACATACTCAAGAAGTGCTTACGCTAGCGATCTCACAATGCGGCCAGTCCGCATAAGTGACGGATCCTATTACTGCACTTAGGATATTTATCATTATATAAACATAGCAACAAAGTGTCGTTATGTTATGAGTTGTTACTCTTACTTTTAAGTTGGGCATATGACCACTTGTTTTACTGTATATTTTACAATACTGTGGGTATATGCTCATTTGGCATACAACATACTACACCTCCTTTTTTGTTTTTTTAAATAAGGTAATATATTGTAGTTATGTAATATAAAAATTATTGTTAGTATTATTTTTTAATATACTATGTTGTATACAAATTTTTTTTTTAAATATATATATAATTAGTAAGATAATATAAAATAAAAATGTATTGGTATTAATAAAAATGTTTGTATATAATTAAAAATTTTGTTGTTCTTTTTTTTTTTTTTTTTTGATATTTATTTATTAGTATTATTATTTTTGTTTTGTTGTTGAATTATATTGTGGCTGATCAGGCCTAAAAATTGCAATATTATTTTTTTTTCAAGCTTATTTAACTTTTTAATAGTTTTAATCTGTTCTTATTTATTATCTGTGGTTTCTTTTTTCCTGCATCTATTTGAATGTTGTTTCTATCTTCTATACTTATAACTTTATACGGACCTAAATATATACTTTCCACCTTATGTGCTGTATCGTTCTTTAGAAGTACTTAAGTTCCTACTTCGAGTTCTATGTCATTTAATTTTTTGTCGTATTCTAATTTTTGTTTTTGTTTTTCTAAGTCTATTAAATTTTTTGCTCTTTTATAAGCTGTTTCTAATCTAAACTTAAATTCTTTAGCATAATCATCTATGTTGTATATAGAATCTATTTTAGTTATACTATTGAATTCTGTGAACTGTCTTGGTAATCTGCCATAAAAAAGTTCGTAAGGACAGTATTCGTGTGCTGTTGATGGAGTAGTGTTGAAACAATAGGTGAAATAGTTCAACCATATGTCCCAATCGTCTTTGTCAATCGAAATATATGAACGGACAAATTCGATAAATGTTCGATGACTCCTTTCAATTGAAAGTTTCGTTTCCTAAAGTTTCGTGATGATGTGCTGTTGAGTGTATATTACTTATATTCATATACTTGTACAAGTCATTTATAAGTGAATTTTTATAGTCAGTACCCATGTCCGTTATGAACGTCTTCATAGGACCGTACTTTAATAGAAAAAATTCAAATATTCTTTTAACAACTGTTTTTGCACTTTTGTCTGTTACTGGTATTGTAACTAGATATTTGGTTAGGCCGCATATTATAGTTATTGCGTACTCATTGCCATTCTCTGTTCGAGGTAATGGTCCAATTGTATCTATTAAAACAGTGTCAAATGCAGTATTTGGAGTATTTGTTAATATCATAGGAGCTTTAGTATGCGTAGTGGTTTTTGCCTGTTGGCATTTCACACAAGTTTTCACATATCTTGTTATTGCCTTAGTCATTTGGGGCCAATAATAGTATTTCTTAATTTTTAACAGGGTACGCGTAATTCCTGTATGGCCTCCTTTTATGGGATCATCATGGTATTTCGACAGAATTGCTTTAATTTGACTTTCGTCGTTTTTGTCTATGTGTGTCACTTTAGTTAGTAGCGCTACCTTTAATGTACTTAAATATTTATTGTCCATATTTTTAAATTCATTTAGTGATACCGATTCGAAAATTTGTTCACTTGGTGACAACTGTAAATTAACAATTTTATGTAAACCGGCTTCTGAATTAATCCTTTGAAAGAATTGACCTAGATCGAATTTTTCATTGGAGTACAAATCATTAACTGAAAATTGTGAAATAATTCTTTTTCCTTGTTTAAATAAACATTTGGATTTATCGAATTTTATTTTTACAAATTTCTTTACGTCATTATTGCTAATGACTTCATAGACATTGGGCTCTTTTTGTTCTTTTTGCAATTTTATTTTATTATCTGCGCAGATATTTTGCTGTCGTTTTGATGATCTCGTTTGGACCATCATTATGTTCCTATTCATTTTTATCAGTGATTTTATTTTAATTCTAGATAATGCATCTGCTACGTGATTATCTTTCCCCTTGAGATATTCTACCGCAAATTGGTATTCTTCTAAATCTAGTCTCATTCTTGTTAATTTTGATGTTGGGTTTTTCATTGAAAATAAAAATGTTAAAGGTCTATGATCTGTTTTAACTAAGAAATGCCTGCCATAGACGTATGGTCGGAAGTGTTTTATTGCCCAGTGGATCGCAGTTAATTCTTGCTCTGTAGTTGATTTATTGCTTTCTCCCTGTGTGAATGATCGTAACGCAAATTAAATTGGTAGTTGCAAATTGTTGTACTCTTGGGATAGTACTGCACCACATGCATGTTTACTTGCATCTGTGGTTATGCAAAATTCTTTGCTGAAATCAGGATATTGCAGTAACGTTGGCTTCATTAGTGCCTTTTTTAAATAATTAAATGCGTCATTGCATTCTTTTGTCCATTCGAATTGAACGTTCTTTCTACACAATTTAGTCAAGTGACGTGAATATTGTGCGAAATTGTGAATAAATCGTCTGTAATAATTACAAAACGCGACGAATCGTCGTGCACTATCCGCATCAGTAGGGATTGGATAATTTTTTATAACATGCCATGATCTGTGCATTTATGGCCTAGGAATGTAACCTCATGCATAAAAAATGAACATTTCTCTGGGTTTAATTTTAAATTGTGTTTTCTACACGAGTCAAACATACTGACATATTTTGACATATTTTTAAACATGTGCTGTTCAGAACAGCCAATGATTATCAAGTCAATCATATACAGAAATGATTGCGATGGTTCAAGACCGGTAAATGCGAGTGTCATCATTCGCATAAACGAATTTGGGGCTACTTTTAAACCATAAGGCAATCGCGTGAAGCGATAGGAACCGGAGTTCGTGGAAAATGATGTTGTTTCTAGATTTCTCATCTAGTTCTATTTAATGAAATTCAGACATAAGATCGAGACATGAATAGTATTTTGCTCGTCCTAGTTGGTCTAAGATTTCTTCTATCCTTGGCAGTGGGTATTTGTCTGCTAAAAGTTTCTTATTTATATGGCGATAATCAACTACTAAACGCCTTTTTTTTTTTTTTAGAATTTGGAAGAGATTTCTTGGGTACCAAGAGAAGTGGGTTATTATATTCGGATATAGATGGTTCGACTATACCGTTTTTAATAAGATTTTCGACCCGTCTGTTTATTTCTGGCTTCTCAGATTCAGCATTTTTATAATTCTTGATATAGACTGGAGTTTTGTCTGTAAGTCTTAATTTTTGTTTATAAAAATTATGACTTGAAATTGCTTCTGTTTCTACACCAAATATGTCACTGTATTTGGAACATAGAGAGTAAGTAAGCTTGTCTTGGAATTGCTCAGGGAATTTTAGTTTTTTCAAGACTTCATTGCTTCTATGTATTACTTTGATTTATAAGTTGTTTTTTAATTTCGTAATCTTTAATTGATTCGAATTTTACTTTTTGGATTTTGAATTTTAATATTGTCGTTTGTTGTATTTAAAATATGAACTATTGCACTATTAATTTATATTATAATACAGTTTCTTCATTTGTCAGAAGCGTAATTTTTCTCATTACTTCTAATCTAGCTGGTAATAGTATTGAATTGTCCACATCGTTATGTAATAGTGGTACATGTATTTGATAATTTAGTGATTTTGGTTTCATGATGAACTCATCATTTTGATAATCTAGTATGCAATTAAATTTTCGAATGAAGTCTAGTCCAAGAATTCCATCGCATGGTATGGGAAATTCATTGTAGACTATTTGAAAGTCGTGACTGATTACAAAGTAATCAAAAAGTAAATCAATTGTAGATTGTCCAATTGATTGTATTGTTTCCTGTCCAATTCCTGTTATATTTGTTTTATAAATTTGATTAATATTTGAATTTACGTTAATATTTTTTAGGATAGAGACATTTGCTCCAGTATCTACAAGTAATGTTAATGGAATATTATTTTTTCTATTCTGTATCTTAATTATACTACTGAGTCTAAGATTTATGTTTAGTTTTTTTACTATTGGTTGCTCAAGGTGGTTTTCCGAGTTACCTTGTGTAATTCGAACCTGATTCTGCTGCCCGCGTCCTCTGTTTGGTGCGCCTCTGTACGAGTTGCCTCTTCTATTGTTGTATCTATTGCCGTTATGGTTATTATAGCGAAAGCCACTCCTGTTGAATGGTCGGCTTCTGAAATTACCCCTGCCGCGGTTTCCGCCATGGTGAGAGTGATTTTGGCAATATAGGACAGTGTTGGGTTGTCCTGTTGCTTCTGTGCAACTATCTACAAATTTGGATATGGCATCATTAATGGTATTGAATGTGCCTGCCTGCATGATAAGTTTTACCTTATCAATAGCGCAGTTTTTGGTCATGGCCTTTACAGCTTGAGTTGTGCTGTATTTGATGGCTAAGTCAGAACTTAAACCATCATTAATGTAAGCACCTTGTAGGGCTTTTGTCAATTGCTCAACTTCTTGTGCGTAAGTGTTGGCAGTTTTGCTTTTTTGTTGTAATTTCAAGAGTTTAGCTGATAGTACTTCAACTGATTCTTCATTTACGGTTCTTGAGAGTTTTGCAATAATTTCAGCGATTGTTTTTTCATCACTTATTAAATTTTTTGCATGACCCTTTAGTTTGGTCTTTATCAAGCTGATTGCGTTTGCTTCATGATCGCCTTTAAGTGAATCTACTAGATTCAACGCGTCTTTGAAACTTTGCAAATTTTCAGCTTTGCCATCATACTCCGAAAGTATGGACGAGGCTGTTTTAATAAACTCAATTGTTGTTTGAGCCATTGTGATCGGCTTGTGTTCTGAATTAGAATCAAAATATGACGATTCAGTCAACGCTTTGATTGCTGGGATCGTTAAATTATTTATATCACTGTCTTGTAATTCAATATCTTGAGTTTCTTCAGATTCTGAATTATTTTCCAGGTTTTCTGAATCGTTTTTTAATAATATCTCTGTGTTTAGAACAGTAGGTATTATTATATCCAAATTGTGTTTGGATTTGCTGCTCAACAAGTTCTCCCTAAATTTGCTTAGTACTTTACACACTTGTGACCAATGGTTACTTTTTAATTCGTTCCTATAGTCATATATTAGTTGACGAGCTTCATTAAAGCTTTCTACTAATATATTTGCGTGTTTATTTACTGTATTACTTTGATTTATATTATTCTGTCTCTGATCGCTTCCCATTCCATACTAATCCATTACTGATCATTATCTATGGGTGCTTTACTTGTTTTTTTTTTTTTTTGATTACAAAAATAGTGCTGCCATTATGCAGTGTATATAATCATATTCAAACAAATTTATTTGATAAAATATTTTTTGTTTTAAAATTTTTAGAATTTATCTAAATCGTTTGCATATTTGTAAATTGTTGTATATTTTGAAAAGTTCACTAGCTGTTATTAGTATTACAATAATTATTAACAGCGTACTGATCAAATGTAGGTCTAATTTTTCAACTTCAACTTTATTTATTACATTTGCAGTTGAGTCTACAGTTTTAGTATCTATGAGGCCCATTTTGGCCCAAGGGAAATTGTTTGTAATTGTGAATAGGGTCTGCGTTTTGACAGTTTGTAATTAACAGATTTCTACCTATTAGTTCGTATAGCTTTACAGGCCACACTGCTAATTGGGCAGAAATGGTTCTGCGCAATTTTATAATTTTAAGTGTAATTTTTATTTTAATATACAAGAATGGATTGACCCTCGAGGATGCATCAGCTGGGCGTCGCTGGATGTGGCACGCTGATGCTCCTTCGTTGGTGCAAGCGGCGGTATGCCTCTCGCACTTGTTGACTGCTGCTGCTGTCCTAAGCCTAGGAGCTCAGGCGGGGCCGGTGCCGGTCATCGCACAGGTCGTTGTATGTGGGCAAGTTCCTTTGCAGAATACGCCGTAGAATGATCCACGGCAGTCTCCTGGGCATTCGCCAGGTCTTCTTGGAAGTGGCTTGGGGGATGGAGGCTTTGTTAATTTTCGATCATTAATCACTTGAATATATGAGGAGAGAGATACGGTGTTGGGAACGGTGTTTTTGAGCTTTGACTTTTAAAAGTCTAACTCAGCTTGTAAAACGTTGGTAGTTGTCCACGCTGGTGGCGGTGAACTTGAGTAAATTAGCCACTTTAAGTGAGCTATTCTTTAAGTAATTTTTGTTTTTACACCACCGCATTTTCCCATTTCACTCGCACTCAACTCACTCAGTGATTATTTTTGTTGTTGTTGTCCTCCATCCAGCGATTTGTCATTTAGTCTTCCTTCCTTCCTTAGTTTTCTTCGACTCCTGTTGCTCGGTTATTCTGACCGAGTCACGGCCGCCATGTAATGTTGAAAATGTTCGAAGCACAATGAAAGGCGTCGGATTGGTTTGAGGCCTTGATCGAGAGTGTTTTCCCAGTTTTATTCAGTTTTATATTTGGCTTATTACATCCAATATTCTAAGTGAGCTCTGCCGCTAAGAGCGTCGGCAGAGAAAGAGAGAATTGCAGTACATATATGCCCATGTAGTTATGTATATATACATATATATGTACTGATGGTACATACTCAAGAAGTGCTTACGCTAGCGATCTAACGCTGCGGCCAGTCCGCATAAGTGAAGGATCCTATTACTGGACTTATGGATATTTATGATTGTATAAACATAGCAACAAAGTGTCGTTATGTTATGAGTTGTTACTCATACTTCTAAGTTGGACATATGACCACTTGTTATACTGTATACTCTACAATACTGTGGGCATATGCTCATTTGGCATACAACATACTACAATATTACTAGATAACGTTAACAACCATAAAAACTGCAGGGCGGTGGGGGGAGTAGCTTAAATTTAATACAAAATTGATCTGTGTGGGATATATATAAATACATATGTGTGCCAAATTTGGTTACTCTACCTTTTATAGTCTCAGAGATTTTATACGGACGGACAGACACATATGGCTATATCGACTCTGCTGTTGATACTGATCAAGAATATATATACTTTCTTCTTCCTGTTACATACATTCCAACGAACACAATATACCCCAGGTAGAATTAAAATAATAAAATTTTTTATTGTATTAAATTGCACCAATGTTCGAATCCAAACCATTGGTTCAGGACCAATATAAATCGGTTCGCAAACCGAATCTGAGTCTTACTCTATGGCTCGAGCTGCCGAACTGAACCCTTACTAAAATTTTGGAGGTTTGCATCCTTGATTCTTATAGAGTTCAGCATAGGCAGGCATTTAGTTACCCCATATGGTGTCGATATCGAAGCAAAATAGATAATGGCAATATAATAATGAAAAACGCTAATGGAGCTTTAAATGTTTGCAAATTAAAATTCATTCTGGAAATCAATTACAATCAAATCTTTGTCAATTCTCGGGTCAAACGAACCTTGACGGAAATCGGAACTTTATGTAGTCTAGTTTAAAACTTAACAATGCATTATTGGATCAACAATGGACGTGACAGCTCACCGATTCTTAGTTCTGTTGGTAATTGTTTTGTTGGCAATTGGCAATGGCAAAAAGTCCGGTTCGAGGTTTACCAATCTTAAGTGCGAGTCCTATAACATCAGTTTTGCCAAATTCGAGACCTGTAAGCTTAATGTACTCGGCAGGGGCGTCATCGGAACAAACGTCCACATAAATTTGTTCCAAGTACCGATTCACAGTGTATCCGTAAGTAATAAAAAATAGACATATTGGAGTGGGTAAATTTTTTCGCGACAAAGCGGTTATGAAATTCGTAATCTTCGATGAATTCTAAGAAGAATTGCCCAAGATACCATGTCTAAAATCAATATCGAGCTTCCACTTTTTTCGAGGAAGTTATTGATTTGTTTTGTCTTTCGAAATTGTCTGTTAGGTAAAACTGATCTAAAAAAAAAGAAAAAAAACCTAGATAGAGCCAGAATTATAATGAATTTAAAGTTATGAATAAGTTGGCGGTTTTTTTTTTATTAAATTTTAAGCATAAGCACTTTTTTCAAGATTCAATAAAAAAGTTAATTTTGCAATTATTTTAAAATTGAATTGAAAAGAGACCGTCAATTAATTCTAATCTCTAAATTCATCATTAATCGCCCTCTGATTGGGTTTTTTATTATTTTTGGTTTAAAGATAAGTTACACCTAACAGACAATTACCAATATATAAGATACATAGTAATAACATCGGTGTAAAAATTTAAAGCTCAATATTGATTTCAGACTCTTTGTTTCTTGTGCCATTCGAATTCATTAGAATTCATCGTAGATTACAAATTTTATAACCGCTTTGTAATTTTTTTTTCTCCATACAAATTGCCCCACTCTAATGAATATATATTTTATATGGTACTGAACTTATGAATACTTTTATCTAGATCAACTGGAGTTTTTGGCGTCGCTACAGTGGCTACAAACCTTTTCTTTACAATTCCACTCTCGATTTCTGTAAGTTTGTAAAGCAACCAAAGAAGATGTCCTTCGAAAAACTCGTGCTGGACGCTATTGCATCTCGTTCCAATCTGAATCACACATGTCCCTATGATGTGAGTTTCTTCTGCGATTATACTCGTATATTGAGGATTGTTTTCCTAATGCATATTCAAATTTTCAGCATGACATCATTGTGGATAATCTGGTGTTTAATGATACATTTCTGCAAAAGTTGCCACTTCCACAAGGTGATTACAAGATACAACTGCGATTTGCCACCGAAAATATCTGGAGACTCCAAGTCGATATCTTTTTATTGCGGGATGAATAATGCAAATAAATTAGATCATTTCTAATTGAAAGTAAACTAATTGTGTTTTATATTAATTAACTTTTGGTTTTTTAATAAATATGTATATGGAGTTTTTGGTACTTTTAAGTATGTGATCATTAAGTTGATATTTAGGCTTAGATCTGATCAATTAATAATAGCTAATGGAATTTTAAATGCTCCCAAATTGTAATGGAGTGGAAAAATCAATAAATTTCGGGCGTAACGAGCCTGAACTGTCCCAAAATTATGTTTGATCTGGTCTTGTAAAATAAGTATTACTACATAAATAGTATTGGGAAGCAATGGACGCGGCAAATCTCCGATTTTTAATACTAATAGCAATTGTGCTGTTGTCAATGGGAGAATGTCGAAAATCCGGTTCAAGGTTTACGAATATCAAGTGCGAGTCCTACGATCTCGATTTCGCCAAGTTCAACAACTGCAGACTCAATGTGCTCGGCAGGGGCGTCGTCGGCCTTAATATACACATCAATTTGCTGAAAATACCGATCAACAATATACAGGTTTGTATATCTATTTGAAACAACTCAAATATACAGGGTATTACGCTGTTAAGTCATTTTTATTTAGATCAACTGGAGTTTGTGGCGACGCTACAGTGGCTACAAATTGTTTTTATACAATGCCACCGGCGATTTATGTCAGCTTTTAGCTCATCCCCAGAGCATTTCCTTTCAGTCAATTGTGCTGAGTGCGGTCAGAACTAGTTCCAATCTGAATCACAGTTGCCCCTATAAAGTGAGTACCACAGTGAGTGCGAGTATGTTGGCTATAAGTTTGAATATAATTTCAGCATGATATCATTGTGGATAATATGGTGTTCAAGGATGAGTTTTTGCAAAATCTGCCACTGCCCCAGGGCGATTACAAGATACAAATGCGATTTGCCACAAAAAAGGTTTGGAAGCTTCAAATCGAAATCTTTATCTTGCGTGATGAATAAGAAATAATTGTGTTTACAATGTGTTTCCATATTTATTTGGCAAATTTTTACATTTGCATGCAAAACTGGTATCAAATAAAATTGTTTTACAAATTTCAATGTATTTTCATGTGCAATGTTTTAGATAGATTTGAATTGATTTGAGATTATTGTGCATAGCAAGATGATAAAAATTCCATGTAATTCAATTTGTTCAGCTGCCGTGCAATAATGATAATCAAATACAATTACAAATATTTATATAAATAAAACACTTTTAGTCATCGAATTTTGAATAGCTCAAAATATCATATAAAAGATTTGTAATACTTATAGATAGCATTACTATGCTTCTTTATATTATACTTGTTTTTTAAATGTTAAATGCTTTGCTGGTAGCTTTACTGACTTTACTAGTGGATTACAGTCTAGAATGTTGACATTTAATAGGCCTAAGTAGTTAAGAGTTTTGTAACTTAAACAAAATGGCACGTTTCAAACTCAAAACCAAACGAGAATACAGTCGTTATTTACTTAGACTTTATATTATTCATATATAGTATATATGTACTAAAATTGCATTGAATCAGTTGCAATTCACTTTACAGCTTGAATATACAAGTACTAGATAAGTCGAATGTTTATGTGTTTTTGATTTAATTCAGTTAATATAAGGTTTACGATGAGACTTAGCTTAGATGATGGATGTTTAGTTATGCACGTTTATGTATAAGTAGTTAAAGTTATGGGAATATAGTTGGGTATCATCAAATCTGAGACAAATCTAGAACAATACAATAAATGCCACTGGCTGAGAGAGACTTTCCGATAGTTGTATGCATGACTTAATTAATCACTTAATTGATTATTGTTTAAAATTAACTATTCTATGTGCTAATTATAGTTAATTATATGTAACTACTTGTATTTATATTTATATGGCTTCGTTCGTGTTTCGTATTTACAGTTCTATTCGCACATTTAGATAAAATTAATTTAATGTATGTTTAAACATTAATTTCACATTACTGACAAATGCAATCAACTAAAAACGTCAACTCAAAATAGTAAATCGAAAATAAAAATTAGAATAAAATAAAACAAAGAACATTGTAAAATGTTGTTATCCCATGGGATGCGCTGCCATCTAATACTTTTGGCCATGTGTCCTATTGTTAGCCGTGTTAACACTCGAATTCGTTGGCAGTTATGGCGCTTAGATCCTTCATTAGACCCTCCAGATTGGCCATCTCTTGATTTAACTCCTCGGTGGATGTGCTGGGCGCCAGTCTTTGTATCTCATCGGTGGAATGCGCCACTGAGCCGCCGCCTTGCAGGCGATTGGGCGTGGCAGCCGAGAACGCGGGCTTCTTGTATGGCGATTGATTCTGTGGACGTATTGTGACGGCAGGAGCTGCAAAAGCATATCAAGGATTAGCTTCTGTCATATCAGGGCATATCAGTTGGTGCAGAAGACTTACTGTGCTTATTGGCGGGTGTGGCAGCGCCTGTGGGAGGTGGACCTGGCACGCTGAAACTCTTGAGAGGATGACCACGTTTAGCGCTATCAATGGTCGACACACAATTGCCATTTCCAGCTGTCCCATTGCCTCCTGCTGTGCCGCCCGTGTAACCCGCATTGCTGCAATAAATGCGATGAATGAAAAGGAGAAACAACAATTAGTTTTTAGTTAAAGCATTATCTTTGGATTCATACAAAAGAGGGGAAGGAAATCAAATGAAAAATGGAACATGGAGCGTGTCGAGTAAAGAGAGAAATAGAGAACGGATTCAAGTGGCGTCTCGGCAGAAGAAGTGCAGCATCCGCGACCGCTGTATCTGCTGTGCCTTGCGGGCCAGCCGAATGTACGGCTGTCGATCCGAGATGCTCATGATGCGCCAGGCGTGCGCAGCCAGCTCGGTGACAGTCGCCGACGTGCGCATCGTGTAAACGCCCTTGAATTCATGATTAATCAGTATCTTGTCCAGACGAAACTTGTTCAAGAAATTAAGAAACGGCGACGGCGATGCCATCAACAGTAATTGCTGTTGCACGAATCGCGGCAGCGTTCTCTTATCCAGCTGAAGTACACGGTGCGCAGGTCCTTGCACCAGGTCCACCTGTACGGTGGGATCGATGCGGCCCCAACGTGTTCGACTGCACATTTTGAATTGCGTTCGAATTTCGATTAAATCTCTAAAATGCCACCAGGCCAAAATGTTCATCAATTTTGAAAGGAATTTTGTTAAAAACTGTCGAAATTTGAATTTAAAATCGTTCTTCAAATCCACAGTGGCTCACTTAGCTCACTCTGTTAATTTTAGCGTCAAATTGGTAAGAACGAGAAGGTACGATTATGACGAGTAATTTACTTTTGTAAATGGTTAATAATCCGTGATATTTAAAAAAATCTGTCTCATCATCTTCTGCTTGTCACTCAAACTTCGCTTATATCTAACTTAAGAGACCTTTTATATTTTGACAGGGTCTTAAAAGTCGATTTTGAAGTCTGAAAGCCCTAACTCACCAGAAGTTGGCATCGTAGCCGCCGTAAGGATGCTCCGGCGTCTGGGCCAATGAATTGTTTTGCGGCTGTGTGAGACTCTGCTGTGATAGACCCGTCTCCATGGTCATGTGCGAGCGATTCTGGTGGTTATACTGTGTGCGTGGATATTGAGGTCGTTCCATGGTTGAATTCATTGAGGTGGCTGCTGGGTGAGAGAGAAAGAGAGACAGACAGAGCGAGATTAGCATGGGATATTAAATATTTTAAAAATGGAATGAGATTTGGAACTTACTCATGTAGCCCGCGACATAGGAACGTTTGTCCAGGGAGTTGGTCACATGGGCCGGAACTGGTGTCTCCACCTCGTACTCGCTGTGAACGACGGAACGTGGGAGTGTTAGGGCGCCACTGCTGGAGGCGTTGTCACTGCAAACAGGCGTGGCAGTGTGCAGACCCTTGTCAATGTTCTTCAGTTCCATTTGATCGTGGTGTATCCAGAGATCCGGTGGCTTTGGCACGCCCACATTGTTCTTCTGATAGCTGTTGAAGATCGATGATGTCAAGAATTAGCATAAGGAACAGCTAGAGAGAGAGAGAGAGAGTGAAAAGTAACACCGACTTACCTCTTCTTAGTGTGCTCTGGCGAAGATTGGGGCTTGCGGCGACAGAGCAGCAGCAGGCCGAGGAGCAGAAGGAACAGCACCAACGCTGTGCCTCCAATAATGATATACAATAGATTCTGATTATCAATTCCTTTGGCAATGGTGTCCGCCTCCTGCATGATGACGGCGGCGCTGGTGGTGAATGCCACCAGGGCGGAGAAGGGAGCGTTGCTGCTGCCCTTGTTGGTTCGTGCCTGCACCTTGAAGTAGTAGGTGGTATGTGGCTTTAGTGTGGACAGCAGCAGCATCGTCTCCTCGCCATTGAATGCCTCGATCATCCAGTCCCGATCCCGCTTCGTGGTATCCGTCGTATAGTAGACGTTATAGCCGATGATCTGGCCAACAGTATGCTTCGGCGGCAGCCACTTGACGATCACATTGTGGGGATTCAGCTCGTCCAGGCGAACGTTCAGCTCCCTTGGCGGCGTCACTGGCACATTCTGGTAGGTGCTGTTCAGCACGGACATTGACCAGGCCGATTCCCTTCGACCCTTCACTACCTTCACGGCGAACTCGTATTGTGTGTTTGGACGCAGCTCGTTGATCATGCAATTGAGATTGGTGGTGTTGTGGTAACGATATCGAGTCGATCCCGTGATCCCATAGCTGACCATATACTGACGATTGTCGGTCACGTGCTGGTTCTTGTTCAGCATTGTGTCTGTCCAGTAGACGACTATCGAGGAGCTGGACATGGTGATGGCTCTCAAGCCCACTGGCACCTCCAGTGGCACTGGCACATCCAATGGTTCCTCCTCACGTGTCTTGATATTGTCGTAGATCGGCTGACCCTCTCCCTTAACGTTGCGTGCCCGCAGGGACACTACGTACTCCGTGTTTGACTCGAGTCCCTTGAGCACATGGTAGCGTTCCGTCTCCTTCAGCTCGAGCATATTCTCATCGGGTATGCCGCGTCCCCAGCCCAGCACATAGTTGCGAATCTTGATCTCCGGCTGCTGTGGTGGACCCCAGTGGAGTCCAATGTTGTTGGCCCCCGGCTGTATGTTGATCCAGATGGGTTTACCCGGCACCTGGGTCTCGTCCAGATCATTCTCGAGGGTATTCGAGCGATACCATTCGGTGAATGGTCCAGATCCGTTCACAGTCATCGCCGCAATCTTCACCTGATATTCCGCATTGCGATCCAATCCGTTCAGCTCGAAGTATCGTATGTTGGCCGGCGTGCTCTTCACCTGTGGTGCATCCTTGAACTTGCGATAACGTATCTTATAGCCGGTTATCTGTCCATTGCGATCCTCCTCAGCTGGCGGCTCCCAATGCACTGTAATCGTCTGTAGAGAGTAGACAAGATTGGACAATCAATTGTGAATGAGCTAGGATGAGATAAATTACGGGTACGGGTAAGAGCAACTACTTACACTTGAGCTGGTCACCTCCAGCGTCACATTATTCGGTGGTTCCGAGGGTGTTGAGGAATAGGTCTTGACCTTTAGCTCACCGGAGGGATCTCCCATTCCGTTGTGGTTGAAAGGGACCACGCTGATCACATAATCTGTATAAGGACGCAGGTCAGTCAACACTAGATCCAAGGACATGCTGTCATTATACAGATCTGCACCGCTGTCGTTCTGTGAATGAATAAGGACGTGGTTCCTAAAAGGATCTAACAATGCTGATGATTCTACTTACCTCCGAGTAGTAGACCCGATACTTGAGTATCTCGCCATTGGTCACTGTTGGTGGACTCCAGTGCACATAGATCTCCTTGTGATTGCGGGCATATGCATCCACATTCCGTGGCGGACCCGCTATGTTCACCTCCGGCTGCGTGCTGGCTTCCAAGGCTTGCGAGGATTCACCCATGCCAAAGTTGGTGTTGGCCACCACACGGAACTGATAGGTTCGTCCTGGCAACAGGGACTGTATGCTAACCTGTTGATCCTCGTGCGATTGCGTCACAATCTTCTGCTCACTGTGGACAGGACCATAAAAAATGAGTTATTTTATTTTTTCTCTCCTTAAATTGATGGTAAACTTTAAAAAATTAAGGACTAAAGCAAAATGAGTTATTTTATATTCCTCCTCTTCTAATTCCAGTAAACCTTATCAAATTAAGGACGCTATAGTCGAGTGCACGACTATAAGATACCCGTTTTTTAAAAGTACTCAAATAACTGCAAGCTTAAAACAGTCATAAGTTCCGTGAAATTTAGCCGATCTTAATACGATTGAGAAGGACGCTCGAAAATAATAAAAGGTAACACCAAAAGAAGCGTTCTATTTTGAATATTGTTGGCATGAACTTGAAATAATTTCGATTTAACCGGTGAATTCACAGATGTCTCTGTGCCAAATTTGGTTGCTCCAGCTTTTATACTCGCTGAGTTCATATGGACGGACTAAATCGCTGTGGATCATCAATGTATATGTATATACTTTTCCTACCAGTTATATATATTGCAACCAAAATATTACGAGTAGGATTGTAATAAAAATAGTTTTAATTTACTTAAAACTCCTTTAGTATTATTATTAATTCGAATATTTTGTTTATACAATAATAGTATATGTATATCAGTGGTAGGCATAAAATATTCAATCGGAAAACCCTTTTTTAGTTGAAAGCGTAGCGATGCTTTTAGTATGTTTATGTTGTTGTGTTCTTCGTCGGTTTGTGTCTCGGTGGTGGGCGATCAACATAATTAAAGGGAAACGAAGCGCCTTCTCGCTCTTTTGCTTGTGCGACTTCTTGACGCCACTTAGCAAAGAATAACGGAAAAAGCGATCGGAGCACTCTTTTTGTTATTTTTTGAAATTTTTGATGTGCATTCGAATATTTAATTATATATAGTTTGAAAAATTTGTGAGGAAGGATCTTGTTGGACCTCCTTGGAACTTACCGCTCGCTGTTGTTCACCCGATAGTAAACGGTGTAGGAGACCACCTCGTTGGCGTTCAGCTGCGGTTCCTGCCAGCTCAGTGTGACGAAGCGCGGCTTCACAATCTGTGCCACGAGACTGCGGGGTGCACTAGGAAGGCGAGCGAGGAGGCCGCTGCTCATGGGTTTGGGATCAACGGAAGTGTCCACGCCGGCTGTCAAATCTGTTGAGGCAAAATTGGATGTGGGGGGCATTTGTTGTTGTTGTTGTTGGGATTTCTTGTTCTGATTCTGCCAGGAGGCCAGTATTTTGTCCCCGTTCATCTCCTGCTTAGACTTGGCCTCGTCATAGTCATCGTAATTATCGTCATCGTGAATGTCTATGTCTATGTCGTCTGCTTCCTTTTGTCCCTGTCGACGCAGTGCACCCGCCTCATCTGCCTGCTGCTCGGCAGGACGCAGGAATTTGCGCAAGTTTCGTTGGGGAAACTCCGCGGATTTTTCATTCGCATAATTGTCTTCGTCCTCGTCCGTATCCAGGAATCTGCTGCCACCGGATTTGGTGCGCAGTTCACCAGAACTAAAGGGTCGTCGTCGTTTCATGGTCATGTCTGAGGTCTGAAGGGATTTCGTGGTCTGACCTTGTGCCTTACGTTGTTTGATTTTGGCTTTAGGATGGGGAACGGAAAGTGGATCGGTTGGGTTTTGGGTGTGGAAATAATGAGTTCATTGGAGATGGAATAAGAAAAGAATAAACAATTGAATAAAACAATAAGTTAAGAAATTATGTAACAAAGTTAATAATATAATGATTTAATAACTAGAATAATGTAATAAAACAAATTAAGAGTTGACCCAATTCGCTTTTCTTTTATTTGTGTTTTAGTCGGAAAAGGAAGTGAAGATTACGATCTTTCGGTTGATATTCAACGAATATAGTTTCAGTTCAGATCAGACTTGGACACCAAAATTTTACAAAATCAACACATAAAGAAAATCTGTACACTGAGCGAAGAAAGAATTAAAAAACCATATAGTAATTTTAATAGATAGTAATCAAGAGATTAATTCGGATTTCAATATAAACAATTAATGGCCAATTCTTGAAAAAAGCGAATTGAGAAATTAACTAAATACACAAACAATACGAAACATATACACATTTATATACACACACATAGGAAATTATTATACAAAAGCTGAGGGAATCTGAGGGAAGGATTTGGCGTAAATTTTGTATAGTTATCGACATTATAATACAGTTAGGAGGCTCTTTAGAGGCAATAGAGGCCAATTGCTTAAGCTGGAGAAATACTGGACACCAAGCTAAGTAGTATATAGAGACAACGTCTACTAATTTACTAGTTTACAGAAGAATCACTTACCTCCTGGCGCAACGACACGTAGTCGAGCGGAGGCCTGAACACTGCCGGCGGGATTGGTGCCGATGCATTGGAACATGCCTGCGTCGGAGTAGAGGAGTCCATGGATGCGCAGGTTGTGGCCATTGACGAACTGCATGTACTCATTGGGCGTGATGACATCGCCGTTCTTTAGCCAGCGTATGCTTGGCTTCGGTTTTCCATGAATGGAGCACTCCAGATTGAGGACTTCCTTCTCGGATGCTGTCTTGTCACGAGGTGACTGAATGAACTTGGGCGGCACCTGAACCTGCACCGTTGCCTGGGCGTCCAGGGAGTCGACGGTGTTGCTGGCCCGGCACTGATAGTTACCAGAGTCAATGTCCTCGGCACTGGAGATCTGCAGGGAGCCTGTGCCGGTGATAGAGAAACGGGAATCAAGGTGATTGAGATCCAATTCCTCGCCGTTCCTCAACCATTTGATCTGGGGCTTGGGCACACCATTTGCCACACAGTCCAGAGTAACAGTGTCGCCCTCGCTGACCGTCTTCGGGGAGGGTCCAACCAGGAAGGAGGGTGCCACCGCCTGATCCATGCTAGCCTCGGTGGCCTTCTTGATGTTCAGATTCGTCTTGCTGCTCAGCCGAAAGACGCTGCCCGAGGTGACGTTGCACTGATAGGCACCACGATCACTGGGCGCCACCTCGTCGATCTCCAGCGCGCCATTGGGCAGCACCACCATCCGCAGCTTGTCCAGTGGCAGCGGCATATCATCCTTGTACCACTGCACCGTATGCTTCAGTCCCGGTTGCCACACATGCTCCCCCACCATGCAACGGAAATAGGCCGTTTGTCCGGGCAGCAGATACGTCTCGATGAAGTCCTGGTTGAGCTCCGGCTGGCGGGCAATCGCCACCAGCGCCGGACGACTGAGCACGCTCCCAATGCCATCGGCACTTAGGAGACATTGATAGGCGCCGGTGAGTCCACGGTTCTCCTCCACGGAACTAATGTAGAGTGAACCGTTCTTGAGCTGTGTCCGAAATGTATCCCCGACAACGCCCAGATCCTGACCGTCGGGTCCACGCCAACGTATGCTTGTCCCAATGGGTGTGGCCTTGCCCTTGCCAGCGGCTTTGCCCGCGCACTGCAACAACACGGAATGGCCTTCGGGCACAACAGAGTCCTGGGGCTCCAGTGTGAACGTGAGTGCTGCAAATGAGGAACAGAACAGAAAGAGGACAAGTGGTTAACTTGTTGTTGTTGTAGTTGTTGTTGTTGTTCTTGTCGAGTTGAAGTCACCCCCAACATGGTTGACCTGTACAGAGCACGCGCATCCACTTGACGGTTGGATGAGTCGGGTAGGCAGTAGGCAGCTGCATTCTGTCAACTTGTAAACATGCCTGAATAATTGAAGCTACGAAAGCACACCCACTTCCGTCTCCCACCCTTTACCTCACTCTCTCACTTCTCTTCACTCGTCCGCTCTTCTGAGTTCCTCCTCAGGCCAGACAAATATTTGCATTTCCACTTTGACTTCAGTCTCTGATCCTAACATCCTTTAATGGCTACAGCACAAAAATCGAATATTTCTGCAGCGTCCCCTAAGCTAAAGTAAAAGTATCCCTGAAGCTGCGGACTAAGTCTTAAACAGGGTGATTTAATAACTCGTTGAGCTTGCACCTTCAACCTTAGAGTTGACGCTTCGGAACAAGCTTTGGTTCAGTTTTGAACTGGTTCAATCTGTCTTGGAAACAAGTCATCTTCATAATAATGCCTTCATCTCAATTTCCTTCATCAATTCAAATTTTTTTAATTTGTTATAATTTTTATGTTCGCTAGTTTTTATTATATTTTTATATACTTATTTCGGTCACTTTGCTTTTCAATTGAAAAGTTGTGAACATCGTTTTTAAACAATTAATACATTCAATAATTATTTAACTTTAATTCGGCTTATTCAGTAATCCATCTATGATTATTTGAAAGATATGCAAGTGAATAACTTGAGAACCAGTTAATATTAATTAACTCTATCCAGCTGCTTCCTTTGTCAACTCTATCTGCTTGTTGCTTTAATTTGATATTTGAACAGCATTAATTAGGCATCCATAAGGACTTGAGATCCTGGTCTTTCATAATTTTCAACATTTATTCAGCTAAGCAAATGGGGAAAGGAGGTTGAAACAGGTGCAACTTGGCCAGGGTTAATTTAAGAACCATCTCACTCGTCTCTTCTCTCCTTTCCTCTCGTCAACATTCCAGTATGTTGACCTCAACGAGTTTCAACCTTTGAGTTTGACTTGGGCCAAGTATGCCGGCAATTTGCTGGCTTTTGTTTTGGCTTCCGCCACGTTTCAGGCTCTGCTCTGAAGTTTACCAAGTTTACGAAGCGTGTAGGAGGCTTCTCTCTCTCTCTTTATCTCCCTTTATTCCACACTCTCTCCCTCAAATTTCTCTAGTTACTCCTCGACTTCATTAGGGTAACAAATTTATGCCCTGCACAGAACCAGGAAACAACAGAAGCAGCTACTTATTTGGATCTGCAGTTAATGCATTCGGCAACCTGAGCACAAGTCGATTGCTTTACTCTCTGCTCTTTCAATTTCAATTTCAATTTCTATTCCACTTCTGGGTTCATATTGCTCTTCTTACTGTTGCTGTTGGTGCCGTTGAAGTCATGCATTTAAAGTCCCGTCCCCGTCGTGTGGTTTTTATGGTTATTGCCCCTCGCAATCCCGCCCGCTCTTTACAGCCGAGTAGAAAAGGTTCTTCGCGACTCATTGGCTGTCACATTTCACTCGACGCAAAGTAATTTTATTCGCAGTTCAGTTCAGACACATGACGGTATAACAAATACCCTCTACATGATTGGCGACAAAGAGTATATACATAAACAAGTTGAATGAAATGCAGTACGACTACAAACCGGTTTTACTTCTCTCTTTTAGCACATCTTGAATGCTTGGTATATATAGAAAATTCTCATAGGTAATATAGACTTTTTATTAAATAAGCATTACCTACTGAACATCACGATTTCTTAGTTATTTGATTGCAGGGTATAACCAAGTTTTTAACTTTTCAACAATTCCCACTATTTTCAACTAGCTTCTAAAGTCGCCTTTTAAGCGCTGTTCCATTAGACTAAACATTCGTTGAATGCTGCATATAACTGATTGGTCTACCTTATAGACCACCTTCCATTTCAGTTTCGTCCTTCTCTTCTCTTGCCCTTTTGCTGTCTGTCTATTTGCAGCTGCATTTTGATTGACATTTGCTCTCTCAAGTCCCTTGTTTTGGTATTGGATTTCATCATGCATTGAATTGGTATCACATTTCGTGCTACCTGCACTTTTGTGGCACGTCTCAATTATGTGCCACGCCCGCATACATACATACATCTATCGATGTAGAAGCCAGCTGCATTTTCGAATACATAATTTAAAAATATGCCAAAATCATAAAAACATAATAGAGCTTTAAATCAAATGAAGACATCCTCACAATCAAAATATGTAAACGCAACGGGGCGCGCAATCAATTAAAATAGTTTTTATTGCTCGAATTGATTTTTATTGTTTCTACGTTCTATCTGAAGATACAAAAACAACTCATAGATACGCGCAACATTTACCAGATACATTTCGAAAGGCAAATTGAGGTTATCTTTGCTCTCTCTCCCACTGTCTGGAAATATGTGTCAATTGGCTTTAGTGTTCGATTCGTTTCGTGAAAGTCTCTTATCAAAGGAATGCAACTGTCGCCAGTTATAAAAAAAAAGTGGAAGAGGAAGAAGTAGAAGTGGATCGAGGTGGGAGGTTATGTGAGGCAGCTGCCACAAATTAAATCAATTATCAATTATTATCAGATGTCGAAAACAAACAGCCAAAAATCAAACGAGATACAATTAAATGCTAATTGAAATAATCAATTAAATGTGAAACAGTAAAATTCACAGAGAGATTGGTGGACCAAAAAAAAGGGCGAGAGAGAGAAATAACAGCACTTGAAGGATTTTTTTCTACTTCTCATTGCTCGGTTTGCCACAAGTTGAAGCTGCAACATGCGGAAAGTTGCTCTGGCCCCAAACACAGATAACTCATCAGCATCGTAATCAAATTTCGTAAATTTCAGAAAATTTCGGTAAATTTTGTATTGCAGCCATTAGCAGGGCCTTTCACTCTGATCTCTACCCCATTATCTCCTCTTCCTCCCCTTAAGTTACATTCCCCTGCCACAAAGGCGGCGTGGCATATGGAAACTTTGTCCGGCTGCAGCTTGTGTCGTTGGCAATTAAATGAGGCAAAAGTTGTTGATTTTACTTCTGCTGTTGGCTAATATGCCACACGCCTCGTCATGTGGCAACTGATGAGATGTCTGTCTGGCTTCCTGTGCGGCACTAACTAAGTATTTCTATGTGTCGAAGTTGTTCCCAATCCATTTAAGTGCATTAGTCAAATGTTCAGCAAGGCAAACCCTCGAAAAGTACAAAGTTATTACGTTTTATCAACTTATTTCGTTAAAATATAAAGTCAAGTTCTTTTAATCCCCAACAAGCAATAACTAATTTTCGGTGTTTCTAAGATCAACAACAACAGCAAAATACAATTTTTTTTAAAGAGATTTGATTACAATTAAAGTAATATTCAATTAAATTAATTTCAACATAAAACAAAAAGTCCTTTTTTATAACAGAAGTGAATTTTTTTTTTCGTTTAGTTGCTTTTAAAAGCAATTATGATCAGAATATATTGGTACATATATACATTTATAGGAGCTCCCCAAACAATTAACTTTTAAATACACATTCATTCGTCAGTCAACAAATTAATTTTTTGAAATAATGTCCTATCATTGAATAAAAAAAAATTTTTAATTTTATAGAAAATATTCAATTTGTTTTGGCATTACAGTTGTATAATGCTTTAAAAGATATTATAATTTGCGAACGATAAAAACTTCATTAAGAAAAAACAAACGTTATCCGGCAATACTATTTTAGTTTAAGGGCTTTACAGTGTAGTCTAATTCTTCAAAGAATTTTTAAAAATCAAAAAAAGAAGACTTGAAATAGCTAGCAGGAACATATACTAAATATATGTTATCCCAAACTCAGAAAATTCACAAAAAATACAGAAAATATTGCATAAATTCAGTTCATTAATTTTACTGTAATAAAGTACTTTAAAAGTATTTAAAATTTGCAAATTAGTGCAGAAAACGCATGTAGGAACATCCTCTAGACAGAATTTTGCAAATACATTTTATGCATTTTACCAAGCTTTTGTTTGGCCTTTGTTTCGGCGGAAACAGAAAAAAGTGAATGTAATGGGAAAGAGAGAACGTTGCATTACTCTTAATATGCGCTTACCCCCAACTACTTTCTTTCCTCCTACTAGGCTACCCAATCTCACCATTGACGAATTTAGCGTAGTTCTTTTTTTTCACATTTTTTTCGCTTGAAAAGACTGTTTTTTTTTTATATTCATCGAAGCGTAGGAGTAGGCTGTAAAATATGTAAATATATAATGGACTGACGGCAACACAAATCCCCTACACACCCTTTCCATTTCTCCTACCTTTTTGACAAAATAGAAATGCAAATTCTGTGTTAAATCCTTAAAGTTGACAAGAGATTTACATGCAAAATCAACGAAATGCTAAAAGAATTCCTATTCTCTGTCTAATATCCAAGCTCTGGGGCGTATCAGGGAACACATTAGAGGTACGAGTCAGCAGAAATATTGCATGTGGGCTCTCATATATCATATGATGAACCGTCGCACCACCATACGAATAAAACGAGGGCAGGGAACAATATTTATTTTAATTAACGAAATAAAAGCATAAATATTTTTACGTTAAAAAATGATAATGCCTCGTTGTGCCTTAATTGAGTTGCCAGCAATTCTCCTTCCCTCGGTTCCCGTTCAGCCCCTCCTTACCCATCCCTTCTTGCCTTTGCAACTTTTGAGTTTGCTTTAATTACGAGTGCTGGATGTCGTTTCTTGCTCATTGAATCAAATTAAACAATTATAATTTCTACGAGATTTGAGTATTTCCCCAGAAAAAAGCTGAGTAGAGTTTAAATTATGGTCAAAGAAATTGAATTGAAATTTGTAGAAAAGAAAGGCGAAAAACATGTGGAGTAGACTTTTATTATTATTAAATATGCGTTCAGCTTAATTGACTTTAATTGTTGAAATGTTGCAACTTAAACAAACAGTAACAAAAATACTCAAATGTGCAAGTCACGCACATAAAATATATAATTTACATAATCTGTAGACACAGCCAATCGATTCGAATGGCAGTGACAACCAAAGGGCAGTAGATGCAGCGAAATAGGAAAGAAGAAAAGAGTGCAAGTAGTGAGAGCAGTTCATGAGTTGGATGTTAATCTATTTCTGGCTTTAACTTTATTTCTAGCGGGCTTTAAAACGTTTAAGAAGATCCCATAAAGCAGAAGAGGAACATTAAATGATCTCACGAGAGTGGAAAAGGAAAAAGAGTGAGATATGTGAAGATCCTTACATCTATCTAGAAGAGAGTGAGCGAATGAGAGAATGACAGACAGAAAGACAGCATATTTTAATGCTAATATCGATACTGCGAAAGACAAATAGAAAATGTGATTTATAACAAGTGGACGGCTGCAGTCGGGCATGCTCGACGGTAGGATACCCTGTGCCCAGGTACTCTGTACTTAAAGTTGATTTTCGACCGATTGCTCCTATGGCACCTATATGATATAGTAAGCCGATCTGAGCCAAATTTGGACAGGATGTATAATTCCAAACTAAATGCATATTTTATCAGTTTGGTTAAGATATCTAAAAAAACAAAAAACTTTTTCATACTAAAACTTGATTTTCGACTTAGCGTCTCCATGATAGCTATATGATATAGTGGTCCGATTTGAACCAAATTTGTGCAGGATGCATAATACCAGCCCAGATGAACCTATATTGTGTCAGATTGGTCGATATATCTGAACCTTCATACCAAGTTTGAAGTCTGTAGCTCTTATGGTCTCTGAGATCGACGCGTTCAAACAGACGGTCGGACGGACGGACATGGCTCAATCGACTTGATCCTAATTAAGAATATATACACTTTGTCTGTTACATACATTCTGCCAAACACATTATGCCCTTTTTTGTTTGAAAATATAAGCAGCCAGCAAAACGTTAACGAATCTCGCAAAGAGTAACTGATGCATTGAATGACAGAGAGAGAGAGAGACGAGCTTGCTCTCTTAAATGTGCTAGGAATGAACTCATGTGCAGCTAGTAAAACGTTGAAAAGTATATAAAAAGAGGGAATTGGTAAAAATGCATGTACACTATTTAAACTGTATATCGTATTAAATATTATCAAAGTGCTAGACTTGAAGTTGAATGCACCAAACATGGTTAATGCTTAAAGCCAGTCAATTTAACTGTGAAAGTCGTCAACTAGTCAGTTTAGGCCAGTTCCAGTTCTCCTGGCAAACAGCATGAATATTTATGATTTTCCAATGAATTTGCATATTTTACGATTTTTCATTTGCAAGCGATAAAAATAAGCAACAACAACAACAACATTAACATCAACACGCTAAGCAGATGCGACAGCCAGAGCAATAGCTCTATCCCATGTCCATGTCCACATCCACATCCACATCCAGGTTCAGGTCCAGATCCACCTCAGCATACACACAATATGCAAATTTTTTATGTCCACAGCCAGAGCAACAAAAGTAAACGATAAAAAATTAGCAGTTCGTAAGAAAATCGCTGTCAACTTTTTTGCATGCTTGATTTTCCTTTTTGCCAGACACAAAATTGATGGCCAAAATGGTTTCTGTTAACTGGAACTGTTAGTGGATCAGCAGCAACTACTTGTACACGCCTGAGTTTTTTAGGCTTAAATCAATTGTCTAATTGCCTGGACTGTTAGCCACGCCCCCTCGTACCGAGGCGCGCCCTCGGCCTGTGCATGAAAAGTACCAATCAAATTTGCATTTGGCCAAAAGAGAAAACAAAGAATAGGAAGAAAATTGCAAAATGCAAACACGCAAAAGACGCGCGCAATTAGCCAAAATTGTATGTATGAGCAGCAACAACAACAACAACAGCAACAACAATTGCAGCAGTAGCAACAACAACATGAATAAATATTTAAAGAAGCAGCCAACAAATGTGGCTATCGCCAGGCCAAGATCGCATTGGCTGACCGAGAAACAGAGAGAGGAGTGAAAAGGCCATTAGAGCGGGCTAATGGTAGCACCTTTTAAGGTTAAATTGGGCCCCCAAAATGCAGGAGGCAGCGGAGAATTTGAAGTGGAGCGGGACAGCTTCTCTGTGTATGTGTTGAGTCCAGCTGAAAGCCATCGCCTTATCGCCAGCTAAATTTATGCGCAGCAGCCGGGCTGCTAAGGGTTAAAATGTGCCAATAAGCCAGGCCAAAATGCGGGCCAAATGTTTAAATCGTCTCGGCGAAATCTACATAGACAGAGGCCCAAGTTTTAAGCCTTAGATCCAGACACTCGCTGCACTCAATTGCATTTGCATTTGGCTAGGAAAATAGCTCCTCGAACTGCAACTTCAGTTGCTGCCTTGGCTAGGCTATCGGGAAATGTGCATCGCACGCTCGCGCCACAAACGCGACCCAGAGCCTTGGGGCAACGAACAGTGCCCCAAAAGACAGCTACACGAGGGCGGTTCCACATGTTTCTAGCCTTACAATGATACAAATATTTTAAAAAATTGTTTGTTTACATTTTTAATATAGTCTTCTTCTAAAGCAACATACACACTCAGTTAGGTTTGCAAAATAAGAAAGACATTGAACTAGGTAAATTATGCTGGTTATTATTATCATTATCATTATCGTTTTTCTTCCTCCAGAAAGAAACTCCTCCTTTAAGAAACTCTTGTATTATTGATGGATGATGCGATATTAAGGCATTTCAATTTAAAAATATTTTTGATGTCATCCCTACGATCTACACAACTCTAAGAACCCCACACAGTTGTCATGTAACCCGAAAATATATTTACAATATACTTATTTTTTCAGGTACCCCTCTTTTATTTTTAAAGTACTATTGACTGAGAAAATCGGCGAAACTCAACGGATTTATTTACAAAAATTCCAAATAGGTGATGAAAATTAAAAATATGCCACCATGACTATCTTAGCCAAAATAGCAGTTTTGGCATTATCTTCTTGGTGAAGAATCAGCGATAACTATAATGTCGATATGACTGATAAGATACCTTAATTTGTTTAATTTAGAACGTAGAAACATTTCGGACACTCCTCGTAACTATGGCCACTACCACAGCCATGGGCCAGAGTCGCAGCTCCCACTCCAGCTCACAACTGCGAGCCATCGATTTTGGCCTGGCTTGTTGATATTCCATTTGGCTAACCAAACGAACTCTCTGAGCCAAAGCAAGAGCAACACAAAAAGTTGTTGGCGGAAATGTTGCGTCGTTAATCCCCGCCAACTACTCCTCGCTTTCCTTCTCCACTCTCCTCTCTCCACTCTCCCTCTTCCTCCCTTTCCAGCTGGCAACTGTTGTGCGTGTGAATTCGATTCGATGACTCCAAATGGGCAGCGGCGTGTGAAATGCAGCAAAAGCCAAAGGCAGCTGCAATTCAAATTGCAGCATTGCCAAGTGCACAGCGGAAAGCAATTGCAGTGTATACCCTTCTCTTTCTCTCCAATTTAATTAAAGCGGGGGGTTAATGGAAGGGGGTTGAGAGGCATGTGCGTCTGAGACTTCATTGAACTCGCGCAATCACTTAATGAAGTTGAATGTTTAATATTATGGAAATTAATTGAAATCTCTGCATTATATCGATTATTGTTATAAGAGACTAAAAATCGTTGCAGAATGTGAGGTAAAGAGGAGTTGAGAAGACAATAAGATGGGGAATAAACACTTGGAAAGTAGATCATGATTAAAGAATCGAACAATTGTCAATCTTTTAAAGAAGAAGAATTAACCAGGATGTAGATAGGTGAGGGACAAGGGAAGGAGAATGAGAGCAAAGAAATGCGAAAGAGAGAAATATACAAGTGTGAAAAATAGTGAGAAAAAATTAGAAAATGAAAAAGGAGAGAAAAATGCAGAAAAAATTAGAGAATAAAGCAAGATCGGAGGGAAAAAAGCTACAACTGATAGAAACGGAAGTACAAATACGAGAAGATGGACGTAGTTAAAAAGATAGAGCTTGATAGTGGGATAACGGACACAGCCACATAGAAAGAAACAACGATACGTACAAAGGTTGATAGTGAAGGGTGTAACATACGGAACAAACAAAAGAGAGTTAAAATCTAGGTTTAAAACGTTTAAGAAATTGACTCGAATCAAAAGTAGAATCAACTATACAGTTTAAAACACAAAGGAAGAATGCAAGTGAAAGACAGAACACATAAGAGGTGCTAGCTAGATTGCTGTTCTTTTTTTTGTAGGTAGACACTTTTTTTTTGTCCGCCTTTGATTAACACTTCGAGCGACACTTGACGCTTTAAAACGGCGCGTTCTTGAGCCGAGAGGAAAAACCCCATGGCAAAACGTTAAAACGGCCAAAAGTCTGATGCCCTTTGGGTGACGAAAACAACGCTAACAAATGCGAGACAAGAGAGAGAGAGGGAGAGTGTTGTGATGCTGTGTGCGTTTAGATTTAAAGTGAAAAGGCGACAGGATAAGCGAAGCCGCATACGGCAATGATGATGCCACAACGGCAACCTTCCTGCTCCTTCCCTCTTCCTTCCCACCCTCTTTCGCCTTGGCCACTTCTGCTGTCTGCGCTTGCCCGGGCGACACGAAATGCTGCACAAATATAATTATAAATGTCTGCCTACCATTAGACGAACGCAGACGCCTCGTCCATCTCTCTCCCTCCCCTTCCACTTCTCCCTTTTTCTGTCTGGCATTTTTACCCCATGATGGGAAAATTGTCGTATCAAGTGAAAACATGAATGGACATGCACAGCGTAGGGGGGAAACTGACCAAAGGGCAGCTAAGCTTTGTCGTTTGATTTCTCTTTACGCTCCGTCTCTTTCTCTCCCTCAGTTGAGAGTTGAATTTGACATTTGCCAGTCGGGTTTAAAGTCAACTTTCAATCGATTTGATGACCTATCCGCCTTCCTATCCCCCTTCCATTCCCCTCTTCACTCCTTTCCCCCTACTTACTCGTAAACCTATCCCAAGCAGCTGCTTTCAATCAGCTTCGACTTCTCTTTTATAACATTTCAATTATGCTAATTACAAGCAGCCATCAAACACCTAATGGCTCTTGGCCAGGATTTATGGGCTGCCCATTCTCCATTTTTCGTGCTGCCACGCCCCCTTTAATGTCATGCAACTGTCTAACTGTCTGTCTGCCTGTCTTTCCTTCATTTTGTCATTGAGCAATTGCGGTTTGCAGCTAATTTATGAGCTTGCCAACGCCAAATCCCCGACTCCCTCGATTCCAGGACTTCTACTCCCGACGCTTCTTTACTCTGCCGTCGCTTGAATTGGATTACCGACTGCGCATAAATAGAATACGGCTCTATTTTTTATATACCGTACCACCAAAAATGAATGAAAAAGGAAAAGGATGTTTGCAGGAAAATAGGCATATACGACTTGCCTTGAGAATAATTCAAATAGAAACCACTAATGGATTGTAGGATATTTTTAATTATTTCTTAAAAGGATTTTTATTTCCGTTAAATAAGAAAATTCTTATAAAAAAACTAAACAGACTGATAAGAAAATTATTTTATATAAGATTTACCAGCATTTTAAGAAGTCATTTACAAAAGTTTATGGATATTCTACATCAGAGGAAGTTTTCAGAAAAGTAAAGAATATCCATTTCAAAGCTTATCAAGACATTTTCAAAAAATTTTTTTTTTGTTTTTTTTATGCTATACTATAAAAGCCCTTCTATAGATATTTTATGAATTTCTTAGTTGCTTACAATTATTTATAAAATTTTATCAATGTTTTTCGCCCCTAAAAGTTTCCAGGAAAGTAAAGAAGAATATCCATTTCCCTGCTTTACAAAACATTTTCACTAAGAATTCCTTTAATGTTCTTTGGTCTTTCAAAGCTTTACAGGGTATACTCTCTTTGATCAAAGTTTTTCAAAGCTTTTATAGTTGTTGTTAAGGGTTTATTTCTTGCACTAGCCGAAAGGATAGCTTCTGAGAATGCTTTTATGGACGTGTATATTGAACTGGGCCATGAAATTGAAGCAAATGACGCAAATGAAGGGAGCAGCAGGAGGAGTAGAAGCAACAGGAGGAGGATGAGGAGAAAACCTTTGTACTCGAACAATGACAATACAAAGTAAGCTCAAATTACACAAGGAACATGACAGGAGTAGGAGCAGAAGCAGGGAACAGTCTCAGCTGGAGCTGAAGTTGTCTACGATTGTCATCTATGGCACATAATTTGAGTACAACAAATTTTATTATGCACGGCGACAAGTTTATCGCCAAAAGATACCCAAAGAATTGCGTATAGTTTTCTGAAAACCCAAAGGGAACAATAAGACCAAGTGGAAGGCATGCAGATACCCGAGATCCCAATCCCAATCCCAATCTCATCCTATATGACCAGGCAATATAATAAAGCATGCACAATGCGAGAGCTCGGCATTGTTTGAGTCTAACGGAGCGCCACTCCGACAGTCAGACAGTAAGACAGTAAGACAATCCGATGCCTGTCGGCCACATAAATAAAGGTGGCTTCAGGCCGAGAAGAGACCGTGGCTGTTATCATAAGCCAACTGGGCTTGCATACAAATTGGCAAATGAAACGAGCCAAGCTGCAATTTACCAAGAAATGCGCAAACGACAACGACAAAGATGACGTTGAGACATTGCGATGTAAGGACAAGAGACAAGAAATGAGGCAGCTGCTAATGCGGCAACATGGCAAGAATCAAGAGGGAAGATAGAGAGAGGCGCCTTTGCGTCACTGTTTGAGCCACTTAAATAGCTGGTGGCTGTAATAAAGCCACAGTCAAAGGCACAAGTAATGAACGCTTGGCCAAGTTAACAGATTGCCAACAAACTCTGACGCAATATCATACTTCTACTTAATTTAAAACATCAACTTGCCTCCGCAATGCGTAGCCTGATTAAACTTTTATCAGACAGGCAGCAGGCATCCAGCAATGGGAGGCGGCACCACGCCCACTTTGTGCATTGTTGCGTCATTCAAGTTTCAAGTTCTTGCTGCACACACAAAAGGCCAACGGACGAAGCAATTTCCAAGAAGAAAAACGTAAGAGGAAAATCGTAAGAGTTTACATTCTTCAAGAATGTATTATTCATCTTCTCATTTTGTTAACTGGAAGAATACAGATTGCATAAGTTCTCATCTCAGATCGTTAATCATCACACAGTCATTGTCATCCTGCCTCGGTTCCTAACAAAGTTTTCCCCTTTTCCGCCTGTTTGAGCTCAGTTTCGATTTTGAATCAATGAACAAATAGAGCTTATTGGAATATCTCTTCTTTTGTTTTTCCCCCCTTTCAATGGTGTTAAGCTTTTCAAACAGCTTATGACGCGTTGTGTTCACAGAACTTTGCTCAGAAGTGCGTATGCGAAAGACTTAATAATGATGATGCAGTTGAGTACAATGAAGATAATAATAATGATGATGATATTCTTGTTGATGCTGAGTGCAGATTAAATGGAAAATTTCCATTTATGCTCGAATGTCAAGACAAAAGCGTTAACCTTTCTATCTTACGGAGTGTTAGCAGAATAGCTAATATCACGTCAAATCGGGCTTTATTAAATTGTGGGAGAAAAAAAAACAAAAACTATGAACTTAAAAGAATTTGTATTTAAAAATTTAATTTAAATCGCTCCCAAGATATTTCGATATTTGAGAGCAACTAAAGTTGAAACAGAAACAGAGTTGTAGAACATGCCTGATAAACATAAAAAATTCAGCTCTTCAAATATTTGTGTGGGAAAGTCATGTCAAAAGATGGATACACTGATCTTCAACCTAAACAAATTAACTGAGCTTGCTTCGACTTTGTATACCCTTTAAAGGCAGTACCATAGGGGTATACTTAGCATCACAATTGTCGCAAGTAAACCAAACGAATCTTTACAAAGATATCAAATGATAAATGATAAATGTTGCCACAATGGAGGTCAGTTGCCTCAGGGTTGCCCCCTTCCGCTTTTTCTCTCTCTCTCACTCACTCAGTTAAATGATAATCGAAACCAGCTATCGTTATCGATTACAAACAGCGATAAGATATGCTAGCATAACATTTACAACGCGTTTTGGGGCGGGTTCAGAGTCAGAATCAGATTCTGTCTGCAACTGCCGCCATATTGATAGTTAACAAATTGATAAGCCTTATCGAACTGTGTCGCAAGCTGCCACAAGTTATAAATCAATTTGCAGCTATAGATTGTCGATGATACAACAGACCCAAAGGCCACAGAAAGAAAGCTTAAAATAATTACGAAAGAAAAGCAAAACCCTTTAAACTATAGAGTTTTCCACTGAAGCATATAAGCTGCTTATGCGTGTATGTGTGTGACTCCATGTTTGTGTGTTGCATGATATTTTAATTAACAGTTAGTTGAAAGAGTTTATTTTAAGCATGTCAAAGCTTGAATACTCTACACAAGAAAACTGCATTCCGATTATGACCCGGGCCTTTAAAATTATCTAGTCCTCGTATACAAATACGAACCAGACTTAAAATATTTTACTAACTATATTTTTATTTAAACATGATTTTGAAACAATGAAAAGAAAGTCTCGATATCTTTATTTAGTTAGTTTAATAAGTTTTGGAAAATTAAATAACTAACAATTTATTAAATCATGGTGAAAAGAAATTGAAATGACTATAATATAATATTTAGAATGAAATTGACACTAATAGAAATTTTTTATCGAACAGAAATTGTAAAACTTGCAGGTTTCCTACAAAGATCTCTCCCTTAAATGTTTAGCTGGTTACAAATGTATGTAAGATCCGATACTCCTCACAAAACGGCGGGTATAGGGTATAATCAAAAGACGACGACGACGACTGGTCAGTTGGATTTGGCGTCAATGCGGCGCGACAAGCGGCATATCGGACGTTGGGTTTGGGAAGGGGTTAAAGCACGTGCTCTACGTGTGTCTCCAATGAGGTGTGCTTCTGTGTGTATCCGTGTGTGGCATTTAGTTGGCTCAACATAAGTTTAGAGGCGCTGTCATCGCTATACAAAGCGGGAGAAAGAGGGGAAAAGGTGCCCATGTCCCGCTGTGCGGCATGCAACCAATTAAGTTATTTCCTTCAACCGATCATACTATTCTCTTATTCATGCATTTACACTTTGCATCATCATTCATTCCGGGTCGCTTTTAAGGACTTAGAACAGCTCCTGGGCGCACCTGTAAAGGCATCTAGAAATTCAACGATAGTCTATATAATTTTCCTTTAATTTGGCATATGTCTCCGCCCAGCACCCACCCCCTCTGCAAAAGACCACGCCCCCTCTGCGCCTGCGCCTCTACTTGGCCAGGGTTCAATGCATCCTTAACGCGAATATTCTTTCTTTCTTTGCTGCCCGCTGCAAATGACTTTGGCCACATGCTGAGGCGCAACTGAAACTGCTGCTTCTTTTTCTTCTTCCTCTGGCTGCTGGTGCTGGCTAAGCTCAGTGCTTTTCCACTTTTCCGCTTTTTTACTTTCCGCTGTGTCTGTGCATTGTCCTTTTGGCATCCTGTGGCGCCGCTTGTTGCACACAGCGCAACTTTTGCATTATGAAATTGTGAATGTTGCCACATACACTTCTAAAAGAAAGGCTGAAATGGGATAACTTACACTATGCAACCAAGTTACGTGAAGCCGCATCGTGACTAAATGCAAGAAGATGCCTTCCTTTAGAAATAAATCAAACTTTATATATGGATATTTCCAGTATTTAAAGTTAAAAAAGAATACAAATACTTTAAGTTATAAATGTAAATAAATAATAACTATTTTTATTTGAAGTCTAATTTTCAGAAAAGAGACTAGTTTCTGTAAAAGTAAAATATGATAGTGGCTTTCGACGTGCATCTAATAAGAAATTTAAAAATCTGGAAATCCAACTTAATATTTAATCGATTTACTTAAGACTAACACATAATTATTCAGCTTGACAGTTGACAGCTTGATAGTTGAAATTTCTTTGATAGTCAAATAAGGAAATCTTAGCTTACATTCCCCTTGTAAAGCCAACTTATGTTGTCCAGTGTGAATTTCATTCACATTCTTTTGAAAATGTGACAACTTCTATGCTTATGCTCGCTTTGTTTCCTTTGAAACAAAGCACAAAATAGTTTTAGTTTTGTAATGCTAACTTTTGTTGTCCAGTGTTAGGAACTCCTATTAGAGAAAAAGAAAGAAAGGCAAACAGCTTAGAAGTTGTGCTTTGAGACAAAAAGCAAATAAAGTTCTCATTTCAAGCCATCAACTCATGTTGTCTAGTGTTAGTTTAGTTGGCAGTCAGTAAAAAGGTTTAGAAAATGCCTTCACAGATGGCGACCAGCTTAAGTTTTTCCCCTAAAGCAACGCGCGACTTTCGTCCATTTTGCTTCTTGTTTTCGTTTTGTTTTTCGATTTTGATTGCATTTCGTTGTGGCATGAGGAATTAAATTCTTATCAACGCAGACGACTTCATCTTCTACTTTATCTCCCCCGCCGTTGCTATTCCCCCGTTTAGCAAACGCAGCAAAAGAAAACTTATTGTTTTCAGCGGAAAAGATTTGTATATAAAAATAATGGAATACATATATACCCGTATAGTATATATAGAATAGTTCATTAGTTCCCTAGCTTTTAATTCACAACTCGCTAAAAGAGACTGATTTCAAAACTCAAATATCTTATCAATGTTGCTGCAGAGTTTTCAAGCCGCCGCCAATTATAGTTGTATTTTTTTTGTGGTCTTCAATTATTTTAATCGTATTAAGTTGCGAAATGAAGCAGTAGACAGTTCAGAATTTACGTTTCATAACTTTTTGAATATAAATAAATTGTACTTTAAATTATATTTATATCTTTTCTTTCAACTGTATCTACATTTCTTGCATACTCCCAATATAACTGAGCACTATTCCATATTCGTATATTTACATATATCGATTCATTCTTCTCTAAGTTATTCTAACTCTTCTAGACACTAAAAAAATTACTGGGTCAGGTAAGAAATATGAAATTAAGCTGTAGCTTATTGCAAACCTAGCTAAGGTCAGTTTAAGGGTGGTTTAACGAGGGTTTCTTTTCAATGTGGGAACTGAATTCATTTCTATTGATTTTATTAGGTTTGTTATTGATCTAATGTGATTTTCAGCATCCCAATCTCAGTTCACCCCTGAGATCTGAGGTTAGGTTGGACTGGATTGAATGTTGGGTCAGGTGGCAGGGTGTCCGGGTGGTATGGTGGGCAGGTCGTGTGCCTGTCGTGTGTTGCATAAGTTGGGACATAAATAAGGGATGAGTGTCTGTGTGGCAGCCCCTTTGTTGTGCCTCCTTTAGGCATCGTTGCGCTTTCACAAACTGTAATCCCCGCGTGCCATAAAAATATGGATTTTGTTGCACTTTCCGGATTCTTTTCTGGATTCAGTTTCGTTCTGCTCCAAAAGTTATTAAAAAATAGAAGAAAAATAGAAAAGAAAATTCATATTTCCTGAATTAATGGCCAGTTGTTAAACTTTCAAATTGATCTATGCATTTCACAGTTGGCTGCGATGGCAGTTCCTCCCTTCTCCCCCTGCCGATCACTGCATTCGTTTGATGTTTGGTTTTTAGTAGCTGCCGTGCCCCATGTTGCATGCACTCCGCTTTGTATACGCCTTAGACCTTTGGCTGTGTCAAAGAGCGCAGCAGAAAAATAAATTTATGATTTATCGAAAGCATATGCTTTCTTTAAGTCTCCCTACCCAATTTCCCTCTCTCTATCTATTTCGAACTCTCCCCTTGCCGTATCCACAGGAAGTTCAGTGTATTGCAAGAGCTTCTTGTTGTGGCAGTTGAAGTTCTCTTTCTTCTTGTGTATATTTTAAGTACATCATTGACGCAATTTTCAAGAGAATTCACAAACATTTCCCATTATTATTATTGTGCCTATTACAAATAATCGTCGTATTTAAAAACACTTTGAGTAATGATAGATCTTAAATTTAGTCTGCAGGGACAATGAAAAGTAAAAAAAAGAGAATTACATTGTTGTTTCACCCGTTACTCGTAGAGTGAAAAACATCACAAAGTTATTCTTGATCAGCTTCAACAGTCGATCCAATCTAGCCAGGTCCGTCTGTCCGTGTAATCTCAGAGACTCTAAAAGCTCTAGAATTGGGAAGAAGTCGCGTATTATTCCCAAGAATAGACTCTACCGTTGTTTTTTGATGTTGAACTTTCCCTATTATTATCATCATCAATTTTTATACCTTTCCCTTAGTTTAAATAAATCTATAGAAACAATCATCTTTCAATTTATCTCATGATATTTTGACTTCGGAATTCCCCTTCGTTGTCGTTAGGCATTGCATACTGTATACATTGTTGTCTCTTCTCTGTCTAATGACAGATGACATTGAACACAAAACACAAAACACCCCTCGCTACACCCTCGCAGCGGATCAAGAAGACAGATGTTTCTTTTTTTCCCATTGCAGCTGTTTGCAATATCGAGTTCTTTCAATCCTTGGGGAGCTTGAAGTCAAATCATAGTCATGGCACATAGCACACATTAAAATTTATGACCTTAAAGCGTTTTTAGCTTCCGCATGCGAACACGCAACATTTTATGGCAAGCGGTAAGAAAAGAAGTCAAAAGGTTGTCTATAACTTGAACTAATTGAAACTAAAACCACTATACATGAGACAATTGCAACTACGAGTATTATTTAAAGTAGACACACGAATACACACACTTACAGTACAGTAAAGACTCTTAAGAAGCACTCAAAATATTAACAGCGCACAGTGGGACATTCTCTCATTTTGCTGTATTAAAATCATATCTTTTAAAACAATAAAGATATTTAAAAAAATTTAAAAAGCATTTGATAGATAACTTCTTAAGCTTGAAAATGAGGGTTTGTACGGCTTGATAGGCCCTCTGGTTAATTCTGGGCCTTCGGTCAAAGTTGAAAAATATTTTCAGTGCATATTTTACATGTAAAATTAAAAAAAAAAGCATTTATATTTTGTTCGAAATATAAATTTCAATCTTTTTAATCCTTTTAATATCATTGTTTAACATATTAAAATGTTTTATTGCGCTTATTTAAAAAAAAAAAAATTCTCTTTTTTTTCATAAATCGTTTATGATGGCTGGCATAGCAAAAACGTATGAAATTGCACTGCACTCTTCTTCTTCCATCACAATTTTTATGCGAGGTTGCGTCAGTTTTTGCACTTTTTAAAAAAAAAAGGCAAATAAAGGCAAACAAAACTGGATAATATAGTTAGAGAAATGTTTCCCGAAGCCTTCTGAAGTAGTGGGATGGTGTCCAAAAGTGTCCAATTTTTGTTATCTTCCATCAAAGTTGAAAAATAGCCTAATTTTAGTGCTTTTTTCAAACATCTCTGGGATAAAAAGTAAACAAGTTTTGAAACAAAATTTCACGGCATTTGATTAGAAATTAACATGCCTTTCATATGAAATCAAAAACATAAAGATCGGTCGTATAACTTGACAAAAAAACCGTTTTAAAGTTTGCATTTTTTGGAAAAAATGCACATTTGTGCGCGCACTGAAATAAGGGTCAACTTTGAGAGGCTGTCACGCCCACAATTTTCGCCCGATTTCAAAATCAATTTTTTTTTGTAATCTTTGGAGATTTATCTGTCGATTGCATTAATTTTTTTTGAAATCGCTTTCATCGAAAAAATGATTTAAATACAGCCCCCACCCCTTTCTGTCCCACTGTGCAGCGCCACTGCCTATATAAGGGGAATTATAATTTAACAGCATTAAAACAAATTAAAGCGCCCAAGCGGAAGTTGCCACAGGCGGCAGCATGGTGCAGCAACAACAAGAGGCTCGAGGAAGAACTACTCCAAAAATAGCTGAAAAATATGAAAATTGATGGCAACTTTCTCGACACCAAACACTGAATTATGCCTAAGGTTAAGTGTCGCTGACAGATTTTGACACATGAGGCTGCAACAGAGAGAGACAGCAGCTTGTGTGGGAGAGAGAGAGAGAGAGAGAAATAGGGAGAGACAGCAAATCAATTTAATCTTTAATTTTTGTTGCATCATTGTTGATTTATGGGAGCAGCAAATGTGAGAGTAAAATGCTTAAAGTTTCAAACTGTAATCAACGGAATTTTAAGTCCTTTGCTAATTAACATATGTTTTTGTTTTTGTTAGCTAGTTGTTGTTTTTAGTCCTTCCCTGTCTGCTTGAATTGTATATGTTTGCAACATCTGCTCTGTCTGGCCTAACTTTATACCTAAAACATTGTTGCAACAACTTGCCAACAACTCGTTGGTTGTGCCTAACAAATTAATTACCTACACAAACAGACTCAAATACACACAGACGCATTTACAGACAACGTTTAGCCATAGAAAAACGGCATTATTTCTATACTCCTGCTCTTTCGGCCTCGGGTTACGTGCCGTTCTTTCAAATGTATTGTGGGATGAGAATAGAGGGATGTATCGAATACCGAATACCGTGACTGCTTTCTTCATTGTAATTCTTTCAATTGAAATTAATGTTTTATGGTTTCATGGCGACCACACAAACACACACATATATATACAACAGTTAGTTGTTGGCCAGTATCTGTGTCTTTTGATTCCCTATGACCATTGAAGATGGAGAGAAAAGAGTATTTTAACATTGTGGATCTGAAGACTGATGTACACCATGCGTATAAAGATGGTTCGGTTCGATATTTAGAGCAAGTTTTAGGAAAGGTTAACACAGGACTTTGATGTAAACCATATTTAAATTAAATACAAATTGTCTAAATATTTTCATTGAATTTAGAAACTTAAATATGATACTGAACTGATAAAGCAATGGATTTAAAATAATTAGATACGTTTTGGGGTATCTCTAAGTCGAGCACACTTTGATTTGTTCTTTGTTGTCCTCTTCCTTAACTCGTTTTCTAATGCTCGATTGCAAAATGAAAATGAATGAGAAAATTGTAACTAAATTGGTTTGCAGGAAATACGCTGCTCATTCAACTGACCTCATCCTGTCTCCGTCTTCCTGTCTATCCTCTACTTATTCCACTTCTCCACTGTCCCTATATCCATTGGAGCTGTCGGCTTTGTTGTCCACTCGCAAATTGCGCATTCTTTGGCAAATTTCCTGTTTATGCTCCATAAAATCCATTGAAGCGTTTAATATTGCCAACTTGTCAGACGTCTCCGTTGACTACGTGGACAGAGTGTGAATCGTTGACAAGTGGAAGTGGATGCATCCTCAATGTGGGTGGCGTCGTTGCCGACGCTACCAACTGTGATTCCCTAACGCTGACTCATGGTCAGTTCACGACCAGAGACTTGGCAACCTCTAAATGCCATTAATTGGCTTATCCTATTGATCAGAGATTAATGACTATTGAAAGATAGTCGAAATTCCATTAAAATTACACTTAATTTAACTAAATTATTATTAATTAAATTTATTGCACTCGTTTTCAGTTGAAACGTTATAATGTAATTTACATTTTTGCTGGTTTTTACGATATATATTTTTTGAGTCGCCATCATAATTTTTTATCAGTTTGTGTCGCCACAAAAAGTGGGCCACGCCTCAGCTTCAGCTTTTGGGTGCCAGCCTGTCGCAGATTACGCAATGTTTGCCCCTCCCAACCCCTCCCTGCAGTCGGTCCGTTCAACCATCTCCCATTGCTCCTCTCAGCCACTCGAAGCTGCCACTGCCACTGCAGTCGCATCCCACGCTGGCAACTTGCAACGCTGTTGTATGTGGCGCCTGCCCACACGTTGCATGCAACGTTAATTGAATTTTCGCTCACAATAAAAAAATAAATAAAAATACAAATAATAAAAGTCTTAAAAGAGTCAAAAGCGTAATAAGTCCTGCAATTGCTGCTGGCAATCAAAACGAGTTTTCATTTTTGTCATTTTATCAAATTCGTGTCAATAATTTTTCCCCAATTTTTTTGAGTTGCTTTCGAAAATATGTGTTGATTGCACCTGCCGTTCGATTTACGCGTGCAACAAGAGCAGCAATAACAAAGACGCGTCTACTTATGAGCGCACTTTAAACATTAACTTACTTATTTTAATGAACGACTTAGATATTCCAAGCCAGTTATTTGAAAAATTATTAAAGTTTCTAGTCCAAAAAAATTACTACTAACAAAATTAGTTCTGCAATATGTATAATTTTTATTAATAAAACGGTATCGGAAATTAAAAATGTACTGCTAAACCATTATCATTCAAATTGTGACCTTAAGATTGGGTTATCCACCCTAATGATCCACTGTTCGATGATGCTCCACAGACAACAATTCCCATGGACTTACCTGTAAAAAGATGGAAAGAAAAATCAAATTAAATATTATTCTTTAATTATGCTTAACATAAATTACAGCTAATGTTTGGACATAGTCAACGGGAGGGGGGAGATAGATAGGGAATACGAGAGGTAGCTAGATAGAGATACAATTTGATGTAATGTTTTTTGACGTCAAGTCTAAAAGTTTTAACAAAATGTTCTTTATGATTGCAGCCACGCCTACGCAAAAACAATATTAAAAGGGAGAATAGAGGCTCTTTTTAAGGGGAGGCACTGATAATACACGTAAAATTTGTGTGTGCACAGCCGGTTAGCAACAAATTATGGCCATGAAAAGTGCCATCAAAGCGTTGTAAATCATCTGATTTTGTCATGGGGCATTATTATTTATGGGCGGGTTCAACAACACTCGAAAGCCATTAAAAACAAAAGGTTTGTCGGGTAGGTGCCAAAACCTGAGCACCGTTAATGTCCTTAACAGGACTTGCTTGCTTCCAAATGCCAAAAACAAAATCAAAAAAATTTGAGAAAGCATTTTTTGTTTAAAGAATGCTTTTCTGAATCATCCGAAAAACTGAAAATCATTTGCCATGACTTTTATGTGGCGGCTTCCCGTTCGCTGTGTTTAATGGCATGACCCAGACCCTTACTCTTCTACACTCTTTACCCGTACTTTCCACTCCCTTTCTACACATATATTTCTCTCTCTCCCTCTCTCATCGCTGACTGTGCGTCAAAACATTTGTCGTGTTGGGGCAAACCACAACGGCAACAACTCTTGTATGTATCTGTAACTGTATGAGTATGTATCTGTATCTGTATCTGTAGATATATAATAAAGTGAGGCTGTTGAAAGTCGCATTAGTTGGCATGACAGAAAGAGGGTGCGAGAGGGAGGGCAGTCTGGGGGGAAATGTTAGCTGGCGAACGTCTGTTGCAAATCGTAAAAATATTGCGAGCATTCAAGGGCTGAAAGCCTGGCAAAGTTGAGTGTGGACATGGGAAGTGGCAACAGCACACAAACAACTAACAGCTGAGTCTTTAGCCCTCAGTTGAGTTGACGGGGGCAGCTAAGACAAAATCGATAAACGCTGAATGAATGCTGTATGAATTATGTGTCTGACTAGGAACAAACTCACATACACTCACAATAACACACACACACACACTTGATTAACAGCTTCTTCTCTAGCTAAAAGTTCAACTGCCACTCGTTGCACCCTGTCAAACACTCTGTTTACCTCTTTCCTACTTTTCTACCCTCTTTGCTGACATTTGTACGGTTTGGCGTCAATTTTGTATTTAATTTTTCAGTCGCATTAGATGTTTGTTTATTATTTTTATGGTCAGCCCACACACGCATTTGATGTTGCCACTGCCCACAGCGAATCGCCACAGTGACCGCATTCGATAGGCGCCCAGTTGCAGTTGCAATTGCAATTGCAGTTTCAGTTGCAACTGAAGTTGTTAAATTTGATTCGGGGGCAACTCTAGTCAAAATATGTTGCGGTAACTGTCAGTGCAGCAAGTTGGTTAACCAAAATCGCCGCATTCTGTTTTCAAATCAATGTAAAGGCAAAACTACAACACGACATCGACAATAGAAGAAATTAAGGGTAAAAAAGAAATAGAGATTTACGAATTTCAATTGATTTCAAATAAAGAATATAAATTATTTTAAAAACGTAAAGCGCTTTAATATAATCAGAAAAAATCGAGAATAGTTTAAAGCATTCTAATTAAAAGATGGTAATAGAATTGATGTTATCAAAGCGCAAATAAAAACATGTCTGGTGATTACCTGTATTTAAAAGTTTTCTTACTATTTACGGAAAATCTTCAAAATCAGAAGAAAATTTTGAAACGACCAATTTTCGTTAACATATAGAAATAATTTAAATATTGCCTTCATAGTATCAAAATGTAATAATTTAAAAACAATCGACTTAAACATTATCGAATTCCTACAGAAGCAGAAAAGTTGAGGTATATCATGATGGATTATATCGATTACAGTTGCAGCTACGTGACTGTTGTGTAAAGTGTTTGATTGCTCGAAAGGTAATTCTCAGTGCATTTCAGTTCAGGTCTAATAAGGAGTCGAGTGTCGAGAGTTGAACTCTAACCTGACTAATTTCAAAGCTGTCCGGGTACGGGGCAACAACTTTCATAAATAGAAAGCGTGGCCATATGTAATGCGTTGTGGATGTGGCTTATGCCCAGTGGCAGTGCATTATATCGACTCGGTCATAAATTGTGAGTGCATATGAGTGTACTCACATCACATTTATTTATTACAGGGCCTACCCTGTCCACTATTCACTCTCCCACTTCCATCCAATAATGCGGCACGCACAAATCCAAAACAAATTTTTGAATTTAAAAAAAAAATAAAAAAACTATAAAATTGACCCTCAAGACAGCACCATAAAGTTATCTATAGATCGATGGTCGGAGCACAGTTATCAAGTTTTTTGTTTGTACGCAGATATGAAGGGAAAATAAATACAATTACATTAGGTTGTTCGACAGAGATTTACCCTGTAAATGTTAAAAAACTTAAAAATCATTACAATAGATTTTCTGATTTGACAATAATTCATATGCTGTGAACTAAATCAATAAATGACGACAAAGTCAAAATTATCATAATTAAGAAATATGCTAAAAGTTAAATAGTTTAAAGAGTACTCAAAAAAAATAATGAAGTCAACGAAATGGAAATCGGGAGAGAGATGGCTATATAGTATTTAATATACCCTCTATCTGATATTTAGACGATTTCTAAAAAACAAAAAATCCCAACATCTGAAATTTCATTTACAGGGTATTCAAAATGTACTACAACAACATTCACTCTCAAATGTTGATAAGGCAATCAATAAAACAAATAGCACAGTTTATTGAACCAGCGAAGGGTCAGAGAAGAAAATTAAGTGAGTTCGTTGGGGTTTTTGTAAAGAGAGTATTTCTCAGCTTTGTATGTTAATTTCTTGCTTAACTAAGATTAATGTCGTGTTTTTTTGGGGTAAAACTCCCGAATAGTAGTTCTATTGCTAGTCAGAGGTATTAAAGGCATTGTTAGACGATAATGTGGCAAATATTTACAGGTAAGTTTCAACTTGCCTTCACTCTAGAGAGTCGTACATTGAGACGGGTTTTAGTTGGAAAGAGGCTTTGGCTGTCAGTTCAAATATTTGATATCAAAATATTTACACAAAAACGCCAACACCAAGTGTTATTTGAGGTGTGTGTGGCCCTGAACTTGTTGCAGGTTGCAAGATTATAACACGCCACAAATGCTAAAAAAAAAACAAAAAAATTTGCATATGCCAAACGCTGAATATGAATACGACAAGTTTTGCATATAAAACATTCGTTGATCTGGCCAAAGTTTTAATTGAATTCGAAGGCCTTAAAGTCTGGACAGAAGTAGGAACAGGGAGGGGCAATGTCTTTTCCATTACTTTGACTTAACAGCACATCAATCACATTTTGGCAGCTAAGAGGGCCTTATCTATCCGCACTCTCCTCCTGCCATTCCCTCAGTCGGCTGAAGAGTTCTGAGACGTGACTTCCGTTGTGGCAACTTAGATCTGTTTGCCCCTTTTGGTAACAGCCTCGCACTTTCCCCCGATGTGGCAAGTTGCAAGCTACTCTCAGACATTTCTCTACTGGCATATACTGAAACTGTTCTTGCAACTGTCGTGTCAAACACTTGCTGCAAAAGTTCAAGTGCTTGTGTCTCTTCTACTTCTGCTTTTACTTACACTGACTTGTTTCTGTTTGTTGTTATTCTAACGCGCAATTTCACGCTTCTCCGAGCACCAATTCGGGACAACAACTTGCCGCAGCGTGAGGCATTCATATCTCAGACTATCGCCTTTGCCTCTAAAAGTACTTTATGCTAATCAAATGTAAAGTTTAACTCGGCGCATAACTGCCCACAACTTTGCTTAAACTAGTAGGGAACTCTAAACGAATAGATTATATAAATGTGTATTTATGTTAAATAAATAAAAACTCATACAGGTGAGTTCGAGAAATTTTGAAGAGAATTGTATCTAACAACAGTTCAACAGGATAATGTTTTCTAAATGTCCGTGTTTTCATCTTTCAAACAGACTTTCGTAGTAACAAAAATCGCCTGTTACACATTTTAGCCCAATTTAAATAAAACTTGATTTTCGTCAGATCGTTAAAATGACAGCTATAAGATATTGTGCACCGATTTGTATTTTTTAAAAAAGAAGTTTATTTTATTTTGTTCATTAAATTTAGTTCATTCCGAATTAATTTCAATAAATTTAACAATTTTGTCGAATCTCTTTTCAATTTTTTAAACATTTAATGGGATGTGTATTTTGGACTATTATGTTGTTTTTGCTCTATTAGAAACTTATTTATCTGGGTTGTCTGAGGGATTTCGCAAACTTTGCTTGACATCTACGTCCATGTAAGCCTGAATAACGAGTGCCCAACTGATGTTTCCAGCAGCCAACTTCACGTTAAACATGTAGCTACCTCTAGGTATAGGCACCTTGTCAAACATATCGTCCTTCAGCACAAAGTCTTTGACAATAACATTACCCTGTTATATCAATTAGATAAATAAAAACGATAATCGATAAAGGAATTAAATGTATATACTCACACTATAGGGGCATGTATGGTTCATGTTTGAAAAAGGCATGACGGCACGATGAAAATAATAAAATACAGTAAGTGGATTTGGATGCTTCATATAGTGACAGTAGTCCACGGTGACGTTGAAGAGAAATGGGTGATATCCATTTAGTTTTTTCCATACGCTATAATTCACCAAAACCCTCTCCACAGGTGGCTTAAGGATATTGAATTGCAGATTCACACCAACAATACCACGTCCAATAAGCTTTAGTCTACAGATTGAAACCTCAAGCAACGACTTATCCAATAATTCACATTTAATATTCGTGTGACGAACATGGCAAAGTACCAAAGGGAACACGACTGAGCAAAGAATCCAGAACCTCATTTTATAACTATAATCGAGAACTGTTTAAATCGGTTTAAATAGATATTTCAATGCCCATTTGGGGAGATTCAAATACGATTATAATTACCGTTAATCACATGGAAACTAATTAAGAACTCGTTATCTATTAGCAAAAATTATATTAAAAAAGCAAACCATTACCTCTGTTTATAACGAGTTTCGATGATATATTTTCCCTGTTCTCTCTTTAGATCCAGTGTCAAATTCGCATAATTTTATGCCCGACATGTAATTACGAATATGAGCCACATAAGGGCATGGTTAAACAAAAGCAAAACTTGGCTCTAATGTATGGGATGTTGTTGTCACTTAGATAGTTACGGTCTCAGGGTCTCGATGCTTCAGTTTCAATGACAGGCCCAAGACAACCGCAATTTGTGTCATTGCCACAGAACGTGAAAAGTGCAGTCGAGTCTCGGTATTTTACCACCTCATTACAAGATTTGCATATCTGCCAGACAACTGCATACAACAAATGTGGAAGGAAGTCAGAACAATGACAATGTTGGCTGTTAGCGTCGAGACAATGTGAGATACGTTACGAACTATGATGCAAATAGATGACTACTTAGCATATAAATTACGCTTTTATACTTGAGACTCACTCAATCAATAAACACAAGTAATTTTCTCAATTAAGTTCTTACATTCTTCTTTTGCTTCGTATTCGTAAATGTTTCAGTGATGTTAATATTGTCGATTAAGTAAAAAGGTTTTGAATTCAAATTTGTGACTTATTCTTAAACGTTGCAACTATGATTTAATTATTGCGACAGTGCTAAATTCATTGGTTCCTCTTATTCTACTGACTTAAGCATTGACAAAAAAAAAAACATTTTTAAACTTAATACAATTTAATTCACTTTTTGTACATTTAAAATAAATATAATTTATCGTTTAAACTATTTCTAAATTTTGTAGATTTGAATGTGTAATCAGTTAGTCAGTTGGCAGTCATTAACTCTGCGCCACCAAAATAAAAACACGACCTAACGTCAAGACGGGCAGTCAGAGAGTCTGATGAAAAGATGGCCTAGTCGACAAACAAACGCTGACAGCGCTTCGGCTGTAAAGTTACGCAGTTTTTAAGAGTCAAGTGTTTGGCCAATAGAACTGAACTGGAATGCTTAGCCTGGTCTGGCCAGCGTAGTTGGCTGAAAGAGATGGAGAAGTAGAAGTAGCTTCAAGTGTTTGCCAGTAGCACATAAAGTGTGGCGTTTAATGGGCCGATTGCTCGACTGAAACTAAGCCACATTTTAAGCATTTTATGCAAATGTCAACTGCGACACGTAAATTAGCGCAAGAAACTCGCAAACTCCACTCAACTGATGCCAAACTGCAACTGCAACAACCTGAACCTGACAGCTCAATTGAGGATGCCACCCGAGAGATAGACAGACTGAGAGTGAGAGAGAGATATAGATGGGAAAATGTCTTTACCTAGAGACAATTTCCATTAATCAGAAATCGGGCGCGTCATAAAGTGTACAAAATAATCGCATTTTTAGCTAACAGACAATGATGAAAAGACGGACAGTGGGTTCAACAGCTCAACAGATCGCAAACAGACCCGATTACCAATTCCCTCTTCTCTTCTCCTCCGTCTGATGCACGGTCGTACCATGGCTATGATATATGCAGCACTTAGTACCTACTTAAGTTGCGCGATCGCGAGCTGCGACGAACAACGTTTGAGATAAGATCACAGCAACTGCCAACAAAGATCGCTGACTGTGCCCATGTGCCCCATGAGCACTATGGTGAAAACAGATACATTAGCAAAAAAAAAAAAAAATTTTTTTTTGTAACTATTAAAATATGTTATAAATTACTTAAAAATAATTTTTATGAAAGCTTGTTCCGCCAATTGTTCCTACAGGAGTCGACTTTAATCAAACAAATACAATTGGACTCCGTGTAAAACTTTAGATCTACTTTTGATACGTATGATGAACCGAAAATCGATTGATTTTATCCATAGTGTGGAGGCCCCATCACCTGTTGGGACCGGGGTTATCCGGGATTAGTCGTGCTGCCAGCAAATTCAGATGTGGAACAGTGGCACGAGTGTCAATTGAAATCGATATCAAAATACTGTTACAGTTGTTTATTATCTACAAGATGTATAGGGTCACCAAGCTTGGAATGCATACTCGCACATCTGAGAATCACTTTAAGAATGTTTTGTTTTTATCAACTTACTGGTCAATAAAGTAGATACAAGTTATTTGACTCCTCTAGATTTCTCCTAGTCGTAGGCTACACAAATAATATGAACGAGTTCTCTGAATATAGCAACTTCTTGGCTTGTCTCTAGAAATGGCTTCTTGGAAAATTAAAGCTCAGAAATTGGCTTCTTAGGAAAAGTACAAGCAAAAATTAAAATATTTTTATAATTTCCGATATTTGGATTAAAATTAACGCCGTTAAAAGTATTTAATTGTCGATTAATCGGAAAAATACGAAAATTTATTTATTATTCATACAATTTGGACGATATTGCGAGAAGTAAGTATAATGTGCTTCTTAATTTTTGGATATGCGATTTTCAGAATAATTATCATCAAATTGTTTTTTATTATACTCTACAATACAAAAATATATGAAATAAAACAAGAATTATACAGAATTGTAAAAATGTAGATCTTTCACGATTTCCATTTTTATTTTCTCGATTTATAGACAAAATTGCTTTTGCAATGATCGATCACTACTTGACATTTACTCAAAAGCTTCCATCTCTTAAAATAACCGATTTTTATCTACACTTCTTTCTTTATTAAAAATAGTGTGCTCTCTAAATTGATACTTCATCTAAATTTTTTAAAGTAAAGGCAATTTGAATTTTTATAAGCTTCTATGCTTTTCCTTTCTATTGTTTTAGGTTTATCTTAATCGATTCCGATCAATGCGGCATTAAACCAATTTTTTTCTAAAACTTTCCAGAGTTGACAAACTAAAATTTTTACCACTGTGCGTTAAGCAGGGAAGAAGGAGGATAACAACGGTGGCATAGACTTTGGTAAGTGGTATGAAGTACGTGCATTTTGTAGATAATATTGAAATAATAGCAAAAGACTGAGCATTCGAGTCCGAGTCGATGTTGAAGTCGAGTTGAGATCGCTAGAATGAATGCAGTGTCTGATGTTGTTGTTGTTGCTTTTGTCTTGTGCTGCTTGTAACAAATTACTTGGGTTGGCAACACCCTGTATACCCTCTCCGTCCTCCCAGTGTTACTACAAAACTCGGTCTGGCCAAGGCGAGTTCACGACGTCGTTTGTCGTCGCCGTTGTAAGCGTCGCTCGTTTTTCATGTTCTATTTTGTGTGGCAATTGCAGTCGCTTGATTAAAGCAGCAGATAGAGATACGGCTACAGCCAATGCTATAGATACAGATTCGAGTAGCTTGAGTGGAATGGGAGGGGGATTTAACGATCGATCTACTTTGATGCAGCCCATGGCCAGTAACAACAACAAGAGGAACGCTTAACCGATAAGCGTCTGATAAGTGTGGCGACTCTTGGACGTGCTTTCAAAATGACCAACTCAATTTGGCTGCCGCATTTTCAATTAAACTGCCCCAAAGCGGCGACAACAATACCAACAACTTTTGTTTTGTGACATCTCAAAATAATTATGAAACAAGTTTCATTTCGCTTTTCAGTCTGACTCATGCCCATAGGGAGGGGAGCGAGGAAAACTCGACAAGAGAATAAAGTTTTAATTGAGTTTGTTTTTTATTTTTTATTTTTGCCCAGCTGCGCCTGCGATCTTCAGGTTGCTATATAGCAAGAGGTGTTCCCTCGACTTCCGTTGCGCAGCCTATGATTAAGTGAATTGCTCGAATCTAGTCGTTCTAGTCTTACACTCAGAAAATAAATTTATAATATAATAATATAATAAGAAATATTTTTCATAAAAATATAAAATAATTTCACGATTTAAGAAAATTGTCTATTAATTTAGGAAAAATTTTTTCTAAATTATAAAAGAGAAGTAATTAAAAAAAAATTTGACCCTAAATTTTAGTCTGAAATATAAAATAGGCTTTTTAAGGGCGATTCTAGAATACAACTTTTTTGAGTGTAGTCCGAGTCTTGTTCGTTTGACTAGGAGATAATGTTGGGACGTTTAATGGATCCTCTGTGCAGAAGCTGTTTAAGCTGGGCGTGAAATTTAATGAACAAGTTTCTCGCTTCGATTTGGTTTTTGTGGTCTGCTCAGGATTTCACGCTTATAACAGTTGTTTCTGTTGTTAACGCTTTAAGTGCCGTTAAGACAGCACACTTAAATTACTATGAAAACTGCAATTAAATTAACAACAACTGAAAAGGTCGAAAAGAGCAACAACTGACAAGTTTAAGTACAAATGTAGCTTAGGCTGATCTTTGGCTGCAATTCCAGGTGCGGATTTTGATTTTTTTCTTGTTTCTTCTAGCTTAAATTTATTTGTTGGTTTCGCTGTTATTAAGTTAACCTTATTTTATGGCCAAGACAACTGCATTGTTGTGGCCAGAATTTACAAGGCTTCTCAATTTCCGTAGATTGTCAGCTTCAGCTCCAATTGTTGGCTGATTGCTTTTGCTCCCACATACTACTCCCACACTTACACACACTCACTTAACAGGCGTACTGACTATGTAAATTGGCTGCAGCGACCACGCCCACTCCCTGGCCCCATGTTTGCGCCCTTTGCCAATGCCACAAGTAATTGCAAATGAAATAAAATAAAATAAAAGGAACTAGAAGGAGAGAACTCGACTGTGAGAGACCCTGTTAATATTCTGTAAAATAAATAAAAATTAAATTAAAATAATCATTCAATTTTTTTTATAATAATATAAAAAATAATGCAATATACATAAATATCTGAAGCAGGGTTCAAAACCAGGACCCCGCTAGGTCTAAAAGGTTCGCAGTCAGTTATATACCACATTACAATTTTATTTACAAGACCTCAATTCACCCATTCACCAGAAATACATGGTTTAATATCTGATCGCAATAAAATTTTTAGTAAAAATTTGATTTGTGTACACTGAATTTTAGTTCGATATCTCTGAAATGATTATTTTTATTTTTTGTCAAACAATATAAATTCTACATAGCAATACATCTATATTTTAATTAATTTTAATAATAATAAAATGACAGTTACAATTTTTTTTTTAAATTTAATATGTCCTTTGAGTTTCTTTTTGTTTTACAGATAGACGGACTTAGCTATCTTTGCTGGGTTATTGAAGCTGATTAATAATTATAGGAATTATAATTCCCATATACATTTTATGGTTTTTTCACGTTTTCTTAAGCCTGTTTGGCTTTCGACAAACTTCGTAGACCCTTTGTTATTTTGAAGTACAGGGTCTAAAAAAAAACAAGCAGAAGAGAAGAAGATGGAGTAAAAGGGAAAAAGTGAATTTTATTGCATTTCCTGCTGTGGATTTCTTTTTGGACTTTTGCCTTGAGATAAGCACAAGACACAGGACAGATCTGACCAGAGTCTTGGGTGCGTTGAACTGCAGCAACAACAAAAATTGCAGCAGCAACATCTTCAACAACAACAGGAGTAAGATTCGTCTCAGTTTGGAATTGTAGTTTTGATTTCTCCTGTTGGTGTTATTGTGGTTGTTGTTGCTGATTTGAATTATTCATACTGTCTTTTCGAGTTGGTTAAAAATGAAGAAGAACTCGGCCGAAAGTGCAAAGCAAAACAAAGCCAATCAGACAGAGATAGAGAGAAAACGAGGAAGATCAAAAGAGAGAGAGAGAGAGCGAGACAGAGACATAAGCAAGTTGTTTTTCATTTATTTTTGAAAAATGTTTGTTTCGCTGCAGACAACATTCATGTTGCCCCTGCTGTTGCTCTCGTTCTTTCTGTGGTCAAACCATAAAACAAAAAACACAACACACAGAAAAACAATAAATAAAAAACAGCACGGAATGCAAAAAATGCAATTCATTTTTAAAAACATGCAAAAATAAATGTTCGCGCAAATTAAAATTAATTTCGGTTGTTAAATTTGTAGTAATTTACTGCACAGTTGAAGCGTAAAATAACGGCAGAAACCATTAGTAAGTGTAGAACAAAAACATATTAGCTACATAAAAAATGTGTGAACTATATAAATGCATTAACATTTGACTCGAGGGATAAGTGACAAGGTTTTGAAATGTATGATTTTTCCGGGAATTAAAAATAATTTCAAAGCTGTTGTGTGTCAACAGAGCTTAGAATAATTAGTAATGTTAATATGAAAATTCCCTTTGGAATTCCTACAGGTGTACCAAAATGTAAGTTATTTAATGAAGTTGTAGTTTGTGAAAATTAATGTTGTTCAAAAAACGAGACGATTTGGGTTATTCGAGTTCCCAAAAAAAAAAAAAAACGCCATTCGACACTGCGCAAAAAGTAATTTTTATGAACAAAGGAGCTCACCCTTTTTGCGCACAGTGCACTATACCAATTTTCGTCTTTTTTTTATTAATTTATATTTTTATTTTAAATTTGTATATTCAACTCAATTTTGTTCGTCACAAAATTGGATATCGGAAATTTTGGGGCTGGAAATTGCTTTTGTCACAAGACTTTTACCTCGTGTACAGGTTTTATTTGTGGGATAAATATATTCACCCTAACTTCACTCTGTTTATTTTTACAATTTTAATTTTATTTCAGCCTGGTTTTTAAAACAGAGAAAAAATAGTAACAAAAACAATTTCTAAAATCAGATTCTCAAAAAAATGATTATTAAATTTTTCAGAAATTATTATCTTATTGTTTCTTATTTCAGTTCTGCAATCTTATTCAATATACCGTCTGAGTTTGATTTGCCATAGGAAAATACATGTTGCAGTTGCCATAGCAATTGCAACCTTGAACAATGTCAAAGCCACCGTCATGTTAAACACACACCACATACAACATGCAACACACCCAACTTGGCACAAAGACCTGGATGGATACATTCTACCTCAACAGCAAAAGTATCAGCTCCTTAGCAGTTGTTATTTTGTTTGCACTGATTGAAAATTGACAGAATGTTGAGAGAATTCACTGACAGTTGCCAGGTCTCAATTCCCAACCCAATGCGAGATGGAAGTCCTTTCCGCTGTATACAACAGACGTGCCCTTACACTTAGTCAGACTGTTGTCAATATCCGTTTCTGGAAATGATTTCCAACCCAGACTTGAGAGTTGTTGCGAGACTCTGCAATGGACTGTAATTAGTTGACAGCAGGCAACAGCGAGAAACAAAAACCGAAACTGAAACTGAAGAAATGACCTCATTCTGGGCACATTCCCTCTCTCCCCACAACTTATTTATGTACATTGTGTACACATTGCGACAGAGTCAGCGTCAGCGTCAACGTCAACGTTAGAGCCATAACCATAGCCCTAAGGCCAGGCAAACCATATGGAAATGTTTATGGCGGCCGAGCGCACCCTTCAAAAGGGGTGTGAAATTAGAATAACATGTCACTCATATTCGGTATATCACGTAATGCGGCCAAATATGCTGGTGCTGCTTTGCCCGAATCCCCAGCTCAGCTAGAAGCATGAGTCCAGGATTCGCACTGAGGTCCTGGTAACGTGAACATGAGCATGAGCACGAACACGAAACAATTGTCACAGTTCACAGAGGGAACAGCCACTAAGCAAAGAATTATGACCATTAAAAATGTGAAAAATAAAAAAGCTGGTATTATTTATATGAGAATGGAGAAACAGGAGCAGGACTTTGCTTTCAGGTTACACCCAGTTCATTATTTTTATTGTTATTGTTCTTGCTTCTTTGTGTGACACTAAGATTTTTTAATTACTACCTGGTCATTAATTAAGGCCACTCTGTGTACTTCTGTGTGTGTAGGAGACTCTTTGAGCCATAAATTGCCTTTTTAAAGTACTGTCAAAGCGAGCAAAATGTGTCTTTTAAGATTATGTTCATCACAGCATAAGTGAGTAAAGAGTGCAAATGATTTCTTTACTCAAAATTATGATATTCAAGTACTTTCAGAGCAGACGATGTATGAGCTTACTGCAGCGAAGGGCTCACATTATAGCGAATTTTTTGATGTTAGCTATTTTGTTTATTTAAAGAGAGAGTAAAATGCATTTTATGATGTTTTTCACAACGCTGTAGAGTAAAGAATATGAACGACACATTTAAGTCAGATCTGAATCCTTAAAATGGTTTTAGCGTGTTTACCATAACGCAAAATAGTAGATTTGAAAGCAGCATGATATGAACCTTTGCTTAGTTGAATATAACTTCAAGATTGACCCATATTTTGACATACCGTTACACGCAATTTGCATATATGTTTAATACCCGAAAAGTTGTTATGATAAAGCACATGACAGCCAAGGGTAGAGCTTATCATTATTTTCAGTTTAACTTTTTCCACTTTTCGGGGATGTTTAGTTTTTTTTTATGTGCTGGCAGTGATAAATTTCAGGCACCCCACCAGCTTAACAAGGGGGTGTTTCAGTTGCCTTGACGGCATTTTTTTTTCCCCCTATTGGTTGAGCCATGCGAAAGGCATTTAATTTGTTTGCATTATTTGCGCATTTTGTGAGGATTTTCTAAGGTTTATTTTTAGATGGCAAACTGAGAAATTGAAATACGTTCGTTGCCAGTGGAAAATTAATCAGTTAATGCTTTGCAGCTGCTCCAGTCGCGATATTTGACCTGTTTTCTTGGGATATTCAACTACCTGCTCAGGTGAACACTTGTTTGTTGCTCTATGCTATTGTTAAGAATCCAATTCAAGTAAATATTGATAACCTGTAGTAAAGCGGGAAAGGGAAAAGTATAAGGTTTTATGAGTAAACATAATTAAGGCAGCGTATCTTTGAGTTCGTTTTTCTGTGGATCAGTTCATGACATGGTATCTTCAAGTCGATAAACTCTGTATTGCAAACTGAGAACTTATCAAAAAATACAGGTTTCGAGTAGATTGCTTGTAAATAAATGCGACATATTTCAACATTTTGCAAATTCTGACGAATATCTATCGAAAGAGCGCTTAAAGTAATCGAATGACTGAAAAGTCAACTCATTAAAACTGTTCAACAGCCAAAAGCAAAGATAATGAAAGACTGATAAAAACGTATTTGCAACGTCCTTGTCTTATCTTTGGCTGAGTTATATACACTATAAACTATAGTAATTATTATCAACAAGTGAAAATGGATGACTAGCATATGGCAAATGGGTAAGGGTCGTATGATTGTATGATTGGTAAAGCTGTTTCACATGTGCTCAGTCAAAAAAAAACCTGCCCAATGTACGTCAACTCGTTTATCAGTTATCAGCATTATATTTGTAGTAAACTAATTTAGGAATAATATTGAGTAGGCACTATAAAGACCTGCACTTTTGCACGTCGGCCAGACAAACTGTCACCTCAAATGGCCCATCGATAACTGTAACTGTACTCACCTTGACTCCCTTGCGAAACTGTCACCAGTTGTAATAGTCCAATCGAAATTAAAATCCACATCGACATCCATTTGCAAGTCCTGTTGTATCCGTTGTTTGCTGCCATTGTGAATTTCTGCGTTGTATTGCGAATCCGCTGCTTATGGTTATTTTAATAGTTACGATATTGCTCAACTTAAGCAATGTTTGCGACTCTGTTATTGTTTTCAGTGCACTGCATTTTGACGGCCTCTGATTTTGCTTTGGTTTCGTTTTCGGTTTCGATTTCCTGTCACTTGTTTGTTATTATTTTTGCACACACATTCTACACATTCTCCACATTTTATATTTCTTCTTTTCTTATATTCGCTCACTCCACTTTTGTTGTGTATTCGCCGAATTTTGGCGTATCGCTGTTTTTCGCAGGAACTTACGGCTACTTGAGGAATATATTCATTGACTCCAGTTGTTGGTTTGATTTGCCGGCTGCAAAAACAATAACAACAGTAACAGCAGCAGCAGGAAGAAATTATAACAATTTTGGGCGCATTTGTTGTTCTTTTACAAACAAAACACTTTTACCACGGCGCATCCAACAACAACAAATACTATGAACACAAGCGCCAGGCACTACCAACAACAAAAACGACATCAACAAATTGCGTACACAGTAGCGTTATCTCGTTCTAACTAACGTTTCAGTCCTTGGCCACAGGCAAGCGTCGCGAATTGTATTTTTCTTAATGCATGTTTTCCACTAAATTTGTGTTTAATAGTGGGTGAACTTGGTCAAATCAAATAAATAATTGCACTCTTATTTCAGCTAATTGTATTTAGTTAACATTTTCTTTTATTAAAATGCGGTTTTTAATTTTCAATACGAACAGCAACACGCGCGAACCCAACCTCACGCGACCACAATTGAAAAGAGACTGACGAAAGGCGCCCGAAATGAAACAAAAATGCAGACGCTGAAAATGCATGCGAGAGAGCGAGAGAGAGATTGAGAAAATGAGCGCCAGAAATTACCCTCAGTGGAACGACAACGCAATACATCGTCATCGTATCGATATATCGATACAATCTGTCGACCGTTCATGGCGCGCTATTTAAATTAAGAATTACATTCTTGAAGAATTGGCAAATTAAGCGACAAGGCTATTATTAAATACACAATTTTAATTTGAAATTACTTTGAATAAATATAGTTATTTAAATAATTTTTGCTAGTTAATCATCCCTATTTATATTAAATAACTCTATTAAAAAAATATTGTCACGCTACTACTTTTGCTTTCTATTAATTGGCACCGCGTTTTCAAACCACTGGCTTGGCGCCAGTTGACCACAATTTGAATTGACGTGACAAATTAAAGCAGTTTAAATTGAATAGTTTTAATTGATTTACATTGCATTGCTTTATAAGTTACCCATACAAATTGATTTAACAATAAATGCAAAATGTTGACTGATTCAATTAACTTCAACTGTCATCTCTACACGTATTTATTCATTTATTTACATATGCCCTTAGCCCTTTTTTGCTACACTTTTTTATTACAAAGTGTGTCTTACTTTTTTTACATTCATATGCATTAAAAACGCATAACTTTTTTATAATATATATTTTTAATTTTCCGTTGAAAGTCGCGGTCGCAACTCGTTTGATTGCCACCCCAACGGCCAGGTTGTGGCTAAAAGTTGTTGCCGCAAATTTCCATAGCAAAAGAAAAGCTCTCAACAACTCATTCTATGCATAAGTATTCAGTTCAGTTCAGTTGGGCTTTAAATTCAACTTTAAGCATTAGCATCGGTCAGAAACCGCCCAAAAGTGGCTGTAAAATGATAAATTTTAAATTAAATGCTCAGTCATTTACCCAAATTGCCCCAAAATGGCAAGAGGAGAGAACCAAGAGTGGGAGAAGCATGCTTAAAAAATGAAATTGCTCTGTGCATTTTGGCCAGAAAGTGAGAACAGAGACACAGAGGAGAGGCAAGATGGGAAGACTTCATCAGTGAGCTTGAAAGTGGGTCAAGTTATGTGGATTTATCAAATTGCCAGGCAAAAGATTTACACGCTCGCCGCTAATTGCAGCATTTCAATGGATTTCCTGGAATGATGTTGGGCTGGATGCTGTCAAGCCATCCCATCCCATTCCATCTCAGCGCAATTTGAAACCACTAATTTTCATTTTAATTAATGGAGCTGTCGGTGTCTGTCTGTTAGTTTGTCATTTGAAATGACGGGCGAAGGCGAAGAAAGTTACTTCCACTAACTTTAAAGCCGCCCACAAATAGCAGCAAACTGAGTACTTAGTAAAGAACTGCATGAATACACAGCTAATATGGAAGGTAAAGTGAAGATTGTGATAATTGAAGCAACTGTACCAAGTTGCATAGACATTGCCATAGAATTTACTTTATTGTCGATAGATTTTTGTCTCTATTTGGATTCTATACTCTAATAAGATCTTACTGTAATATAGATCTTACTTTTTAAATATTTATTCCATTATTCCAACTGTGAGAACGGAAACTACTGCACAAACTAAACACAACCTCTAAACTGAGAACTTATTTCAATCTTTTAGAAATTAATTGAAAGGCTCTTCTTTAATTGTCACACCTATACTACCCTATGCAAGTGTATACCCAGCATTTTGATACCTTAATTGCAAGTGACGTCGACGTAGACCGCAAATTGCGTTGGCTCAGCGAAAATGAGACGGACTAAAATCAGACAGAGACAGACAAAGTCGGAGACAGAGAGGGAAACTACAACAAGAGTTAAATTAAGTTAGCGTCGAGACGACTTGACAGCAATAACAGCAACAACAAAATATATACTTATTTATATGCATACGGGCATAAATCAAAATCAACTTGTAAATTTAATATGTCGCCGTGTTTGTGGCGCTTGCCACATGATTTATGCCGATGGATTTTTGAATTGGCGAGCTTTAAATGAGGAAAAACAAAACAAAAAACAAGATATGTTAAGGAGATCTGCTGGGGGAAGGGGAGAGAAGAGACATGCACTTAACTCTCGACAGGTTCTCACAGTTAACACACAACAGACAATAAACCAATTGGTAGGCACATCAGCTTGTTCCAATTTTCCCCAAAAAATACTTAATTTTCACACATTGAAATTAGTTGGAAGCGCCCCCAATCCAAACCAATATCAACCCAAGGCGAACCGAACCGAACCACAACCTGTGCCCCTAAAGAAGCCCCCTCTTCAGTGCCCCCCTCTAGACATTGAATAATGACAATTTCTTGCGCTGGCGACAGTTTGACAGCTTGTGGATCTCCGACTCTCTGGTAACTTCATAGAAATGCAGGAAGACATAGCTAACTAAGGCGTGTAGCAGATAAAATACCCTTACTGATTGTTTATATATAACCAAATTAATTTCTCTGCTTCTTCATTACTACCTTTCTGTGCATTCTGAACTATTTATTTTGTAATACCCCCAGAAATAACTTTTAAAACTTTCCTGTTATAAATAAAAATGGATTCTAATATCATTTAAGTAAAAAAAAGTTTTGCGAAAGCTTTTTTCAACTAATTATTACATTGGCAGTATAATTCCATTTTTATAAAATTTATCGAAAGTAATATGGAGAAATTTTCAAAATTTTTTTTAACCTAAGCAATATCCAGTTAAAATTTTTAACTTTATTCGGAAGAAGTTGTAAACAAAGTTTAAGCGCAGTTTTGTTTATTAATGCTTAAACAGGAAAAAAACAATTTTGTTTTATTTCATTTATGGTAAATAAAATATATTCAAAAAAAATACAGGGTCAAGTTCTGTTGCATTTCTCAAAAAGTGTCAGCTATTGCTTGGTTCAACAAGCCTACAAACGAGAGTTTTATCACAATAGAAACGGACAAAAGACAGTCTATAACAGCTATAATGATTCAGCTCATAAGCCCAGATCAGAAATATATACAATTTAGGATTTCTCACTTTTCACCTAGATTACGTTGCATATTACTCAACAAAGCTGTTATGCTCGCGGTAAGGGTATAACTATACATGTGTCTAGCTGGTGTGAAACGAAAGCAAAATTAGGACTTGACTTGCACTTGGACTTGGTTTGTTTATGTATCTGTGTGTGTGTGTGTGTGTTGCATGCCACATGTCTTGAGTTTTGAGCTAAATAAATGAGTTTGTCAGGCAGCAGCGACATGATTTGATAATTGCTTTTAAATGCAATTCGAAAGCGGCTCAGAAAGTGGCCAAAAACAGGAAATGCTTACCAATGTACCAGTCAACATATATATAGTAGATGATCTGCATACATGAATATAGATATGGTATACATGTGGCATAATTATGTTATTTGTAGCTCTGGCTAATGTGAAGGCCTTTCTTTATGGCCATGTCTAAAGTTTTGGCCATTGACATTTGACTTAATCAGTTAATCGGCACCAGCTTCCAGTCAAAATGAGTCACAAACAAAATCAACTCTCGACTCTCAATGTTGACTGTGACTGGGTGGGGTTCTTGCCACGCTTACGTAAGGTTATTAGACCCCAAACCATGACGCATGGGGAATAAGCCAAGTTCGGGCCAAACATAATTTCTGACACTCGAAAAAGTTTTATGAATGCATTCGAACCGTTAAATGTGGCCATAAAAAGAACTTAGTCAGCCCGAAGCGAAACTATTTTAATTAAACGCCAAACAAAATGTTTTTGGGGTGCCACCAGAAGTGGTGTCAAAAGTGGTGCCAGAAGTGGTGCACCACCAACTTCAGGGGTTGTCCCTCCCAGTGGTTGCCTCCCTAATGGACTCGTTAACGCCACTGACAGCCCCTTCGTTGCAAGGCTGCAGTTGCATCCATGTGCAACGCTGTGGCATGCAGCCCATAAATTAATGTTGCAGCCCCCATCTCTTTTCCTCGCCACCTTTCCCATGCCGCACGCTGCACGCTGCATGCTGCATGTCGCATGCCAAAAAAATTTACAAGCGACAGCATTTTCCACATGCTTTTCAAGCGTGAATTTTGCACACATGTCGAGTGAATGCAGCTGATCTTTTCAATGGGGTGTGGGGGATGGGGCATGCCACACGATGCAAGTGCAACTGCAACTGGCGCCCACAGCGCTGACAGCTTGCTAGAAAACTTGGCATCGGATATCCGCAGCAATGGTCAAGTTCGTGTCAAGCCATTGAAAAAACCGGCCAGAAATTGAAATCTGTCAAAAAGGCGAGACAGCTGCTCCAATTGGGTGTGAAAGGCGGTTTTGGGAAAAGAAGTTGAAAAAAGTTAAAGGGATGAAGTAGATTTAAGTGATTTCTAAGAATAATGATAGTTAAAAGGGGATACAATACATAGGTACACTGAAAACAAAAGACCAAATTGTATAATTAAGAACATTCATCTGAAATATTTTGTTTTTAAAATAAAAACATTTTAAGCCTATATTACTAATACTAAGAATATTACTAAAATAAAAATTAAAGTTCTTAATACAAGAATCTGTAGGCGCCGATTCGAGTTCCACTCTCGTAACAAATTCAAATAGCATTTATAAAATTACCAAGACAGAATAAAATGTATTAAAGTCAAAATTACAAAATAAAAGTTATAAATAATAAAAACCAATTTTAATTTTTTTATTTATGATTTTATTTTAAGAACATTTATTTTCAAAATAGGAACTTGGTCTTATTTAAGAATTTTATGTTCTCGACGTATTTTTTAAGACCAAAATTCAAAGTTTTGAGACCAAAATCCTTATTTAAAAATCTAGATTTTATCCGTGTATAGATCTCAAGTCTGCAAATCAGTTCTTTGAACCGCATAATGTATGGAGCCTGTATCTTATGTACTTATTCCCACTCGAACCAGACCGTTTTATTAACAAAATTTTAACTTAGAAAAAGAGGATCATTAATATTAAAAATTATTATTTTAATAGAAATTCTATTAAAAGTTGTAAGTTTTTATTAAAAATTTTTTGTTTTTGATTTTTGTGAACTGTATTTTATTATTGTGACGCAATGTTTTCGATTCGAGGAATTTTTAACACTGCAATAAATAACACAGCTCATAGATTTTTTACTTCTTTGATGAATAATTAAATTTCTCTAATTTTCAACACATTTTCTGATAAAGTGATCCCATCCGGCGGGCTCCCTTTCCTGCCTGCAGCAAAAGGGCAAACCTGTATGAAGCTTTATCGAGGTAGCTTTAGATATTGTAGAGAACAGAAAACAAATTGCTTCGAATTATATGTGAGCCTGGTTCACATCAAAAAAAGAAAAACATGAAAATGTATTTCACTCTATAAACAGCTGCATCTATAAAATACCTTATTGTATCCTATAGTTATATTATCAGTAAGAAATGGGTTTACTTGAGGCTTGTGCCTAATTAACTTGACATAACAAAAGTTAGAAAAAGTACGTGTATGAACACCAAAGTCATTCTTGTATTGTTACTCAGCGTAATCCTCCTCTTCTCACGCCAGAGAGAGCTTTTCAACATTTTCTTTGTGTTTGTATCCCTCGCTTGGGCTGACAGCTATTCACTTGCTGCTGGGAAATTAATTAAGAGCACTTTTTGCAGTTGTTGTTAGGCAATTGTAGCGTCAGGCTGAGCCAATAAATCCTTGTTGCCTGTCACAGAACTCAGAGGAACAGGAACATGAGCAGGATGAGACTATATTTATCTTTGGGATGTGGACAAATTAGTGCATTTCAAATTATACCGAGCGACTAATTTAATTACAACTCAATGAAAAATCGCATAAATTTCCACGCTGAAATCATTTTAATGAACTGCCAAGCCCATCTGACAGATTGTCTGTTCGTCCGTCTGTCTCCCTGTCTTTCTGTCTGTTTGCACACAATTAAAACACAATTCGAAATAGACACAGACAATGATAGAGAGAACATAAATGCATTTTGGGAGTTTGTTGATTTTGGCAGCATATACGGGGGGAAATTTAGCATTTTTCGGAAATGTATTTATCATATTTTTGCTGGTTCTGTAAACAAAATTTGATTTAACAAATATTGACAGCTGAATGACAATTGATTACAAATGCGAATTGCGAATGAGGTTTTTTTACTGCGGTTTCTATTTTCATATGAAATAGCACATTTCGTGCTTTTTTGCGAGTATTTAAAGTTGCCTTCAAGTCTCGAGTCAATCAAAACAAAAGCCCATAAGTCTTGAATAAATATTTGATCAAGTAAATAAACTGTAAACCTGGACCTCAACCTGAGACTTGAGCTAGTCCAAAAGGCCACATTCTTAGTAAAATAGACCAAAGCAACATGACTGGCCATAAATTGCAAGTAAAATAGAAGAGAACAAGATATAGTAATAATAATAATAATAATAGGATGATAATAATGCAGCTGACCCACAATTGACACTTTGCTTGCAGCAGCTGTCAGTGTGTTTGCTTCATCTTAATTAAGCTAAAACGATGCCCAAATTAAACACAATTGTCTGAATGTGCCTCAAAGATAAACAATGCCACATATGCTACACACACAATACTACACACTATTCTATTTGGTGGCTCATCAATCATCAAGCTGGGAACTCAGTGTGTGCATGTGAAACTTTTAGCGAAAACGTTTAAACGTGACTTCCGACTTTGGAGAGTTCGAGAGTTGAACGTGTCGCCTTCCCTTGTCCCTCGAGTCATACTAGAAGCATAAGTATTTATTACAGCGATATGTTTCCATCTAAGTAAGCCACATGTGGTTGTATCTGCCATAAATTCACACACACACACACACACACCACACACGCATGCACTTCAAGTGTGAATAAGCGTGGGCCAATAATGCGCATAACTGCATATCTGCATACCTGTTCCGGTTTATGGTCTGCAAGAATCGTAGCATACCACATACATAAATCACAATGTGTGTGTTGACCACATTTATTCGTATGCAGTTTCCACGCTTTCGTTGCACCAGCACTCGTAAATTAAACGAACCCATTCAATGTTTTGCGCAATTCAATTTCACATGCCTGACCTTTTTGTTTGACCTTTTACACACGTAAAACTCATTATGACTCCATTACACATGTACTGCTCTTGAATTAGCGCGCGCTTTGTTACAGTTCAGTGTTTTTGTGACGAAATGTTGTCCAGCACTGACATAAGTCGCACGCAGGGGTGCTATCGATTGATATCGTGCTCTACATCACTTACATTTATATCGCCGACATTCACTGATTCTCTGCTGTCGTTAACAAAAAAAAAAAAGAATAAGACAAGCGAACCGTTTAAATTTGACCTTTTATACAAGTAATTTGTATGATGACTTGCTTGCAATAAATTCAAGTTAATTTGAGGCGCGCTTGGTTACACTTCAGTGTTGAAGGTTTAAACAGTTGCCCAACACTGAGTTCAATCGCACGCAGGCATGCTGCTATCGATAACACAACATCAGTTATCGGCGAAATATACAAATACTTTGAAGGCGTCAAACTAGAAAATAATTACGAGCGGCTTATTGAAGATTTTATTGTATAAATAATAATTTTAATGTAAAAATGTCACGCGATGAAATAGCAAAACAATTGCGCGGAACACGAAAGGATGTTGAGAGTGCTGTGAAGACAATTCAGGCACAATTCAATCACATCCGAAAAGGCGGGACGTCTAGCGTCGCATCTGATGCTCTGAGATATGAAATTAACATATTAAGTAAACTAAGCTTTGCTCTGCAAGAAAATTGCCATAAACATGCCGACCTCTATTGCGACATTGTGGCCTCGGTGCTGCCACACGTTGAGCCCTGCGCCACAAAGCCCGAGTTCTGGGCAAGACACTTGGGCAGCCTGCAGTACATTTACCACGCGATCTGTCGAGAGGTAAGCGAAATGGAGCACTTAATTAAACAGTTGCTATAATGGAATATTGTAATTGCAGCAAACCATAGAGGAATGCCAAAGATTCTATGCGTTGATCAACAAACAACGCGTCCAACTCAAAAACAAGACTGACTACAAGCTCTATATGAACATTCATATACGGCATCTCTACTATTTTGGTCAGCAAATGCAGATACAGGCAACGAGCACGGCCAAAAATCAACTCTGCCTGGCCCTACAAGCTATGGGTGTACTGTTCCAAGCCATGCAGCGCCAGAATGGTGGATACAGTGAGCTAATTGCTGAGTTAAATCAAATTCTAGGCAAGCGGAGCAACTCTTTCCTCAAGATCCTGGGCACATTGCCTGTGGCATACTCAAACAAGATGTACGAGCCGCTCTTTAAGCTACTTCCTTGTAGTGGGAGCACCACCGAAGAGCTGACCACACAGTTTCCAGAATACCTAAGTGCTTTGCTGGCGCTCATCCAAATCGATGGCTTCTCGTGGCAGCAACAAGCGGAGGAAGCGCCTCAGCCATTGGCGTTGCAGCTGCTACGTTGCTGCCGCGAGTCCTACAAAGAATTGACATCCCTTAACTATGTCATGCAGTTACTCTACTACTACCTGAAGCTGCTGTTTACTAGAGATTCCGCACAGACTGCTGACTTGAAGCGTCATTACATCGATCTGACCAAGAAGCTGATTAACTTCTTTGAACACAAGGGCGCTGCACATGCCAAGGAGCAGTGGTTCATAGACTTTCTGTTGGTTTTTGTGCGTGTGCAGAAACTGCTGCATCAGAGGAATGGAAAGAACAACTGCTTCGAGGTCTTCTGGCAGGGATTGGGCGGCACGGACAGCGCCGAGACATATACCGCACACTTTGAGCTCATCCAGTGCTTGATTACCATGTCGATGGACATAAGCAGCAACAGTCCACTCGCCGCCATTTGCACCAATGATACCAAATGTCAGAGTCTTCGCAAGCACTGCATCTTCACCCTCGGCTGCTGTGCCACCAACGCCTACAGCTTTTGGCAGCCCTCGGCGCAGGCAACACTCCAAAAGGTAAGATTAGATGAGTGGATTTTTAGAAAGGGTATCTTCGGCACGCCAAAGATTTAAAACTTGCAAAACTCTGTTTATAATTTTCGGCTTATTGATGGTATGCCAGCTATATGATTTAGTAGTTAGATTCTCACCGATCATTCCTATGGCGGCTATATGATATTCTAGACTGACTTTTGCCAAATTGGTTTAGAGCTTTTAAGACGCATATGTGAAAAATTAACGAACATTATCGTACTAAAAGGTTTATTTTCGATCGATCGATTCGGTTAGATTTGTTGAGATATCTTAAGAGAGAATAAAGATTTCTATACTAAAGGTTGATATTAAACCGATCGTTTGTAAGGCAGCTATACGATATAGTAATTTTATTTCGACTGAATTTCCGGTAAGATAAGATAGATTATGTATCTACCAAATTTGCCGAAGATATCTTCAAAACCGAGCATTGGCTAAGATGGACAGAGCTGTATTGACTCGCCTCGTCGTCTTTATCAAGAATATATCTACTTTATGAGGACTGTTCTATATTATATATTATTTGATAATATTTGCTAACCGATTTCTTGACAGGCTGCTCAGGAGTCTCTCGCCGGCATTATACACTATGCCGTGGACGTGGTGAAGGTGACTAAGTGCATGGTGGCATCAAGCGCGGAATTGCTCAACTTTGTGTGGCATCTGAACAACATTGCCGACAAGGTGTCGAGTGGCACACAGATGGCAATGTTGCAACTGTTGCTGAAACCGCTGCAGCAACTGCGATCCCTGTTGGGAGATCAGGAGATGCGTCAACTGTTGCGTCGCTTATACAAGGCCGGCTCATACTGCGGTAATCCTGAGCTGGCCGCTCAGTTGCAATGCACCTTCATTGCCGCCACTACCTGTCCCGCCCGTCAGTATCAGCAAATCTGCGTCTATTATTGCAACGCCAAGAACTCGATTCCCAAGTGCGTCTACGAGCTACACGAGATGAGCCCCTTGGTTAATCCTCTGACCACAGCACAGCGGCGTAAACTCTACGAACTGGACATGCTGGCCGTGATGGCCCACCGAAGGACGCCGCCGTTGCTGCAATCGCTGTTGCGTCATAGTCAAACCGACTACCAGATGGTGCTCCTGGGACGTCACATGCGCACGGACACCACAATAATGACTCGGTTTGAGGAGCTGCGCCTAAAACTACAAAAGAAGAGACTGACGCGACTGGAACAGCTGATGCTGGCCCATGTCAGCGTTAACAAAATCCTGGAATTAGACGAGAAGAACCAGAAGACCAAAATACCCATGAAGGAGGTGACGGAAAGAAGTCTGGAGGAGTTGTGTATCAAGTACAATCTTTTGGATGTCAATATTGTCAGCGAGAAGCCTCGGGTTCAACTGGCCACAGCGGTCATAGCCGCATTTGAGACCTTCTATAACCAGGTGAGTTCTGAATGCATCTAAAAAATGCAATAAATGATATATGCAATAAAAAATATATAAATTAGTTTTCTTTAGTAATAAAATAAAAGTTTTGTATAATTTGACTTCAATATCTGATTAAATGAAAACTATCTTTTTGAAAATTGGACCTTGTTCAGACACAATTTTATTTTTGAAAAAAAAATGAGAAAAAGTAACGTAAACTTTGTAGCGGAAAGATAATGCTTTAATTATTAAAAACACTACAAATATTAACTTCATTGCATTATTTTGTTAATTGAAATGTTAACTGGTAGAAGATACTTATCATGCATGTTAAATCTCTAGACATTAGATTTTAAATTTCCCTTGTAATTTGATTTTTTTCGATTTGTGTACGAAGTGAATATGGCATTCGTAATAGGAATTTAAATGTAATAAAATATAGGCACATATAAGAAGTCGGCAAACCAAATTTCCATGTGATCATTTAGACCGACAGGTATTTAACCTGCAAAAGTTTAATAATTTCTAGTATGTTTTAAAATAATACTAATAAAATCATTGTCTTGAATAAGCGTCTTTTAATAAAAAGATTTTTAATTATATTAATATAGGCTTAAAAAATAAACAACAAAAATAGGGAAACAATTGAGAAATTAAAAAAATTTGTATAAAATTCAAGCATGGGTCGAAAGATAACCATAAATCCAGAAACCCGAAACATTTTCAAAATTTGTTTTGTAATCTCTGAATCTCAATTGCTGTCTCTCTCTCTCTCTTCCTCATTGTAGGCTGATGCCGAGCCCCTGAGCAGTGACGAGGCCCTGATCGACTGGGAGGCGTTGATTGATGATGCCATTTGTGCTGCCAAGGCACTGTCCAGCATGGGTTACATGCAGCAAGCGGATAAGGCGTGGCTGCTGCTGCTCCGTATAAGTCGAATGCTGGGCGACAGATTCACCTTCCTCCGTGCTATTAGTCACTTTATGTCGTACTACACGCAACATCCGCTTTTCGATATGCCACACGAGGTGGAGCATGCCCAGCAGATGTTGGACGATCTCTGGCCGCAGATCCGGAGCGATCACTTTTTAAAGCGTCAGCACACGACTTTGATGCTGTGCCTCTGCCAAATGGCGCTTTACTACGCTCGCTTGGATTGCCTGAGCCACGCCCAGTTGATGTTGTTGCATGTGGAGCGACTGCGTGATCAATTCCAGGAGCGTGTGGGCAAATGCGACGTTGTTCTACTGACGCTGCAGTCGGTGCGCTTTCGAATCTGTTACCAGCAACGACACTGCAACATCCTGGCCAGAATGCCCACGGTATATCAACAGCTGGACACGTTGACGGAGAATGTGCGTAAGTTTACCAGCATTTCATCCGTGGATCTTGGTGCTCTATATGTGTTGCTGAGTGATCTCGTTCGGGACAGCACCGAATGCACCGCCAATCGTCTATGCGAGCTCCCCAACATGTCCATCAGCCTGCTGCAGGTGCTCCTCAAGAGCGGTCTTGTGCTGCGTACCGTGGAGGTCTTGATCTCCTGGATGTGGACCAATCTGAGAATGGAATGCATGGACAAGGCACTTTCCAAGCTGCGTCTCATCGAACACTTTCTCTGTATCCAGCCCTTGTCCTTGGCACAGCCGATAAGCAAATCCAGCAGCCTGATTACTACTCCCATGGATGCTCAGTCGAAGCACATGACCGAACTGGTCGGAAAGATGTTGTCCATGCAACTGGACCAGGGCACAGCCTGCGTGGAGCCCATTCGAAAGCAGCAACAGTTGACAGTGTCTTTGTCTCCTATGGTAAGTACATATATATCCGATAACATCCTATCCGATAGATAGATAGATATATTTCAATCTGATAGCAATCGCATTGCTTATCTGAAAAGTTTCATCTCTTATATGACCAATATTATATATGATTGCATTTATTTTGATTGTATAAATTTCAACCTAATTTAAAGTAAAAAACACTATTGACGTTAATAAAAAATTAAAATTGCAATACCTATTTATCAAATTCACCAATCTGAATGCAATCGCATTATTAATACTCCTATAGAGATTTCAAACGTTTTTGATCGAAATCTAAAATAATTATATCTTGTAGGATTGCAATCAAAATTAGCAGGATCACTGACTAATTTCAATCCTAAATTAATAATACTAAATTAATAAATATTTCATTTGCAATCTCTATTAAATTTTGCAACTGAACTCAACTCCATTACGACTACGTGGATAACAGTTTAACTGATTATTTTATATATTCGAATCTATGTTGATTTATAGAAAATAATACCAACTAATAATTTAGATAAAAGGACGAATGCTAGGAGTGTATCGGTGAACTCATCATCATCATTATTAACAATCCTAAAAAGAAAAATCACCGAGCACTTCATTTTAAGTAATAAGTAGATCATTTACAAGTAGTGGATTAGTAATCCAAACTTGTTTAACATAGTGATTGCAATTTTTTTAACAGCTGTGTTAGTTACAGTACAACCTCTTCTCATTCGATCTCATCCTTTCATTATTCTTCAGAAAATACAATCTCCAAATGCCAACAGATTAAAGCTGCAACGTTACCTGCAGGAGACGCATCCTGTAATGCGGGATAGCTATCAGTTGCAGTGCATCTACTTCATTGTGGGCTGTCTCCATGCGCGTCTATTTTTCCTGAATCGGGAGTACGATCAGTTGGATGATTTCTATAGCATGGCCAATGATTGGCTACAACGGGACACAGAACGTAGCAACGCATTGGGGCATATTTTGCTCGTGTTGCCAGTTTATCAGGCCAACTATTTGCGTGCCACGAACAAGTATCGCCAAGCCATTGAAGTTACCGAGTCCGCCTTGAAGCTGGCCAAGAGCGAGCAGCTACAGCAACGAGTCGATGTCAACTATCGTTACAATTTGTTGCTACAACTGCGAACGGCTCAACTGGAGTTGCAACCAAAGCCCGTGGCAAAGACACGACAACAACAACCACGACGCGCTCTGCAGTTTAACGTATCGCCGGAGGATAAGCCAAAGGAAAAGTCCAAAGCAAGCAAAACAAAACCGAAGTTTACAATTTATACAGAGGATTCCAGCCTATCCAGTGGGAGCAGTCCGGAGGAGAACAAACGTTTCGATCTCAATTCCTGTCAGTTGATTGAGATCATTGACTTGAGCGATGAGGAACTATCTCCACCTCTACCTCCTCTACCTCCTCCTCCGCTGACTGCTGCACAGCAGAAGCTCACAAAATCTTTGTCTCGAACCGCGCAGGCGACACGCAGCACAAGGACCCGTGCTCAGAAGCAGTTGGAGACACCCATAGTGCCAGTTAGACGGACTGCTACTGCTCCCAATACCCTGGGATTAACAAGCAGCATCAGTAGCTCCAGCAGACGCAATATCACGCCCGAGGATACGCCCAAGACAACAACGGTCACAAGGGGACGCACACGGAGGCAGAACGCTGTTGAGGAGCAGTCGGTGACACCTGTGGTAAAGATGGATTCAATAAGCACAAGACGTCGACAAAGGAACTGATTAACTTTATTTCAATTTAGTTAAGTATCTTATTAATTAATATAGTTTGTGTTTTTACAATAAATGTTTAGCTGCAACTTGAACTTCGACTCTTCACTGGCATTACGGAGCTCTTGCAGATGTCCTGGCTCCACATGCCGTGCTGTGGCACCTGTCCATGATAGTAAACGCCTACGCCGGACTTGCAGCCGTCCTCAAACTCACCCACATATCGATTGCCGTTAGCTGCGAATTGTGACTCAAATTAGGGATTTAAAATTGAAAACAAAATGAAAGTATCGGTTCTTCGATATAGAAAATTTTGTCTACCTTGATGTATAGGGTAAAATATATTCCTTAATATGCCATTATGATTTAGTTTCGCTTATAACCCATTTACACAGAAACCGATACGACACCCTAACGAAATAAATAACCGATATATACCTTGTTTATAAAGCAGCTAAGCCGTAATCGTCTTTTCCTTCTACACATTTTTATTTATAGTTACGAATAAATTTAGTTTTTAATGTGTATTAATTAAATAGTTGGCGTTTTTAATGTCGCATATAAGTAGTATATGAGAGACAGCTGGTTTTGTTGTTCATTTTAAACTGAGATACGTTTATACGTTCATTAAAAGCGACTTGAAAAATTATCGACGGTTTTAAAAGGCAGTCATTTAGATCATTATTTTGGTGTCTTAATTGATGTATTAATTGAAATAAAGTTAAAAAAACCTGTTATTTTTCGTCTATCTCCAAAACATGACTTTTAAAAAGTTTACTAGACTTCAAAACTAGCTCCAATTTCACGCGGAATATCATTTTGATCAATATTTGGTCGCATTGAAAAGTGTGTCGAAATGTCGGTGTTCCTCAAGTGGCAGAAATTTTGTTTTTTTAACATATTTTCGTAGTTAAACAACATTTTTAGGTTGACGAATATTAAGTATAATTACCAATATTTTGGAAATATATTTTATACATTTTTGTTGATTTAAAACGTTTTTTAATTCAATTCAAAAAACTTTTCCTTTTGGTAATTCTCAACGATTTTTTAGAGATTTAAAAACAATGCCTGCTGGTCTTTTCAGGAACCCCAACAATTGCTTTTGGGTTGCTTTAGCGCTGTTAGAAATTTGTAGAGCACCTCTGATTAAAAAAAAGGACAGTTCAAATTTGAAATATAAGCAATATGTTATAAGCAGAAATATTTAATATTTATGGAGCCATTAAGCACCATTAATAAAACGCCGGTTACTTTAAAATATTACAATAGTATTGGTTCTACGAAAGTTACTTGGTCAGACCATGTAGATAGGTGGTGAGCTGGTTTGACTGGGCTGTGAGTGCAATATCTATAGCCACTTGCTGTGGCTTAGAAATCTTAATATTTGGTCGGGTGTGATATTGCTCTCAAAGCTAAGTGATAGTGCCTCTGCCTCTGGTAAGTGCTGTTCAGTGGCAGAGCAGATGCTCTGGAGCTTCCGCTTCCTGCATGTCGTTGCAGATACGGCAGTGCTGTTTGATCGGTAGTGCTCCAGTGTCCTGTTACTGTGGCCATTAGTCTCACAATGGCTTTCCTTGACTTGCTGAGAACCTCTTCTGCTCTTCTTGGTCCTATGTTGACCATGTCTGTTTGGCTCACTGCACCCTTGTCCCCCACCATATAAATATTCCATACAATTTGGGGGTTTTCACCTGATTAGATCAGGCGGTCTGAAAACTGCTTTTGTTTTTTATTTACAAATTATGTTAAACGCAAGAGCTCTATCGTAAAGTACGACTTAAAAAAGGCAGTGGAAACTTTGGCGACGTTCTTCTCCCTTAGAAGGATTCATACGGACCACGCAGTCTTTTCCAATGCATCATATAAAACCAAGAACAGAACTTTAAAAGACTTGCAAACCTATGTTTCGTTAATTCGGCTATGCAACCAACTTAATATAAATTAATATTAAAATTTTTCGTAAACTGTATATTAAATGGCAATGAGCAATTTTCCAATTTAACAATTAGACTTCAAAATATTGACCTTCTTTTTGGATTTTTTATAAGTGTAAATAACTTTTGTCGTTAAGGGTTATTTAGACTGAAAGTGAACTGAAAACATTACGTTTGCCTGTTTCCTAGCTGAAAATAAGCTGATTTCTCCAGAATTTTATTTAAAACTAGGGGGCTCCGCCCCCTGCTCGCTTCGCTCGCTAAATTGAAACGTGATAAAGAGAAGCACTTTTTATATTTTTCTTGAATAAACTTCTTTTACGCAAATACAAATTTATGTTTTACTTCAATAATTGGGAATTAGTAAAATAGGTAAACTTGGTATTTCGGACTTTCAATTTTTATCTATAAAATATTCGGCAGGTTTTTCTTCTTAACTTCTTATGGATCAGTTATCAGTACCTGCTAAATGACATGATACCTTCTTATACAAATCAGACTACTACGTTTTCCACCGTTCGTACGAAGCAATTATTATCAGTTATTTGAGAAGAATTTAAAATTTTAGTTGTTAAAATTTCCTGCTGTATGTAATAAGTAGCAACAAATTTATATAATATAACATTTTTAGAAAGAAAATAGAGTAATTATTTTCACGCTGCCAGCTGCCCCTGCACTTGAACTTTGGGAAAATCGCCAGTTTAGGCGAGAAAAAGCCGGATTTTTCGGAAAAATTCCAGATTTGTCAGAAAAGTGTAAGACTTAGCGTGCAAAAGCGAATCTGTGAGTTTGGTTGAGATAACTTAAAAAACACAAAAAAAATTTTAGAGCTTAATATGATCCCGATTTTTCCTATGACAGCTATTTTGACCAAATTGATAAATATCGTAAAATTTACAAAATGTTAATAAAATTAAATTTAAAAATAAAAAAATTAAATCTTTCTCGGTCTGGATTTGAGCTCGCGACCCTGTGCCCGTGAATCAACAACACCATCCTCTGCACTACCTAAGTACTAAGCCCGCTGAAAATAACAATAAAAATGCAGAATGTAGCAAAATATTAGTTTTGATTTTAAAACATACGGATAACAATAAATGAAAAAAAGGAATATTTACAATCTACTATTTTGACTTAAAAAAAAATCGAATTACAATAAATTAAAAAAAAGTAATATTTGCCTGGGCGAAACCAGCAGGTCTTGAAGCCTTGAGCGTTAGTCCAACACACGATCCTCTGCACTACTTTGCCACTGAATGACGCGCAAGACCAGACTTTACTACATATAAACTGAAAATTCATGAACTTAGAACTCCATTTTGACACACTTACAGGTGTATTTTGGCCAAACGCAGCCTTAAAGATGAAATTATCTTAAGTTTATTGTCCCAAAATTTTGAAATTTGTATCATGAGCGGTTTGGCCCGTACAATGATATATGGATGACTGAATGAATGAATGTACTGGACAAATAATTGTATATATATATTTATATAAGTATTCTGAATACTTTATAGAAATGTTTAAAAACAAAAATAGGATGACCTGGTACAAGAAAAGTGTAAATGAACGGTCAATGACTGCTTGTGATAATGTCGCCAAGACTTGCATACATTGCTGATAACCTCTAAATATGCATATGAATGTTCATTAGTGATGTAAGTCCAAGTTTTAGACTGAATTTTTAATGGAAATAGAAAATCGGCCAAAATAAGTGTGGAGTTTTTGATATCTCGGAAAATAGTAAATCGAGCTAAAAATATCGAGTTTCCTAAAAAAAAATTTCTTTTATTTGAAAACGCAATTGAAATCACAAATCTTATTTTTCTTGTATGGTTTTTATGTTAATTATTACGAGTGTTCAATAAAAATGTAATGACTAAACCTAATTGTGCAAATTAACTACGATGAGCAAGTTCCAGAGAGTTGTTGAATTTTCTTGAAAATCTTGCAATTTTAATCAACTAAACAAAAATTGTACAAAAAAATGATCGCGATGAAGGACTGTCGATATATCGATGTACTTTTATGTTCATACAGTCGAGTGATAAGACTGATAGAAATAATGGCAGATCGACGCAAAACGAGTCTTCCTTGTGAGTGGTTTGAGTGCAGTTATGTCAGTACTCAACTCTGTATTTAACAGTGTACAACTAAATTACATAATTTATATATAAAATGGCCAAGATCGCAGTGGTATTGCTTCTTATCGCAATTGTTGCTGTTAGTCAAATGTTCAATGGAATGAATTATGTTCTCATCTGGCATTTATTCTTACAGCTTTGCAACGGTGTTCCTGACATGCTACCACCTGGGGAAGCGGAAAAATTACAAAAAGAATACGAAGACAAGGTAGGTTTTGCATGTGATTTATAACGGTCGTTCATTAAAAATTAAATGCCCAAACTTAATTTTGTAAATTAACTACGATGAACAAACCACAGTGAGTCGTTGATTATTCTTGGAAATCAATTTAATCAACTCGAGAAATCGTCAAAATGCACAATAAAAATTTAAAATGGCCAAGATCGCTGTGATATTCCTTCTAGTCGCAATTGTTGCTGTTAGTGAAATGATCGATGGAATTGTCACAAATACATATTTATGTTCTAATCTGGCATAATAATAATAATAATAATAATAATATTTTAGGTTCGTAACGCACATGAGACAGTGTATAAATTACTAAGTCACGGAGACGACAGTTACGGACACCAACAATATGTACTAAAATTGGCAAAAAGTGAAATGGAAAAGGTAAGAATAGGCAGCTGACCGAGGATGTTCAGTGACTCATTTTCTAATTATGTGATATTTTTTTTAGAATAACATTCCAGGCACAAAAGAACAGGCCTAACCTAAATAATATATGTAAACTTCAAGTAAAAGCTCAGCACAAACTGAAAACATTGCGTTTGCCCATTTTCCTCACTGAAAATCAGCAGATTTCTAACGTCTTGTTATGTACACAATTTCGGTATTTTTACCATCAATAATTGTACTAAATCGACCCTGTGCGTTTATTGTGCCCTTTTCAACCAAATCAGTTGTTTTTTAATAAAATAAAGTTATTCTGCCCTATATAACGAAACTGTACGTATTTAATTATTTATTAATGTAATCATTTTTTCAATGTATTTAGATCTACGTTCTTCTTTTTATCTATATTTACCATCATCTTTTCCACTATAATTGTCTTTTCATTGTTGACAAACGAAAATAGGATAAAAACCTAAATACTAATTCCTTATTGGCATGTTATTGATAACGCAACGTAATGTCAATACATTGCGGGAAAAAGATTTTAAAGCAATGCAAATTTTGAGATTCACAAAAGTTTAATGTATGTTAATACTAAAAAATTGTCAAAATATGCTCGAGTTTCAGACTTTGAGATCCCTATTACTAATCTCAACTAGTCGCAAAGGCTATAGTTGAGATCGCGACCATAGAATACGCGTTACTTAATCAATACATCTTAAAGTTCTTTTAAGAAATTAGGTGTATTGCTTTGAAAACATGCAATAAGTAAATATTAAGTAATTTAAAATAAGTAATATTTAAATCTTCAAATAAATTTTAAACACAAAAAAACCTCTACACGAGATCTGATATCCAAATTTGTGACGAATAAAATAAAGTTTAATTTACAAATTTTAAATAAAAAAAACTTGTACGAAAATTAGCAATCGGCATTGACATTCGGCATTATGTTCGTGATAGCTCAAAGTTTTTGCGCACAGTGCAGAATGCCAATTTTCGTGTTTAATTTTTTAAAATGTTTTTAATTTTATAATAAATTGTATTTTGTTTGTCACAGAATTGAATATCAGAAACTTTATTTGTATCATATTAAAATACAGCGTCTAAAAATAAAAGAGCAGTGCCGGGGTATTGTAAATTCGAGTACAATTTGTTGAGATTAGTGTAATGAAGTTCCCAGATGATAAGCTTGTTTACTAACTTAAAGTAATGCTGATAATTTCGTGTCGTGTGATTTGACTATTCCAAAAATCTAGAGTCAAGTCGGGTCAATTCAAATAATCTTATATACAATATATTCATTATGTATACATATTTATTAAAATATATGAAAGGTGTATAAAAAGCTTCTGATACTGGGTTTTACTTTAGTTTTTATTTATTCTCAACAAGTGAAATTTTAGATCAGTCAGTCCTATTAAACATTTAGTAAATTAATTGGTAAAATGTTGCAGAAAATTATTAATATATTCCTAATGTTGAGTGCCTTCACTTTTTTATCTGATGCAACTACACCTCTTCAATCTAATGAGACCAATATATTTAATTTATTAAGTTCTCAGTTGTCCGAAATAAGGTAAGTTGAATTAATCGTTAGTGACGGTTTTTCAATGTCTCCATACTGGATACCGTACGCAGATCAAGTTTGTTTTTATTTTTGGATCGGTTCGACCACTATATAACATAGATTTTTGAGATACCTCAACCTATCTGATACAATATACATTTGGGCTGGTATTATACATCCTGACTAAATTTCGTCCAAATCGGCCGACTATATCAGATAGCTGCCACATAGACGCTCAGTAGAAAATCAACTATTAATACAGAGAACCCGGGCACATTGCATCCTACTGTCGAGCGTGCTCGACTGCTGCCGACCACTTGTTGTATAATGTTATCTGTTTGCAAAAGTGTTTCATAAGCAATTTTATTTTTATATCGACTTATACATACTGACGTATTGAATTGTAAACTGCTATAAAGCAGTTCATTTTTGGCGAGAGGTGGCAACATTAATGTCAACTGCATCCTCAACTGCATTATTTATAAATAACACATAACGTGTATGAACTTAAGTATCTATCTCTATGACAGATTGTGCAACATATAATGTTTAAGGAGACACTGAAAAACCGAACTGAATTGCTGAAATTTTAAAAAACTAATCATTATTATTAATTTTATAGAGCTGGACAGGAAAAGATCATAAATGAACATGACAGGGACTCGGAATTTCAACTACTTCGAGCGGATATGCAGTTTATGAAAGCAGAAATGGAACGACTGAAGAAAGATATACTTGATAGGGAAGCAGATATTCGATCTCTGAAAGCGGATATAATAACCCTAAAAGCGGAGTTGGAAAAACAGAAAAAAAATGTACCAGATGCGTACGATAATCAACTTCTAAGAACTGGGCAAGAGCGTCAGGGATATTTAATAGATGGAATAGTTAAAAACTTGTATAAGCTTAATTCGTTCTTTAACCCACTTAATTGTTCAGAAGCCAAATTTAGTGGGTCTTATGACACAATCATACCCAACTTTAGTAGTCAACCTTTTAAAGTTGCCTGCGATGCGGAAACCCAAGGTGGAGGTTGGATTATTATCATGAGAAGGATGGATGGTAGTGTAAACTTTCATCGCAACTGGACGGAATATAAAAATGGATTTGGTGATCCAAATGGCGAGTTCTTTATGGGCTTAGATAAGATACATGAAATGACGACAGAAAGACGACAAGAATTACTTGTTCTTCTAGAGGACTATAATGGAATCAATGCATTTGAGAAGTACGAGGAATTCGCAATTGAAAACGAGTCTCAACAATATGAATTACACACTTTGGGAGTTGCCAGTGGAACTGCAGGTGATTCATTCTCATCGCATCGTGGCTTCAAATTTTCCACATTCGATCGGGATAATGATGGTAATGATTATAAAGACTGCGCCAAACTACACACTGGCGCCTGGTGGTACCGTTCAGCTGGTGGTTGTCAGCTCTGGTATGATTTCTTCTTAATTATTTTTTAAAGCCTTGATTATAAGCTCGAATTCTTACAGCCAGTTAACGGGAACATACGGAAGCAAACAGCCAGACGAAGGCGTCACTTGGGACGAATTTCGGGGTCCTGTACACTCCCTGAAGAAAGCCGTTATGATGATTCGGCCCAAATAATAAATTTAATCTGTTTAAATCTAATTTGATTCTGCTTCCAAATGGGAAAATACAATTTTTTCATCATTGTCCATTTTCCCCTTTATTTTTATTTTGACACTATTCTTAAATTTTAAACTTTCATAACTTTGTAAAATCTTAACCGATTACCTTGCGAAGTTTCTTTTATCCAAAAAAAAAGCCTCTTCACGAGGTAAAAGTCTAGTGACGAAAGTCTAGATGCCCCAAAACTTCTGATAATCAATTTTGTGACGAATGACAGACAATAGGACAACTTTCCTTTTACCCAAAAACACATTTTTTGCGCAGTGCCGATTGCCGAACTATTTTTATTTATAATAAAATGATAATTTTTGTATTAAATTATGTATTGTTCGTCACAAAATTGGATATCAGAAATTTTGGGGCATCTAGACTTTCGTAAAGATATTTGAAGATATTGAAGATATTAGACATTTTTTAGTTTCAAATGTTCCAGATTGTTATTTCACTAATAATATAAAACAGGTGTAAAAGACCCCAATTATTTAATTCATTTCACTTATAACTGCCTCCTTCTCCCTGTTACGTACATTCCAACGAACACAATTTACCTTTTTACTTATTTTTTAAGTAACGGGTATAAAAATGTTATATGAGTATAAAAATGACTGCATATTTTTAGGAGATTGCGTTACTGAAAAAAATAAAGGAGCGATGACCACCGTTATATTTTTCCGATCTTAATGCGATTTATTAGGATTATAATAATTTAAGGAAAAATTTAAATTTTTAAAACTATGTGGTGTAGCTTTTTATTTCGGTTTGTGGAAACAAAGTTTCAAAACCAATTTCATCTGCTGGTTGGTTATTTGCCTAATGGGGTTGCTTTGGCTTTTATCGTCCCTGCTATGTAGGGGCTGTTGAGATTAATTAAGAATATATTTACTTTATAGGACCTACCCAGCCGGGACTTGAAAAAAATTGTGCAACAATCTTTATAGAACTTTATTTTGAATTGGGCAACAGAATTTCACGCCTCATTATAATCTTTGTCTGACTTAAAGTTAAGAAAAGAGCATGCTGGAGATTCCAGTTTAAATATGTTTACCATTTCCTACAGTTTGGACATGAATTTAGATTTTTTAAGGGTTTTTACGGAGATTGAAGTAATATGAAGAAACATCAATGCATGAAACAATCAATATACATACCAACTGCCGCTAGTAGAAAAGCCCCCGCGTAGACTCACCCGCATAGAGCACGCCTCTGCCGTGCATTGCATCCTTTTGCCATTCCCCAATATAGATGCGCCCATCCGCATGCCATTGAATGCCGTGTCCATGGCGTCCATTGCCCTGCCACTGACCATAGTAGACGGAGCCATCCTCGTAGTACTGCTTACCTTCCCCGCAGCGCACATCCTCCAGCCACTGACCCACATAAATCCGCTCTGCGTGTCCACTGGCCCATTGGCGACGCAGTGTACCGTAGCCGTGTCGTTGACCAAAACGCCATTGTCCCTCGTAGATGAGACCACGGCCAGTGGCTTTGACGCCGTAGCCATGATGTTGGCCATGTTGCCACCTGCCCTTGTAGTGGCCACCGCCCGCAGTATAACGGAGGCATCTAACGCCACTGTCACTGAACTGACTGAACATGTTGTCCTCAACTGAATGTGCAACAGCAACTGGGAACGGGAACACGACAATGTCGTTTGTCGCCTGTCGTTTCTCATCTGCCTCGGTGCCAGTCACAATCGGAGAGGGGATGGGGATGGGTATGGAGATGGGGTAGACTTTTCTAATCAAGCTGCTAACATGTCTTGTCTATGTCACAATAGGTTAACCCGCCACAAATGGAGGCCAATGCCTGAGGCCTGATTCCTGACGCCTGACACGCAACCTTAACGAGTCCTAGTTCCGTTGAGTGAAGAGAATGAATTTCTTTTATTTTTGTATGTCTTGGAAAATAAAACCTTTGCTTTAATTAAGTATGTATAAATTATAGCGAGATATCGCTTACAAATATAGGACTACCAATAAATATAGATTACAAGGACTCGATCCCCGCATAGTACAAATGGATCCAATATGAACGTATATATCTATCATCATATCATTACATCGTCTATCGTTATTCGTAATTCGTATAATATATAAAGTAGTAAAAAAATGTATATATAGTAAATATATATTGCCTTATGCGTATCACAATTTACATTTAACTACAAATTCACATCTGAACCGATTTGTAGTCTAAAGATTAACGTCTCGGCCACGCCCCTCGCAAGGATGGGCGCTTGACCGTTATGTCTTTTATCTTTACATAGATTTCCTATTTTATTTAATTTTTGCTGTGTTGAGGGAAGAATTCTCGATATCAGGGAAGGCTATACGATATCGCCGGAAGCACCATAATTGAATCCGTTATTGCGTGAATTGTTGTGCACCTCGAGATGATCCTGTTCCATCTGTTCCTTGAGCATCTCCAGTTCCCGTATACCCGATATGGTCACCTCGTACTTGTGCGTCACCAGCGAGCGATAAAAGTGCACCGCAAAGGCCAGAAAGATGATCATGACGGGTATGAGAACAACGACTGCCGACCAGGCAGCCGTCGTGCTCAGATCATAGAACTTCACCCAGCACAGTATCGCAATTTCGACGAGGAACAGGATGAGGCCCAGCAATGTGGAGAATGCCCATGCCGTCTCGATGTACCAATGGAGGCGCTCGTGCGGCGATTCGTGGACCAGAGAGATGCTGTGCAGATTGCAGACCGTCTCAATGTTGGGCAGAATACAGGTGCTTATCATCAGGGCCAACATGTGCACCGCCACCAGCAATGTGGTGCAAATGGCAAAGGCCACCAGCATTCCGGGTGGCACTTTTGTGTTGCTGTCCAGTTGCACCTCCACCATGGCCACCTATCGAAAGTAGATCCAAATAAAAGACATAGAGAGAGATATTAGAGCGAGTCAGAGAGAACTGTCGGAAAGGTCTGTCCCCTTTCATTATGTATTATGTATTTTGTGCCATTCATTTAATTATTATTATTAGCCAACTCTTGATTCGGCCTTTTTGGCAACTGTTTCCGTCCGCGGAACGAGAATAAAACATATTCAAAAAATATGTTCATATGTTTGAATATACATATTTATTTATGCGATTATCCTCGCCTGTATGCCCTCTATACTATTTCGCTATGGCATGCCAGCAATTAAATGCCAGTTCAGTGATCGTTGATCGACCAGCAAATACCCTGCTTAAAACATTGTGTATCATTGGAGTACAATTTTAAGCAGCATAGATTGATTGATAATTTCTATTCTATTTATCAATTATATCACTATTTTGACTCATCGAGTAGAATATACCCTGTAAGAAAAGCATGTTGACTACAATTTAAATTAAATTGCGTCTAACATAAAAATCTATTAATAAGTTTACCTATAGCTACAATAACAGATTGATCGACTAGGTAATACGCAGTATTAAATTTTTTGTAACATTTTAGTTAAATTGTGCTATATTAATAAGTATATTAATAGTTTTAAGTGAACGTTCGTTTACTAACATTTAAGTTAAATTGTGTCAAGCATACAAATATTAATATAAAACTCTATTAATAAAATACCCTTGATCAAATATGTTGACTTAACATTTTTAATAAATAATAAAGGTGTGTTCCAGAAATCTCTACAGTTTTTGAAGAGAATTGCTTTTAAAAACAACCATTCGAAATATCGGTGTTTCTTAAATGAGAATTGGTTCTTTCAAACATAAGATATTTCAAAGCAATTCTTGTTGTTTTCATGAACCCCAAAAATTGATTTTGGGTTGCATTGGTAGAAATTGATTAGAGAATACCAAGTATATGTGTGTATAAGCATTGTATTTTTTAAACAATTCAGATAAAAAATTGTAGGCAATAATTTTAAATAGAGCTCACATAATTATACTATAAACATTATCATAAACAAATAATTTAAACCGACTTTGTTAATTGATAATACAGTTGAAAGCAGTTCTAAATTTCTTTCGACTATACTGTTTCGGCATACCATATTGAGCAGTTTCTTGTTTGCAGGGTATCATACATATTTGAACTTTTAATCAGATTATATTTAACTAATTACGAATTTAATGTTTGGCAATAATTAACGGCTCTGACTAAAATAGTTGTTTACGGATTCGGATACGGATTCGAATGAGCTAGTTCAATTTCGAGTACTTACCATAGCAAAACCGGATAGGAGAGCGGATGTCTTGCTAGACGCCTTTAGTTTGGCACGACTGAGCTGCAACTTGCGCCAGGACAAATAGGTGGGCGAGTGTAGATCCTCGCCGGACTGCGACATGCTGCTCCTGGTGGTGCGTCGAGGCTGAAATCGAGAGAATTGATGCTGTTGGTATGTGCGCAACTTAATTGGACATGCACTGAAGGAGGAACTCTGTACTATGTAAGGTGGTGAGCCCACCCCTGACCCCAACCCTGACCCTGACCCTGGCAATGGGAACTGCGGTGGGAGAGGCGGTTGCGGCGGCGGTGGCGTCGAATGCGACTGCGGCTGCTGCGAAGATTGCGAATGCTGCGCGTTGAAGCGTCTCGAGCTCGCGTGCGGCGAATTCGAACTCAAATTGCTGTAGTTTAAATAACGCGTCGAACCGACGTTGCTGCTCGGCACCGAGTGGGTGTAACGACTGAGATTGTTGCTCTGCTGGTGGTGAGGCTGGTGGATTTGGCTCAATCTGTATGGTCGATACGTGTCGCAGAGGATGTGGTCGCCATGGCAATGCCCCGAGGTGGCAGCATTGGCAGTTGCCGCCGCTGTGTAGGCATCCACACTGGCAGCCAACTTAGCTGTGGCATGAAGCGCACTCGCCAGCCCATACCGTCTGCATGCAGCCGGAGGCAACAACGGGCGGTTAGCCGCCAATGGCTGTGGCTGTGGCAGTGACTGTGCTGGCAGAGAGAGTGCACTCTCTGGCTCTCCGTCTCTATCTCCTTCTCTGTCACGCTCTCGCTCACGTTCTCGCTCACGCTCTCGCTCACGTTCCCGGGTTGATAGCGGCGTGTCTAGCGTCTCGCTGCTCTCAGTTCTCTCTGTGGATGTGGGAACACTGCCATCGAAAGAGCTTTGCTGGTGGCTGCTGAGCAGCAGGCTGCTGTGACTGAGATTTGTGCGGGCATAGCGCAGATTTGAGTACATGCTGCTGCTCGCGGATAGATTGAGTGGCAACAGTTGCTCCTTCTCTGTCGCACCGTCACCCGTCGCTTGATCCGCTTGATTCTCTGGTTGCGACAGCTTTTGGCGTCGCGGCGGTTTAAGCGGCAATTCGCCACAATTGGAACGCATGTGCAGTTGTGGATTTCAATTGATAATTTCGTTAGTTGCTGCCAACTCTCTTTCACTTGCGTTGACTTTCTGACTATAAGAACATTCTGCTTATCAGAAAAACGCTTACAAGCATACGCTGCATATATGTATGTATGTTTAATTGTATATAATATTATATTTTTTTTTTATTGGGAATTTCAAAGTTCTTTCTGTCGAAAATTAATACTTTAAGCCCGCCTGAGCGAGCGAGTGTGAGCGCGAGTGGCAGTCGAAGAGAAAGAGAGAGAGCGCGCGCACAGACTCTTGTTCAATTCCTTTGCAATGTCATTTAAAGCTTTTGCTCTGAGCAAACACTTTGAGCTGCGCTCTCTTTGAACGAAAAGCTCGCTTCAGTTGGCTGCGTTTTTTCCAATCATTATTGACGACGACGACGGATGCTGATAGCGTTTGCAGTTTCGATTCGATCTTATTAATTAATATTGTTGACTTGCTATTTGTTTGTGCAAATCCCAATTAAATGATCAGCAATAGTACACACACACAAACACACATCTTTTAATTGGTAAAACTGTCAGCTTCTTGGCGAGAATTTTGAGCAGTTTGCTAGTGCTCTCTTTCTTTTCTTTGCTTGCGTGTATTGTTATTTGGTAGTGTGTGAGTGCTTTAGCGTATTTAAATATTTACTTTTTATTTATAAACATTTTATAGCATATAAAAATGTAAAATGAATGTGTCAATAAAACCCAATTTAGCACATATTTATGAGCACGTATGCATGCTTGTATGTTTGTCTGTATGCTTGGCTTGTATTGTATTGTACGTGTACGTATAAACGTTTGCCAAACCGATTAACGATAACCGATGTACGAGCTGCGATTATGGAGACGCGTTTTAGGCGCACTTGTCGTTTTTATCGTTTGTCCATTTACAGTTTGAGCTCAATAAAAATAGCCATTAATCACGATCACACGGGGACAAGTTCACGGCAACGACAACGGTAACGACGACGACGATGACGACGAGCGGCGAAGACAAATAAATAAGTTTTAATTAAATCGAAAAGTAGTTCGGCTCTGTTCGACACATTTAATTTAATTCGCACTGCAACAACAAATTCGCTTTCATTGCCAGAACGTTGCGTTTGTCAGACTCTCTTCGTTTTCTTCTTGTTTGGTCTCTCTTTATTCCTTGGCAGACACACACGCAGAGAGAGAGAGAGAGAGTGATATAAGAGAGCCGGTGGTGAATGCTGATGTTGCTATTGCTGGGTTGTTTGTTGTACGTGTTCTTGGTTCTTGGTTGTTGGGTGGTGGGTGGTGCGAACGCGCGACAACGTCTAGTTAACAACTAACTAAACTGATACGGCGACGACGGCGATGCCGTGTGTTGGTTGATGCGGCGACGTTGGCGTTGGTTGCTGAACTGTCGACGGCGGCGCGCGTGATATTCAAATTCGACAATCAATTTGGCGACGGCGGCGACGACGACGACGACTAAAAAAAATAAAGCAACAACAACAATATAACAATAGAAAATCGAATTACAAATGCCATTTGAATTAAAACCGAATAATAGAAAAGAAACTAAAACGATGACGAGAGGGGGGACAGGCAATAACAGAACAGAGAACAGAAAACGGAAAGCGGAAAACATTCAAATCAGAAAACGAAAGAAAGAGATGGAGTGTACGAATTAACATTCTCATTCTCCCTCTCTCTACCGCTATCTCTATCTCTATCTGTATCTCTGACTCACTCTATCGTTCTCTCGCACTATCTTGGCAATCAATCAGAGCAATTTCTACCTGATGCTCATCAATGGGGAAATAAAAAGATACAACAATTTGTTGACACTTGGCACCGTTGGCATTTTTGTTGGTCATGACCCTGAACTGTGTGAACAGTGATTGAATGCTGATTCAATTAATTAAGAACAAAAAGAGGAAGCAGAAGAAGCTGCCGAAGAAGAAAGAAGACAGCTTCAATCCGGAGTGAGCATAGTTGGCCATCACATATTGCATCCAATTGACATGATCATACAGATTGTTGTAGACCATGACTCCGCCCTCTACACAGCGCTTTTCCATGCCCACGGCCAGTCCATAAAGAATACCGTCGCAATAGAGGGGACTCCCCGTATCTCCGTGACAGAGTGAACCATGCTTATCGAGGCTGGTCACGCACAGGTTGAAGGGACACACGGCACTGTATTCAAATGAGTTCAGGCAAGACTGAAAGGTCACCACCCTAACGGGCATTACCATCAGCTCATCGGCGTGTGGACCATCCTGTGGATTGCAGGATTGTGGATTGCAGGTTAAGCACAAAGATATTCATTCCCACTCCCTCACTCACCACTCACCATGTAGAACCGACCCCAGCCAAGAGTGTAACAGCGGGAGGTCATACTCAACGGTTCTATGGGAAGTCGCATCCTCTTCGGATAGGAGCGACTCCTCCAAATGGGCCGGATCAGTTTCAGCAAGGCCATATCATGATCACAGGTTCGATTGTATTTTGAGTGCACCCAAATGCTCGACAATTGGAGAATGTTGCGCTCATCGGGACGCTTAAGGCGATTCATGGTGGCCACCACAACAGTAATGCTGTCCCGCCCTACAATTCTAAACTTGGAACTCTTGGAATGTACCGTCACGCAATGGGCTGCGGTCAAGACCCATCGGGATGTGATTATTGCCCCTCCGCAAAAGTGATTGTCGCCCCAATGATGAATGTATCCGTGTGTGCGTATGGACACTGTGCACCAACTATTTAAATCACTGACATTCATCTCCATGAAGCTCCCCGCTGGCATTCCGGATAAGAAGCGCGATGAATTATCCGCATTGATATTCCACTTGTCATCCTTGTTGCAAGATGCACTTGGAAATCTTTGTTCCCATATGAGTATCAAATAGACAATAACAATTCTACGATTAGCACTCGTGGTGCTTTTAAAAATATTCAATACTGTCATTTCATAACGAAATGAACTTTACCTAAGGATCAATTAAAACGCCTGCTTAGAGTTTTGTATGAAAGCACACTGCATACACTTATCGCAGTTCTTTAACTCACTGATTTCCCATGATTTATATTACTTCGATTTCTTACAATAGACCTCACGCTATAAATTTCTATGGCCCACATCTGAGAAGCAGAGTTTAAAAGAGGGGAAAGAATCTAGAATCGCTGCTAGTACAGTTCTAATTATAATGAATCGATAATTATCGAGCGGTCAGTGTACTTAAAAATTGTTACCAAGGGCAAAGGGGCTAATAACAAAGTCCATATTATAGGTTAACTGTGTTGAAAATATTCAAATTGATAATAATAATAATGATAATAAGAATACGATAGAGTAATAGTGACAGAATGGGTTATTTCAACAGGTTATTTTGATCACCAACCATAATTGAAATAACATTAAACATTTCTGCTTACAGATATATTTCGAAAACTTTTAATAGACGTATTTCGAAAACTTTTAATAGACGTAGTAGGCTGATATAATAAAAAGTTGTCGAGTAGTAGGTTGATAAGGGATTGAAATTGTTTATCTCCAATTAGCGAACGATCACTGTATTTTAAAATTGTGGTTGAGTTGCGGTTAAGTCGCCAAAGAACTTGCACAAACTTGACCTAATTACCTAATCCAACATACAACACGTTTCTTTAAGTTTGAGAATGTTTGACCTACGTGTTCGCAGTGTGTATTCATGCAGTGTTCTGTTCTTTTCAACGCTATCGCAAACCGAATTAAATCGAATGACAATCGCATTGTTTCGGACGGAATTCAAAACAAATACAGTGTGCCAAATATATGTTTTGACAATGAAAATTAGATGTTGATAATTGTTTTTATTTTGAAAATATTTTAAACATAAGAAACTATAATAAAAAAAGGGGAAATGGAAAACGAAAATGTTATTATTTGTTTGTTTAACAATAAATTTGTGAAAACAATTACTTGATCCACTGTATGTAAGACATAGAAATATTTAATGTAGGCACAGGGAGTGTACTGCCTATAAAGTTTATAAATTGGTTTTTATCGTATGCAAACATGTGATAAAAACCCTGCAGGGTGTGCACAACAAACACATAAAACGGGCCAAATTCAAATTAAACGGCAGGCGGGGGCAACTGAGAAGCTAGCCAAAAAATATAGAAACAAATTTAGAAGCAAACGAGTTCCATGACGTCATCCCCAAGATCGATTTGTGTATGAAAAAGATGTAGGTAATACGTTTTTTAGCATTACACACACACACACACAACGAGTGCGAGAGTTATTTTCCTAATATACAAAAAAATATGTGGGATCTGGTTCCACTTGAAATAGAGGCCAAGTTTAGAGCGAGAAATTGTTGCCCGTGAAACGCGACGAATTCGCCTTGTTTGTTGTTGTTGTTGTTAGTGTTAGTATTGCCAGCGCGACAGCGGCTTGAACTTTCCACACAAATGAAAGATGAACAAATAAATAAATGGAGAGGGGGAGGGAGAGAAAGAGGGAGAGAGTGAATGAGAGTGAGTGAGAGAAATCAAGTGATGAATAATGGAAATGAAAATGCAGAAATTAAACATGAACTTACCTTGGAAAGATTCTGACTGGAAGTGGGCAGCTGCGAAGCCGAATTGCTGAAACTGGAACGTTTGAAGGCGGCAAAGGCGTTGTTACCGTTATAGCTGCTACCCGAACTGCTGCCAAAGTTATTGTTGTTGTTGTTGTTACTGTTATTATTATTGTTATTGTATGGATGATAATTTAGCTGCTGTCCAGTTGCTATTGTTGTGGCGGCTGCGACCGCTGCGGCGACAACGTGCTGGAAATGCTGTGCGGTGACTGACGTGGTAATATCGCTGCCAATTGGTTGCACAAATGTGCTCAAGTTCAAATTGCCGGCAGTTTGGCGAAATGGTTTGATTGATGGCGTCGCTTGTGGCGGTTGTTGTTGTTGTTGCGGTGGATTGGATGAGGGGGAGGTGGAGGTGGAAGACGTTGCGTTGAGCGACTCTAGGCCAACACCAGCTGAGCTAGCAGTGGTCCACACAGACATCTTGAGCGTTGTTGCAGCGTCGCAATTGCGGCAAAACCAGCTTCCAAATTCCTTGAGAAAACACCCATTTTGTATATATTCCAATACATATATATAAAGAGATATAATAAAAAAACACGCCAAAAACGATTGACGATTGACAGCGGGAGACAGACGAGAAAAGCGCGACAAGACAAAATTATGATGATTAAGTACGTTAGGAACAGCAGGTAAATTAAAATTAAAACGGTTGCACAGTTTGTTTACATATTAATTACTATTAAATTTGCATTGATTTTTACATAAACATATTAAGTACGTGCTCGAGCAGTGCGCAAACTAAACTGTGAGAATTTGAGTTGGCTGCTAATGAGTGAGAGAGAGAACAAAAAAAAGGGGTTGCCCATTCGCTAAAAATGTTTGATCTGGCTGGATTTTTTTCTTAAGAAAATACGTTAACCTCACAATCTGACGAACTTTAAGCCTTCATTAAAATGTTCACCTTAATTTAATCTTATTTCGAATTTGAAATTTATATCCAATTTATTAATATTTTATAGAGTTGTTTTTGTATTTTATATTTGGCAAGTTTAATCAGTGCTGGCCGCCAGTGCCGTCGCGCTGGCCATTTTCAGATCCGGATCTAATTGTTGTTGTGCAAGCAACAGACAAAAGATGGCGCACTTGGTGGCGTCGCGCCAGTTGTGAAACATTGTGATGTTATGTCGGATGGCAGCACTACCCATGTGTTATGTTAACGCTTACCACTAACAGCTGGCAGCGCTGCAAATTTACGCGCCAGATTGAAATTACAAAAACTTTTAAAATTGTTTCAAAATAATTAATTAAATATTTTTAAAATGCTCAGACTAAACATACGAGCTATAAATAAACTATGTTTGGGTGCTGTTTTTAAAGTCAATGTTGCCAAAAAATTAAAAAAAAATAAATACAATTGCATATCAGTGATAGGCACATTAATCAAACGCCCACGAATTGTGCGCTAATTAAATTATTTTGAACGCAAATAAATGAAATGCATTCTTCTGAGCTAGCAGTGACATACATTTAAATTTTGCATATGTTTGTTGTCGCTACGCTTTCGCAGTTTTTGCTTTTGTTTATATATTTTTAATTTGGTTTCTTCGCTTCCGGCGTGGGCGTAAACGACAAGATGCTTTTATTTTTGTCAAGAAACCATGGTATTTATATAAATACTATATATACTGAATGTGTCTATGCAACGTGCCTTGAACTTGCCAGCTTAGCAACTTGCCACAAGTTAAAGAGGAGGAAAAAAGAGTCCAATCAATGGCAGCACTGTAAGAGATTCCTGAGAGATATCCGAGAGATACTTTATATGTGTATGTAAATAAGTCCATATGTAAATCTCTTTAGCTATAGTTTTTATCGGATTCTGCTTTGTGTTGTGAATTAATTTGGCAAATAGATACAGATACAGCAAGAGCAACAGCTATAGATACAGATACAGATGCAGATACAGTTAGTGTCTGGGCAGAGTCATGTGCCGCATTTATTGGCTTCCTTTAATTTCTTTCTTTGAGGTTTGTTTCCGAATTGTCTGCGCCACCTTTGAAGGTGTTACAAACAAATATATGTATATTGTATGTATATATGTGTATGTGTATCTATATGTATATGGGGCGAACTCTTATCAGGCTATCAGCATTTGCGAGTGTGACTCTTTGTTTACTTTTCAAATAGAAATCGAAATAGAAATAGTGTAGGAAAAAGTCACACGGTTCAAATGGGTTTTGTGCCTCATTTCAATTGCACACGCTATGATCGTGATGATGATTGTTATGATGTTATGATTGTGGACCAGGAACTGAGAACTGAGAATTCTCAAACTGGGAGCAGGCCCAGCACACGTTTTGGCCCAACAATTAATGTCAATTGAAATCAATAAGCCAACCCAAGCACAACAAATACTCGTATTGTAAGCCCTCCAAACACCATTTTCTATAAATATGTCCAATTTCTGAGCAAAGTTTCCATATTTCTATTTAATTTTCGTTTATTACAAAAAGCCGCTAAGTCATGGGGCTAATAATAAACCAGATTTCTCAGTACAAAAATTGACTTTCGATAACAAAATAACAACAACAACAAGAACAAATACTTAAATATGTACACATGTATTTCTCTAGATATGCCTGACGACAATCTAAGGCCCTAGAAATGTAGAAATATTATAATATTTACACATATGCATGTGTAACACACATATATCTAAAAGTTTGCAATTGAATTTGTTTGTTTTGTTCTTATTCTCCTTGTGCTTTGACTTGTGGCTTTTTTTTGTTGACTTATGACGAAGGTTTCTAAATTTAACAAAAAAAAAAAAATAAAAAGGAAAACAAAATAATCTAATCAATAAAAAAAGAGACGCAATTAACTAACTTGAGCTCAAATGCGGACATAACCAAATGTTAATTCGTTAACAGAGCTGCGTTTTCACTGCTGTTACAAAGCTCTGTTAAATAATATAATATACTGTTAATAATATACTCTTTTCTATCGCTTACTTTATTCTACTTTTGGAAAACATTGATTTAAACCAATATTAGATTTATTTCTTGACCTACAAATAATGTAAATTGTAATTGTAAATATTCAAATCAATGAAAAACCCGCTTTAAAGCGCGCACAAGCAAATGTTAGCTGCTTAACAGTGCTGTTAGTTAACAGCGATTTCATTGCTGTTACATAAGCTGTGTTAACTTCTATTTTTATAATTATGGCAAATATTAAAACAGATATTCGAACCATTTGTTGACCTACAAATATTGTTAATAGTGCTAGAAATGTATTTTCTCAAACAGAAGTACAGTTTGATAAGCAGAAAAGTAAACAATTTTCAATTGTAAATGTTGTTTTTAATTTTCAAGTCTTAAGTGTAAACATGGTAAATAGATGGGCAAACGGTAATTGGTAGTAGGTACAGTAATACATTGCTAAGTACGCGGCATAACTAACAACTAATGGACAAGATAGACATCACAAGACAATTATCCAATAAGGGGAATACCCAGCTGACTTAGAACTAATAAAAAGATACATGCTGGATTGATCACAAGACAATATACTCAAAATGGGAATCCCCGTCTAAAGATACTCTAACAATTCAGATAAAATATAAATTATATAGTCTAGTGTCAGCGAATCGTGTGCTCAATGTTTCCCATGGACTTTTTGCGTTGATTGTTGACCTCGAAGCGCTGCATGATCTTGGCCACAATGGAGGAGGGCGGTTGATCGGTGCTGGAGGTGAGTCCCCGATAGCCAAGAGCACTCGAGTCGGCCAGAGAGCTGGCCATCTGAAGACGCTTGACAAACGCCTCGGTATCGATGCCCGGCACCTTGGAGGGCTTAAGGAATCGCTTGGGAATGCGGGATAACATGTCATCGGTGCCAACGGGGCCAAATCCCAGATTGATGAGGATCGCCTCGGGATCCGGCTTTCGGGACTCCAACAAACTGTCCACGCTCGAGTATCGACTCGAGTCCGACTGCATGGAGATGGAGCTGTCGCGGAGCAACAAGCTGCTGAAACGATGCTGTCGCACCGCCTGTGGACTCATCTCTGGAGCCGTGCTGCTCGAGTCGAAGGAGTCCTCGTGACGCAGACAGCGATTGCCGGAGAGGATCGAGTGGGGCAAGTGTGGCAAGTGTTTGGTCGGTATTAGACGCGGCAACTCATCATCCACATCGGGATCCGCGTTCTCCTCCAGATCTGCAGCATAGGCACATTCGCAGTCGCATTCCATGGCCATGATCAGATCAGGATCCACATCATCCACAATCACCAATTGTTGACGCTGCAGCTTGCGACGTTTGCGTAACGGTTTATTGGGTGGAAGTTGCGACATGTTGCTATTGTTGTTGTTGTTGTTGTTGTTGTTGTTGTTGTTATTGTTGCAACTCTGTGGCAAGTTGTCGCTGCTTGTGGCAAGTGTTGTCGGCTCATTCTTGAGTTGTGCAACAGTTGTTGTAGCTATAAAATTGCTGCAACTATGCGATCGTTCCATCTTTGCAACTGTGTGTGTGTGCGAGGTGTGTGTGTGTGAGTTGTTGTTGTTGTGGTTGTTCAAGTCACGGCTACTTGGATTACGCGTTGTCTGTTGTCTGTAGGCTAGTGGCGTATGCTCATATTTGGTAAGAGAGCAAAAGCCGACACGCTTCCGAGATTGAGATCAGGTTCAGTTGATGACGAAACAACAACAGCAACAGCAACAAAAACAATTGAGCAGCTGACTCCAATTCTGGTCTGGTCTGAACTGATCTTGGCCTGGCCCTGAAGCTGAGCTCGCTCTCTCCACTCTCTGCTCTCCTGCTGATCAAACGCAATTTATTGTTGTTTAAATTTAATTTGGGGCCAGCAACAACAACAGTAACAGTAACAATGATTACGCCAATAATTTCAATTATTTTGTTATTTGATTTGTGCGTTGTTTTTTCGCTTCTTTCTGGAAAACACACACACAAAACGTGTTTCGCGCCGTTTCCCCCTTTTTTGTTGTTTTTTGTGTTGTGTGTGTTGTTGTTTTTCTCTTTTCTGTTTTGTGCTTTTTTATTCTGCGGTGTTCGCTATGAGCTTCTATTGAACGTTAATCAGCCGCCAAGCACTTCTGACCCCGGATTTTATAATATTTATTTTTTTATTTATTTTATAAAGTCTTATAGTTACTTGACATTGATATTGTTAAACGGAACTGAAGATTGACCGACAATTGAAAACGGCAAGTTGTTGATTCAAGTTGAAGCTTCGCTTTGCACAGCTTTGTTTAGTTAATTATATTTATTAATGCATTAAGTACACAAATTAATTATAGACTCCGTTCGTTCTCTCTCTCTCCTTCTGTCGCTGTGTATCTATCTCACTTTCGCTCCCACCAACGAAGTTGAACCGTTCGACGCAAAGTGATCTTCAAAACTGAAATCACAAAATGAAATGCGCCCAACCGCAAAGCAAAAGCCGCAGCCAAAGCTCGCGCCACTAGAGAGACAAAGACGGAGAGCGAGCAAGTGAGTGTGTGCGAGTATGAGTGTGCTTGGAGAGCAAGTGTAGAGTTTGCCGCTCTCTCCATGGGCGCTTCACTTGCGACTTGCGACTTGCTACTCGGGAGCGCATTGAAAAATTTAAATTACTTTGCGCGCATTCAACAATTTCCTCAAGCACGACGCCAATCTATAAAACTTTTGATTAAAAGCACAACGTTTTGCGGTTAACTTCGCTTCGTCCCACTCCTCTTCCCTTTTCGCAATCCACACTGTTAAGCACAGGGGCGGTGACATTTGAGGGGTCAACTTGTATCCAGAATTACTGCAGGCGTGATAAGAGACTCCCTTTCCACTTCTCTTCCCTTTAAGGGTATTTAATATTATTTGCACGTCTTGTTTTAATGGTTGTGTAATGCATTTTTTATTGTGCACAAATATGTCATATTTTATGCTTTTTAAATAAAGATAATAATTTCTAATTATCTGTATTTGAATTCGACACAAATTGTTAAGATAACAACCTAGAAAATCACGTACTTTATGGCATCAAGTTTGTGGAACTTAAGGATCGGCTAGCTGTTAAATGTATATTGTGGATCGTGTTTGTTTTGCAAGTGGATGTTCGGCACGTGCAAGCAAATTCCAATGCGAACGAGTTCCACAGTGCCACAGGGTAAAAGCTTTCAACACAGCTGATCGCATGACGAGCTTTAACGGTAGCTTCAAATGCAATGTCGTCGCTCTCAGCGAAACAGTTATGTGTGCCATAGTGATATTGAATACCCTACCAGTTTGAATAATAACAAAAGTGTTACGTACTTGCTTATAAAATTGTAATATCTTAAGAAAGGGTATTGCAATAACTTAACAGTGGCATGTTCTGGCCAATCAGCAGCAAATGCGATTATTCTCGGTCATCATTGCCAACAACAAAAGCAACCACAACAACAACAACAAAGAAGGAAAATAATCGAAATGAAAATGGGAAACGAAAACAAAATTACGAATACAAACACGAAAACAAGATCAACCAAAAATATTGTTTAAAGGTCTTGTTAACAGTTCGTAAACGATAAATGTTGCAAGACATTTTGAGCTTGTTTGGGTCGCAATATTGATTACATTGGGAAATGTGTGCCAAGATAAAAGCCATAGTCAATTTACACAAGTCATTGAAATTGTCTTTGGTATCTCTTCACAATGTGAAGCCATATAATTATATATTGTATAAAAAATGTATAGTATGATTCATGATATCTCAACTCTATGTATTCATCAGCAGACAACCATTGAATTAATCAATAGAAAATAGAAAATTGTAATCCACAAAACGCAACAACTCTAAAAAAATGGCATAATCAAGTTGAGTATTTAGCTCACTTCATTGCAATGTTGAGCTAGGTAATCAAATTTTGAATAGTGAATATCTCTACATATATAATTTAAAGTTATACAAACAGACCGTGAAACAGACTGTTACTGTGACTGCGACTGAGAATCGGGAAGTGGGAACAGTTCCACTATTGGAAAAGGTTACACAGCTCATTACCAACTGGATTCTGGAATGTAGCCTCTCTCTCTTGCTGTACCCAGCATGATTTGAACTTTGTTTTCCAATAACGTATGCATGTATCTGCAACTTCTATCCGCATATTACGTTGCAGGTAATTATAAATGTTGATAAATGATAAATGATAAATATAGACAATTTCAGCATGCGCAACCACTTCAATAACTGAGATTAGCAATTAATGCTCTCACTAATTGTTAAATAAACAAAATTGCTGCATCTTTGTTCACATAGTACAATTATGGCTGTATTACGGACTTAACTGATGCGACAAGCACGAGATGAGATGGTCACAATCGTTTTCAAAGCCATAAAGCTACTGAAATAACAGTTATTACTGGAAAAATCTTTCCACTCAAAAGTCGCGTGTTCATAGAACCTGGAATATAAATGTCGCACTTCTCTGTATCTGAATCCAGATATTCTTACTGTTTGGTTATGAAGCTTGCTGGCACCCTTTCAATTGAATCTAATTGGACTTCAATTAAAGCAAACAATAAAATAATCGAATTCGAAAGTGATCGGCGAATACATACACATATATCCTATACTAAAAATAATATGTAAGGTTAGTTGCTATTCAAGCATATATGAATAATCAATGTGTTACATGTATTATTTACAGATTACATAAATAAAAGTAACCATGTTTATGTGGCAGCTAAAAATGTTTAAACCAATATCGATCTAGCTTAAAACCAATTTTAAGGTGTCACTTTATAGCATGGACCGTAACAATTATACTTTTTTTTATAAAAAAATTAGGAAATGCAAATTATTATTTTTATTTTATTAAGAAAATCAATTTTTAATAATAAAATTATTTTTAATAAAAATTTTATCATATCTATTTTTGTAAAATTTTGTTTTAAAAATTAAAAAAAGAATTGAACTTAAATATTTCTTAAGCATAGGTAGCTAGATCATATATCATATGCCTATAATGAATTATAAATAACAATAAATAATAAGTAAAGTAAAGTTAATACATCTAAACCAATTTGAGCTCTCGTATAAACATGGTTAGTAGTGTTAGTTACCAGGAAATACATTTATTTTAAAAATTCTTCGAAATTAATCTCACCTATTTTCGTTGTTTTTGTTTTAAATCCTTTATTCGCTCCGGTTCGTTCTGCTGTATTAATTAGTTGATTATTTTTGAATTGGTTGACCGTTAATAATGGATCGATAAGAGACGTTTGTGTAACGGTTTATCGCATGCAACAACTGCTGTCGCTTTCCAAGGTATTCAAAATTCCACACAGCTTGAAAGTGCAACGTGTGCGAGTGTGTAGGTAGTGCACTTGGAGGGGGCGAGACAAGGACAGCGAGACCGACTGCGACAGCGACAGTGGCAGCAATTTATTAACTCACAACCGGCGCGAAAGACACGCAGAAGAGAACTGAGAAGTGAAAATGCCGTATGGCTTTTCACTTGGCAAGAAAAATGTTAACTGTTGTTTATGGAATGAGTCTTGCTCATAATTATAATCAGTTCTATCATCTTACGCTGACATTAGAGATCATCTGTGGATCTTATCTTAGCGATGTCCACACACACACACTGTCACACGTGGACACTTGACTGTTTGTTCTGTCACAAAAATCAGGTCTGTAAACTTGCGCCAGCAGTTGTGTGTACTTAGAACTGTTTTAAGTGCCAACAGCCGTCAAAATATTTACGTATAATTTCCGTTTTATTTTGTGCAAGTTAATGTAACTAAATGTAACATACTTGTACTAAGTAAGGTCTGGTCGCTCCAACAACACAACAAAAAAGAAAAAGAGAAACTAAAACTGAATGATAAACAGCCAAAACTGACATGTTCGAAAGTGCTTTGCATGAGAGCGAGAGAGCGCGTTGTTGCTATAGCAACAAGTCTCAAGTGCAACGGCAGCGGCAATGCAAACACTTCTCGCTCCGACACTGTTAAACATAACATGTGGGCGATCTGTTGCTAACATTGCCTGCGGCATACAAGCTTTCTCCAAAATTAACATTTTAACAGAAATATGCTAATTAGTAAGATGCTGGGATGCTGTTATGCCGCACACTGTCGCTTGAATGTTAACAAACTGTCGACTAACAGGGGTTGATGTATGATACGCACTTTCTGTTGTGTGTACTGCAATGTTGTTGCATCGAACATGTATTAACAGTAGACAGAATTCTGAAATCATTTTTTAGCATGAAAGGATTTAACACAATTTATTATTTACTTTTTGTTCTTTATTTAAATTTTGTGTATTCATTATGATAATATTGTACAATTTGTTTTAGAAAAATTCACAAGTTCTATGCATACATATCTACGAGTTTCACTTGTTTCTCAGTTTCAGTTAACTTTTACTATTTTTCGCGGAATCGTTTCCAACAGGTAACAAAAAATAAATTATTGGCTTTTTAAATATATATGTATATGTATATGCATATATGTATTGTAGAAAGAGCATAAAACTTATCAACTATAACTAAGCATAAAGATTTATAACATTTCGGCAAGATATTCGATTCTCTCATCTTTTGTTGTTCTTTTTCCTCCACTTCTTTCATCTCATTTATAATAAGTATTTATTTTTATTTATATGTATATTATTATGTTTTGTTTTCTTCGATTTTTAAACTACAACTAAAAACAAATTGTGATGTACAACACCGAAAAGATGACAAATTGAAAAGAATTGTTGCTTACAAATGTAAAAAAGGTGGTAAGGGAAAGGGGGGGGGGAGAGGGGGTAATGTTTATAAACAAATTATAATATGTAATAATATTGAGCATTGAACCGTGTACTGTTCAAGATTGTAGCAATTAATGCGGAGTATTTTTGGGAAAGCAAAATGTAAGAATTTTCCAGCTTTTCTAAATTACCTCAAGTTAATTGTAAATGAATAAAACAATTGTTATTAATTAAATTAAATAAGCTGTTAATTATGGCAAACAAAGATTGTAAACGCACAAATGTCATATATGTATGTATATGCTGTGTAATATTATCAAATTGTTATTATATATGCATGATATTTTATCATAATATTATTATTATTTTGTCAGATTTTGTTTCATCGATTTCCCTGGTGCTTTTCTCACTTTCTCTTCCTTCCTTTGTTTTTCTTTTAGTTTTGTATCAACCATTTTCATTTCGTTGATTATTTTTTAGATTTTTTTGTTTTACAACAAATGCACACAATTGTTTAGGTTTGTTTTGTTTTGTTTTTTTTTTTTTCAATTTTTAGTTTTTGTTTTTCTTTTAGCTTAACATGAACTTAATTAAGATTTGTATCAACATGTTTTATTGCAGAGCGTCTTAATAAACTAAAATTTAATTACTTTAAAGTGTTGTTGTTTTTAGCATTTCATTAACATTTTATATATTATTTGTTTATATGATTATAAGTATTTTTTCATTCTCTTCTTGTGCTTGTTTTGTTCTAGGCATTTGGAAGCAAACATTGAATATTAATTAATAAATTAATTAACTTGTTTGTGTTCTTTCTTTCCTTTCTTTTCATTAAGCAGAGATCCTAGATATTTCAACATTCTATAATATATGTTTATATATATATACGGTTATAGCCACAAATAACAAGGTCAAAGGGCAATAGGGCGTAGGCTTGGACGTGGGCATGGTCATGGGCGTAGAACAAACAATTGATTTGGGTAGTTTTTTGAAATATTACAATTTTTGTAGTTGGTTTTATATTTAACAATAATAAAAGATGACTTAAGACGAGTACAATTCATTAGCTTGATTTATCAGTTACAATATATGTATATATTTGTAGAGAAAGATAGGGGAGAATAGAGAGTTAAAGAGGGTGGGACCTATGGTCTACTAGGGTGGGAAAAGGGGGTTTAACAGAAGCGAACTTATGTTTTACTGGACAGACATTTTGCACTCTATTCTTGTTGTAATTTACTTAACAATTATTAAAGATATATATATATTTATATAGATATATCTATCTGATGTATCTGATAATTTCACTTAATTACAGCATTGAAATTTGTTAAAGAATTGTTGTAATCTCATTGTTACTAAAATAACTAAACAAACAAAAAACAAATATCATGCATATAGTACATAATAAATACAGCCAGCTAACGGTATATTGTTATCGATGCTGTGCCGCTTCGATTGTTCGATTTGTTCAGTTTTCTTCTTCTTCCTTCATTTTTTTTTTATCGATATACATATTACTCATATTACGATTCTTTAATTCTAACTTATGTTTTACATATATATATATATATATATAAAAAAATGGCTTATTGAAACAACTTGTTTGTTAGCAAAATTGTGTCCACATTTTGTGTGTGTAGATTTGTGTATCTTGGGGGTGTGTCTGGGGGGTGGGGGATGTGTGTAGATTTGAGAGCAACAACTACTGATTGGGCAGCTCTGTGAGAGTGACATCGTACAGGTCATCCTCGATTTGTTGCACCTCCAGCAAGAAAATGTCCTCGTTGCAGTAGTATGATATCATATCATCGTCAATTTTCGCCGTAATCCTGCAATAGATCAAACAAAACTAATATAAGTAAACAGCTTTTTAAAAACAGCAGAAGAAATCGAGAGATATAGATAGAGAAAGAGTATTATATCGTCGTTTCAGTAGATTCCTTTTTTCTTATTTAGAGCACCCCATTGCCAGGAGTTAGTTTTAATCTTAACTACAGAATGAGAGCGTGTGATATATTGTTTAAATTTTTAATATGATGTGTTGGTGGTGCGGTTGGTGCTGGTGGTGGTTGTGTGTGTTTGTGTGAGTGAGTGTTGAGATGTGTAGCGTAGTGTAGTGTATAGAGCTTCTTCCTTCTTACTTACCCCTTCTTATTTGTGCGATAAATGTTATTTATGCTCGTTGTTGAGATTTTGTATTTGTTTTCAATCTGCAATTGAGAAACGAGAGAAATATGATGTTTTGTCTGTTGTGTTTGCACGAGTATCGAGTAACGAGTAGCGAGTAACGGAGTAACGAGTAGCAAGTAACGAGAAAGTGGTTCAAAACTAACTGGAAAACTAAAATATTTCTCTTATAACTCTTGTGTGTGTTTGTGATTTTGTTCATTTTTTATCTGTTATTTTATTCATAATTTTAGCCAATTTTTAAGTCGTTCGCCCAACTCTGATTGTGCCACATTGCATTGTGTGTTAAGTGTAGTTATATATGAATAGATATTGTATACACACATATTGTAAATATATATATATGTATGTAAGTTGGTTGGATCAGCTACTGATGTGTTTGGTTGTTGGTTTTGATGAGGTTTACAACTGTTTTATGAGACATGGTTACGACGCATCAATTAGTTTCAACTACAATACGATCCTCAACTTGATTTTATTCAAGCCTGCAAACCTTAATTTTATTTATCAATTTACTAATTTTTTTTTATAATTAGTGTTTTGGTTTGGAGATGGCAACCAAAATGAAAGAAAATGCATCGATTGGGTTTTTAAATTATTAGTCAAATTGGAACTGGAACTAGTTCGCATGTGATTTGCAGTCTTGCTTGGTATTATAATTTAAATTCCATTGGTTTTAATATGAATTACGATTGAAATGTAGTTGGTTTTTGGTTTAAGAATGCTTTAGTTGGTATTATGCTTTATTTTATTGTTTTAGAGATCTCATTTTGAGAATTTGCACATTTTGGATTGTAAATTTGCAGCGGATTCGTATTATTCTTGAATTTATCAACCAATTAGACCAAAATGAACAAAATTACAGACGTTATTAGAGTTTTGTTTTTTTTTTTTAGAGTGAGTTGAGTTTGAGTTTTTGTTGGGATATTACTTTGGATAGGGACACATGCTGGGTCACTTTGCAACTTGTGGTTCTATCTTAAGTTCTTACCGCATTCAGCAGGCCGATTGTGGTGGGCGGCACCACATGAAGGGGCGTGTAGACCTCCTCGTTCTCCTGCCGCACATACAACATGACACGCTCCGTGGTTGGTGGCGTCATTCGGCCACGTTTCATCGGTGGCCCAAAGTCGGACATCGGTGTGCTGGTTAACATACTCTGATCCAATATATGATCCTTCTTGTCACTGCAGAAATGTCGGACACAGAGGGAGACATAGACAGAGAAAGAATAGTTTTATTAGTTTATTCTTTAGGTTTACACGACTCCACTATGGTAAAAAAGTCCGATATTTTGGCATAAAGTCCAATTATTTGATGCTCGAAATTTAAAGAAATTTTTGATTTTCTAAATTTTGAATACTTAGGAGAGAAAAAATTTTAATTCAACATTAGTCTAACTAAGCTCCATGTCAAATTTCAAGTCTCTAGCTTTACATTTAGAATTTATGCCAAAATATCGGACTATTTTTTATTATAGTGGAATCCATTTGATTTAAAGGGTGGACGATTTTTACTCACGTCTGCATGTCGGGCGGAAAATGATTGTGAAACTTGAGCGTGGGCGTGGCAACCTTTTGGCCGTGCAACAAGAATGGTGAGGCGCCCTTCAGTTCCGGCGAGTCAGTCTCGTGGCCATAGAAGCTCTGTGGGGCACAAGCAATTGAGTGTAGTTGTAGTTGTTGTTGTTGTTCGTAATGTGGTTCTTGTTCATGCAACTGTTGTTGTGGCATGCAACTAGCAATTGTTGTTGCTATTGCTGTTGCTGTTGTTGTTGTTACCTTCTCAATATCCTCGGCGGGCGAGAACAGCACCGGCGGCTTGGCCAAATCCTGCATGCCATAGAACTCGGAACGGTCCGTCACCGGATGATAGAGCTCATCCAGCTTCTTGCGTCCAGTTGCTGTCATCTTGCGCTTTGCCGCACGTCGCTCCTCATCCCGCGTCTTGCGTTCCGCACCCTGTTGCAACAAAAAAAAGAGACAATAAGAATATGAGTATGAGTATAAAAAGTGTTGTCACTTTAGCTGTTTCAACTATTTATTTCAATTAAAAAAATAACGAAATATAAATAGAATATAATTATTATTACAAAAATTTTAATATTCGATGGTAGAAGTCCAGTAATTTGGAAAAATGCTTGTCAAAATAATTTTAAAAGTAAGGTATAGTATAATCGGATTATTTCAATTAATGGCATTACATTTCCTAAAAACCATGTTATGTTAAACATATAATGTCAGAATTTGAACAAAAATAAAATTGTTGCAGGAATCAAGGTTGCAATCCACAAAATAGATATTCATAAGATAATTATCTAACATTTTTTGACTTGTTTTTATTCGAAGTCTGAAATAGATGAGTAATATAAGACAGTATAAAATGGAGTTATTATTTTGTTTCCAAACCGAACCTAATAATAAATTAAGTGGTTCGGTTAACATTCGGGTTTGCAGGGTAAATAATTTTAAGGATTTGGTTCATTATGCGGTTCGGGCTGCTTAAAAACTGGCACCGAACCGGTTCTGTGAGTTTCGGTTCCGAACTGGTGTGAAGCCTTGGCAGGAATAAAATAAGTTAAGACACCTTTTGTGTGTTTATTTAGCAATCTTTAAATCTGTTTGAAGAATTTGATTTTTATTAAGCATTACTTAATTTATTTCATTTAGATAGCAAGAGAGTGTGCAGCTGAGGGAGTTTGGGCATTAAGCACGGCTTTAACTTTAACTTCAACTTAAACTTGCGCAAGGCAACGCCAGGTGGCAGGTGGCAAGCAGCATCTGTGTGTGTGTGTTTGTGTGTGTGTGTCTGTCTCTGTGTAATTAGCAATCAATCAAAAGGCATGGGATGCACACATTTTGGTTATTGCCGCAGCAATTCACAGTTTTTTTTTTTTTTTTATTATTAATTAAATTCGTGTATCGTGCTGCAAGTGCCATAAGCCTGCCACAGCCTGTGGCAGACAACGCTCAACTGTTGCCTGCCGTCTGCTGCTGATGTTGAGTGCAAAAAGAAAACATCTTGAGTCCGACTATAAGATACCCGTCCGTTAGTCAGGAAAGTCTTTCTGACTTTGTACAATTTTAAAATCATATATCTAAAAGTTAAACCAGAGGTATTTTTGATGATAAGATTTTCCGAGTATGATACCTATTAATTTTAATCTCAAACGGTTGAAAAAAGTACTGCATACATCAAGGAGCAAGCGTTTTTTTTTTAATTTGAAAAAAAAAAACAGTCAACACTACAAAACATATATGTTCTAACTTAATGCGATTAAGTTAAATGATTGATAATAAAATAGTGTTCTATTTTGACAACTATGGGTATGGTGAGAGAATTTAGATAAAACTTAAATGTCGTTGGAAAAAAAAGAGTTTGTTTACCGAATTTGATTTATAAGTCTCTGGAAATGATTAAATCGAGCTGACTGGCGGTACTGTACAAGAATATATATACTTTAAAGGTTCTTTCACGCCTTAATCTGCCTGTTACTTACAATGCAACGAATGCAATATACTCTTGTGGTCTACGAGTAACGGGTATCGTAATGAAACACGTTATGTTGCTTGCCACCAACGCTGCAACTTGTTGCATTCGCCAGGCTTTAGCACCGTTAGGGTCAGCGCCCAAAAAGCAGCAAATAAATATAGTGTAAGCGAGAGAGAGAGAGAGAGAGGGAGATAGAAAGGGGGGAGCGAGAGAGATATTATTATAAAATAGTTAGGAGATGCCGCATAAATATGCATACATCATAAATAATACGTGGCGGCGCCCCAAACCATTGCAAAGCAATGTTGCTGTTGTTGTTGTTGTTGCAGATGTTGCAGTTGCAGTTGTTGCTATTGCAGTTGCAAGCTCTTGGCTAAGTTTGCCAAGCTGGTCAATTGCCCACCTGACCAGCTGCCCAGTTTGTAGTTGTTGTTGTTGTTGCTGTTGCTTTGCTGCTTGATTGCTTGTGAGTGAGTGAGCGGCACACACACACACACACACATACTGATTGCTAGTTTGCGTGTAAACAGATTCTGCAGTTGCCGCTGCTGCACTTTGCATTTGTAATTAAAAATCAAGCAATTGAGGCGCAGGAAGTGATATGTATATACCTCTACCCCCCTACATCCTCCCTTCCACTCTGGTCCACTACTGCACTCTGCTTCTTGTCTTTGCTTCATCTTTATCTTCTGCTTCTTCTTCATCTTTTGCTTCTGCTCTGTTAGTCATTTTTTTTATGTGCTTAGAGTTATGCAAGGCTGAGGATGTTCATATCTGCCTACATATCGTATAGATACCCTGTCTTTCTTTCTTTCTTTCTCTTGCTCTTTATTTTCCTTTCCCTTTCCTTCCTCTTCCCCTTTCCATCGTTCAACTGTTGCTCTCGCTTCGCTTATCACAACTACACATTTTTGCCTAGAGCATTCTCCCTCCCTCTCTTTCTCTCCCTCCCTCTCTCCGCCTTTGCACGCGTGTGTGTGTGTGTGTCTGCATGTAAATAACTGTATTTTATTACATACTTTTATTTTATCTTGGCAAAAATATCGCCAAAGTTGCGCAGACAGCGACTCGAATCGACGCCAATCGCGGTCAATGCACGTCGCAGTCGCTGCCGCTGTCGACGTCGCTGTAGTCGACGCGTCGCTTGCTCTTCATCTGCAACTCCATCTTTGCTTCTGCCTCTTCTGCTTCTTCTTCATCTTGTTAATCGAGCAACTGACTGTGTGAGTGTGAGGAGAGGAGGAGGGGCAGGGGGAGGAGGGGGCAGTGCACATTTGGCGCTGCGATAGCCACATCGATTACTAAGCGCAATTTTCGATATGCCAATTTGGTATTTTTCTTTTTTTTTTTTTTTGGTTTATTTCTTCTGTCGATAAATTCCAACTGCGTAGATTCCATAGACATTAACTTTCTCCACGCTGTTTACAGTTACAAAAAAAGGAAACACCCAAAAGAGTTCTTAGACTGAAACTCTCAGCACTACTTGTAGAATCCACATAAACCTTATATATTATTCAATAGATATGCTACTTTCAGAGCATTCAACAGTTGAGTAAAGAACAATCAATCATAAATATCAATTTTTATACCCTGAGCCCATTAAAAATGGGCAAAAAAGGGTATTATGTGTTTGGCAGAATGTATGTAACAGGCAGAAATGGGCGTGGCAGACCCCCAAAACTATATATATTCTTGATCAGGATCAACAGCCGAGTCGATTGAGCCATGTCCGTCTGTCTGTCCGTCCGTCCGTCCGTCCGTCCGTCCGTCTGTTTGAACGCGTCGATCTCAGAAACCATAAAAGCTAGAGACTTCAAACTTGGTATGTAGGTTCCTGGATACCATAGGCAGATCAAGTTTGTTTTAATTTTTGGATCGGTGCACTATATCATATAGCTGCCATAGGAACGATACATCGAAAATGAAGTTTTAGTATGAAAAAGTTTTGTGTTTGTTGAGATATCAGAACCAAACTCATACAATATGCATCTGGGCTGGTATTACACATCCTGACCAAATTTGGTTAGAATCGGTTAACTATATCATATAGCTGCCATAGAAACGGTAGATCGAAAATGAAGTTTTAGTATGGAAAAGTATTTTGTTTGTTGAGATATCAGAACCAAACTGATAAAATGTACATCTGGGCTGGTATTATACATCTTGACCAAATTTCGGTAGAATCGGTTAACTATATCATATAGCTGCCATAGGAATTGTACATCAAAAATTAAGTTTTAGTATTGAAAAGTTTTTTGTTTGTTAAGATACCACAACCAAACAGACAGAGTGTGCATCTGGGCTGTTGTTTTACATCCTGACCAAATTTGGTTAAAATCGGTCTACTATATCATATAGCTGTCATAGGAACAATTGGTCGAAATTCAACCTAGGTGTAGAGGACTTGGGCTCAGGGTATCCTACTGTCGAGCGTGCTCGACTGTAACCGCCTACTTGTTATAATAAAATTTGATTTAAAACTAACTACTCCATAAGTTCCATTAAAATTACAGATATTTTTTTGGATTTTTCAATGGTCTTGAAATTCAATAATAAATTGTGTTGCAATCTATCGATGTCTATTCCAACTAAGAAGCTAAATTAGCATCAAAATATATAATGTTATGCTTTTGGTTGCACATGATATCTAAAAGTATAAAGACAGGAGCTACAAATTAAAAAAAAAATATCGCTCTGTATTAGAAGTTCCCAAAATGTCAAATATTTTAATGCCAAGAACCAAATTTCAATTTGAAAGCAGAAACTATACATAATAAAAATATAACAACATTTAAGGTTAATGTTAAGTCTTTCTACAGTCTTTCTAAACTGAAGTAAAGATATAATGAAAATAAATTTGTTACATTATTATTTCTTCTTTTGAAAATTAAAGCGATTTTATTAACAAATACCTACAGTTCATCTAAATTGATGCTATATTTTTAAAAGGTTTTAAAATATTTATGACAACTTTTAGACTGATTAGGGTTGCTCTAAAGTAGGAGTTGCCTTAAATGAAAGTATCTTAAAACTGAAATTAAAATAAATTGAAGAAAAGTTTTTTTTTGAGAAATTTAAAGCCCAATTTAATTAAATGTTATTCTTATTGTTTGGGTAATAACTGTAGATTACTTATGATTTTGATCAACATTGATCAGCAATAAAATGAAATTCTGGAATCACTTTTTAAACGTTGGCAATGCAAAATTTTATGTTTAAAAAAGGTGGCAAAAAGCCTTAATTGCAACTGAGCTGCAAATGTAGTGAAATCAAGAAAAAGAAACCGAGAGAGAGAGAGAGAAATGTGCGGTAAATAAAAGGAGGAGTAGACAATCGGTATATAGCCATAAAATAAGCTGGTACCGCGAAATTTAATTGATACATTTACCGATAAACACACGCCTGGGAGTCTCGGAATGGGGCAAACCGATATGGTAGTTGTAGGGCAGAATATGGAGAGAGACGGAGAGAGGTGAAGAGAGAATAGGTGTAGTAGTGTAAGTACAAGTACGAGTACGAGTACAATAAAAGGTAGTCAGGGCAGTTGGAACTGAGGGCCATGTCCATGTCCATGGCATCCGTTCGTTGGATGAAGGATGGGGAAGCGCAGAAGTGTAATGATATGAGAAAATTAAATTGGAAATCCACGAAATGATTTATTAATAAAGCACATCAAGCTCGAAAAATAAAAAAGACAAAAAAAAAAGGAAACCAAAAGCAGAGAAGGAAAAAAAGTGAAGGGTTCGGGTTCGAAACGGTTCGCATAAAGCATAAAATGAAGAGGAAGACCAAGGCGAAACGATGCTAAAAACAAGGGCAATGGGCACATGGCGAAAGGATGGATGGATGATGTCGGGAATCAGTGTCCAGTAAAGGTGGGGAAAGGGGGGAGGAGCAGGAGGAGAGGAGGAGAGGAGAGCAGGAATTGGCGACTGACTTTGTCCATTTACTTTTGTACGCGTTACGCTTTCCACCTGAGCCCAGAGTCAAAGTCAGACTTGATGTAGGGACAGTCCATGCAGCAGACAACAGACAACAGGCAACAGGCAGTTGCCCCCAATTCGATAAAAGCAGTCAGCGACAAGTGGCAACAACAACAACAACAACAGGAGTGCCTCAAGTCACGTCTTGAGCGTCTTTTAGTCTTTTAGTTAGCTTGCCTCTCATTGCGAACTCATTCAACCTGTTGCACGTGGCAGCTGTGTCTGTGCGTAATTATGTGCTCTCCTCGTATGTGGTAGCTAGTGCAGCACGTTGCACGTTGCACGCTGCAACATTGTGAAATTGAAATCACTTACCTTATCGCAGAAGACCTTTATCTGACAGTAGCCCCGATGGAAGACCGTCGCATCTCGCGGATCCTCGAACGTATCGATTTGTACGTGCAACGGCAGACCCTGCAACAAACAACAAAAATGTGAATTGAAGTCAAATATTATAATGAAATCATAATCATTTCACGAGTATTTTTATGCTAAGACCACACTGACTAAAAAAAGATAAAGATAGTCTCAAAACTAAGAAAATTTAAGACCAAGTTCTTCTTTTAAGATTAAATTTTCTTGAAATTAAATTTTATATATAATTTTCTTTTTTTTTTAATTTTTATTTACATACATTTTGCTTAATTTTTTTCATATGAAATATATATTTATCCTTCACCAAAAAATTTAAGATTTTTATTCTTGTATTAAGAACTTTGATTTTTGCGATAAATATTCTTAGTATTATGTAGTAATATAGTCTTAAAATGTTCTTAGTTAAATAACATAATATTTAAGATGTATGTTCTTGATTTTAAAAGTTGATTTTTTTTCAGTGCAACTATAACTGCAACAGCGCATGCCATTTTATTCAGGCTTCACTGTAGCTGTCACAATTTGCAGTCCAACTGCAAGTCGAACTCCAAGTCTGTGTTTCTGTCAATGAAATATCAACTTAATGGTACGCATTACAACATACAAAGGATGCAACAACAACAACTATCTTTCTACCTACGTAAACTTTGCCAGAACCAGTAAGAACTGTAGCAAAGCTCACAAATGACAATCGCCGATGGCTGTTGCCTGTTCTTCTTCTTCTTCCTCTTCTTCTTCTTTTTTATGATGTTGATGTTGGCCTTGCCACACGGGTATTATGACTATGTGATTAAGTGTGTAACACGGTTAGATCCTAGGGGTAACGCCCCTTGAGCAGACCCAGTAATTTGTAGGCACAGGTGTTTATGTAGCCGCAATGCAACAATTTGATCTCTCCTATCAAACCTATACGATATTAACTTCAATTCAGCGATCTGGCAACATCAGCAGCATTGGTTCATCGTATTAAGTTGGCTGCTCTTAAGAATTTCGTGTATTCTGACACTATTTTCAAAACTATTAGTGATTTGGTCTACATTTCTATTAAAATTTGAAACTTTATTTTTTAATTCATATATTAAATGCTGAAGTAATTGTAACTATAAATTCTGCTGATATCTAATAAGAACTTGTTAGGAAGAAATTTAGTGATAATAATAATTGTAACTCTGAACAATTATACTGGGCTTTAGGATTGTTTTACTATCGTTTAAACAATAAGTACCGTTTTAAATGTTAATTTTTAAATATTGTTATTAGTTATTGTAACTATAAAATGGCCTAAATTTCGTAAATTTGTTATATCTCATAAGAATAAGATGATAGTTCTGACGAAAGTTATGTGAAAAACTTAATGTAGCCTGACGAATTGCTTTGTTGTTGTCTTGTATTGAAATTTGACTTTTTGCGCTTTTTAGACTATAGTTAAATACAGTTTTCTTAATTATTTCTTATTTATAAAGTAAATTGAAAGTTGAACTCACCTTGACACCTTTTTGACTGCTGAAATCCGTGCTGAGACACTGTACGGCGATGTTGATCTGTGAAAGAAAAAAAAAATGTGTAAGTTGCGACAAATGTGAAACAATTAAAGAAAAATCAAATGCTTAGTAAATAAATTGATATAAAAAAGAAATTAAAGCGACAACAAAAAGTGCAAATTGCGTTTTGAGATTGAAGACGAAGGGGAGAATGAGGAAGGGGAACGAGAAGGAGAAGGGGGGGAGGGGGATTTCAATTTCAACATGGACTGCGACTGTTATTAGAAGCAATTGTTTTCTCTCTATTAAGTCGATGTCCTCTTTATGCCCACGACAGTTTAAAACATTCCAACACACGCACACACACGCACAACAAAAGGCGGGGATATATATGTATATATATGTGTATATATGTATATAGTAGTTGAATATGGCAATGGCAATGCCAATGGAAGCTGGAGACAATAACAAGGCAATACACAGAGGACCAGCCCGAACTGTGGCAATAACTGAGTAGACAGAGGCATGAGAGAGAGAGAGGGAGGGGGGATAAAGAGTAAGAGAGACAGCGATGGGAGGAAGGGGAGGGAGTTGGTAGTTGGCCAGTTGACTTTTGCAACGCATCCAATTCATTTTTTTTTCGACTTCGATTCAGTTGCTCAGCGACAGACTTCAAGTCGCACTCTGTGTGTGTGTGCGAGTGTGTGTGTGTGTGTTTAAAGGCATTTTAAGCATGTCCAAGCCAGATGCGACGAGCCAAAGACAAACAACACAAACAAAAAAAAAAAGAGTAGAAAATCCATCAACGCAAAAATACCAAAGGAAACAATCTTAATGGTAAAAGTGCAACGCAGTCGCAGCAGCGCAGTCGACGTCAGCGTCGCAGTTGATGTTGTTGTTGTTGTTGCTGCTGGACGTGGAGCAGTATTTAATGTGAATAATTAGCGGGCGCGTACCATATAAGAGGAGACACAGAGACAGAGACAGAAGCAGAGACAGACAGAGACAGAGACAGAGACTAAGGCGGTGGCCGCTGTGGCTGTTGTGGTTGTGGCAGTTGCAGTTGCAGCCAGAGGGGAGTTGCAAGCAGTGTGGCAAGCACCTGCGTGTCAGTGCGTACGAAAGTTTTATATATATATATATATATATTCCTTTTTGTTGTTGCTGCTGCTGTTGCTGCCGCCACCGCTGGGAAAGGCAATAACAGATGCGTGCGCCAGTCTTTGGGGAAGGGGAGGAAAGGGGGAGGGGGTTGGGAGATAGCGTTGCTGCCTAACGGCATAAAACGAAATCGACATTATGCGGCCGCTGCGTCTGCAACTGCAACTGCAACAGGCAACAGGCGACAGTCTCGACAGTCGACTCTCTCTCAATGTCTCTGGCGATTTTTATAGATGTCTCTGTTTTTTTTTTGTTTTTTTTTTTTGGATTAAAATCTCAGCGCGTAAACAATTTGTAAATAAAAAGCGCGTATCAAAATGCAGTCAAGATTGCGCTTATGGCCAGCCAGGCAATTGGCCAACAGTCCACTCAGCCTGTTAGCCAATTTAATAACTGCTTACCAATTTGACACAAGTCACTGAACTTGCCATTTGACAAAAATACAAAATAAAGCATTTAAAAAATGGAAATAAATGTAACAAAAAAATCAGTGCAATTGCAATCACATTACTATTTCATTTTTGTATACCCTGTAAAATGGCATTGTCAGGCATACGTTACTTTCACTGCGCTATGATATTGAAGTCTATCTTAAATACACCTCAATTGATTTTCTTTCATAGTCTAGACTCTAGAGTTCAGCGAGGCATCTTTAAGTCACTTATTTGCTTCATAGGGTATTTTTAAGTCGTATACTATCTGTCAGCGCATTTCTACTTTATTAAAAATGAAAACCATGTTTTTCAAAGAGAGATTTTAGACATCTTATTACTATAGGATATCACAAAGTCGTAAATTTGATTCAAAAAGCAATTACACTTATTTACATATACGAGTTACTTTGGGCTAATGAAGTAAATTCATCTTTGGAATGATTATAATATTAAAAATGAGAATCGGCAAAAACGTATCGAGTTGTCGAAATATCGGAAATTTGTTGATCAAAGTGGAAATCTCTAGTTTTTTATTTGAAAACGCAATTTTAATCACCAGATAAAAGCGCACGTTTAATACAAATCTTGTTTTTCTTGGGATCGTTTTAATGCCTGCTTGCAATTTTGATGGGTTTATTATTGGGGTCGTTAATCAAAATTTAAACGACTAAACTTAATTCTGTAAATTGCCTACAATAAAAAGTTCCAGTAAGTTGTCTATTTTTCATAGAAATCGATTTAATCAACTCGACAGATCGTCAAAAAATAATTATCGAGTTGAAGTACTCGATAATCGCTTTCGCTTTTCATGAGAAATCATTTTACAGGGTATTTAGCAGTCAATCACTTTGCTTTCAACAATATTTTTTATTGAAATTTGATATTTGCCGTCGCTAAAGCAATTGCAATTGCTTTTGTTGGTTTTATTGGGCGGAGCTTTAATCTAAGTGTAAGTTTGCATCTGCGGTGCAATTGTAAAGCGGTTTGTTGGAGCGGTGGTTGCGGTGGCTGAGGTTGTTGTCGTTGTCGTTGCTTTTGGCGTTACAGCGGGGCGTATACGTAATCCGACGGCGCTTGCTGCTTGAGCGCTCAATAGAATTGCAAATATTTGAGGCGATTAAAATTGCTGATAATTGCTAAATTAAACGCGCTGGGAGCTCAGACTATGTTAGTAGCTGTATTAGCCGTAGTCGTCGCTTTGCCTCTGACTGTGCCAATATACCCCGTCATAAAATCTAACACACACATACACACACACTGACACACGGACTGAAAATTGTCGAGGCAGGTGATTAAAACCAAGTGTCATAAATAAATAAATGCATAAATTATTCTTTTGAATAAAGGCAAAACAACAACAACAGCAACAAATAAAGCTTAAGAAACAAGCGAGATGGCTATAAGATTAGCTTGGCAGCGAGTGCAAGCGAGAGGGCTATAGAGGTGACTGGCGCAACGCGACGCGCGTTGAATAATTTGCGTTGTACTTGCAATTGAAAATAAATCACAAATTAATTCTTGCACACACAAACACATGCACACAGCGTATGAGAGCGAAATCGCGAGAGAGAGAGAGGATGGCAATGAAGGTGGTGGGGGGTCATTTATTTGCCGTCTCGTTTCGTTTTTTGTTTACATTTTTATATTTCTTTTTTTTCATTTTAATTTAAGGCGGCGCTCCACACAAACAAAATGGCGACTTCTACACTTGACACAGCCACAGCAAGCAGGTGTAGATCACATACATATTTACTATACGTGCATATGTATGTATGAATGTATGCTTGTAGAAATAACTTAGAACTTACCTTGGCAGAGCTCTCGAGCGGATTCCAATAGACGGCAATGGCATTGTGCGACACTTCCTCAATGCAGCCAACGAGACCAACCGAGTTCTTAGTGTCTGCAAATAGAAATCAAAGCAGTGCGTAAGAGAGTAATCAAAAGAGCGAGTCAACGAGCGAACGAGCGAACAAACGAACGAAAGAACGAACGAGAGCGGAGTGAGCAAAGCTAACAACGCATTGGAACGTATTGTATCGCATTGTATCGTATTGTATTGCATTGTATTGCATTGTATCGTGTCGTGTCGTTTCGTTTGTATTTAACAATTAAGGAAAACTTCTGTGACAAGTGCCTAATGAGTTATGCCTGATGGGGCAGGCAACGCAACAGGATGCAACAACACAAGCAGTGGCAGTGGCAGCGACAGTGGCAGTGGCAGCTGCAGCGCAGAGAGAACTAGTGAGCGAGGGAGAGAGGGAGCGAGAGGTTGCCAGATTATCTGCAATCAAACAAACCCGAACGCATTGCGCGTTTATCAATGTCATAACTCCGAACGGAGTCTGGTTACCCCCGCATTGCCCCGCTCAACCGATCTGACTCTACTCTACGCTCAATAAAAACCAACAATTTACGGCTAGAAATCTTATACAATGGCCACTGTACACACACACACTCACGCACACTCGGACGGACAGACGCTGTTGGAGTTCGTTGGATTTACGCACCTGCATCCAAGATTCTTTGCTTTACGGAATGCTGACGACTGTGCCAGAATTGCCAGGCCTTTATCTCATCTTCGGGACTCTTCTCCTCGCGAAACATTAACATGATCACACTCTGTGGAAGAAATGAAAGAAAGAAACACAAAAATCGAAATACATATTAATTAGGCTTGTTTTGCTACCCAAATACCCTGTAGACTTATTCTACATGGAGTTTTATCATTTATTCTAAATAAATAAATAATCTAAATAATATAATATTCTGTAATTATATAATTTGGCATCTAAACTACCATAAGTTTAACTCTAAATTTGTATAAAGTTATATAAACGTGTTTTCAAGTTTTTAGCCACATCAAAAAAAAGTTGCGATATATATATATATATATATATATATATATATATATATATATATATATATATATATATATATATATAGTTTAATTATATCAACTTTTAGATCGAAATATGACACATTATTATCAATTATACTCTTTAAGCTAATTTTAATTAATTTTAATATTTGTTTATGATCTCAGTGAAAGATATCTTAAGCTAAAATGTATTCAAATAAATCAAAAATATAAAAACGATTTAATTTATCGAATCATAATAAGCTGAATTTATGCCATGATCACATCAGAAATATAATTATTACAAATAGTTGTTTGTGGAATAATCAGCTATTGCTTACAGGGTATCTCTCAGTCGTTTTTGGCTGACAAAGTCTCCCCCTCTTGACATATATGAGTTGTGACATTTGTTGCCAGGCTGCTGCCTTACTCGCACCCTATAAAGTCAAAAGGATTAGACGCTGCCACACAAAAGGACGAATTCGATTTAGCAGAAAAATATCTAGCACATTTGTCCTGGCAACGATCAGACTGATCTGTCTGTCTCTATGTCCTTGCGACTTTTCCCAGAGCATTTGCATTTTCTGTGCATTATTTACACATAAATTTTGAAAGATTTTGAATAATTATGGTGACAGCGAAGCGCACAGATACATTTACATTCGCAGAGATACAGATACGAAGATAGTAAGATTTGAAGACGATCCCGTGTCGGCAGTTTGGTTCTTGAAATTGCAACCCTTTGTTTCCCTTCCCTTCCCTTAGTTTTAAATCTTTTGCAACGCTCTAACTGATTACTTGGCATAAATATTTTTGTGTATTTTGTGCGCCTTTTTTCTAGGGTTCTTTTGGGATTTCTTTATAGACTTCGTAAATATTCATGGGCTAATCAGCTCGTAAATTATACTCGTTGTTTTTTGTCAGTTTTTCACCGTTACTAGCTGGGAAATGGATATGGAAATGAAAATGAACAAAAATGCTAATGCAAATGCTTTTGCTTGATTTTTCTTCAAATTACTTCGATGTTCTTAAGTTTCTTCTTCATAGTTTAACCCATTGTGAGGGGACGTGCCCGAAAAAGGGGCGAGAGGGTTAAACAAATAAACTCGTAAATTAATTTTGACACTTTTTTCTCCAACGTCTAACGCAAAAATATTGCTGTTTTATGGTAATACGAGATCATAATACGGTATGGCACATCAAATGGTCTACCAGGACAGTGGCAACTCTAAAACTTGACATACATAAACTCTTCAAATTGTATTTTACTATTTTATTTATCGCTTTTCGTTATAAAGGACAATTGCTAAGCTGAATAATAAACTAGTAGGGTAGCTAGATCGGCAGGGTTGCCTAGAGAGATAGCGGCAACTCTAGAACTTGAGGTAGTAAAGATATTTATTTGATTTTCTAACGTTTTTTATTAATGAAGTATATTTTGAATTTTGTAACATAATTCTACAGGGTAGCTTGAGCTTTAGGGTTTCTTGGAGACACAGTGACAATTTTTGAATTCAAGATCTTGAAGATGATTCGTAATTTTATCAAGTTACCCTTTGTTAATTCCATTTTTTTTTTTAAGAAAATTCGGTCGGCACTATTTGACAATTCTAAAACCCAATATCTTTGAAATCTTCAAGATCATTTTACCATGTTATTTTTATTTTTTCAATTTGTCGCCAGTTTTTGTTGCATATGCAAATTGTGAATTGAAAGAGAAATAAGAGCTCTTAACTCAATTGTTGTTTACTTAGTCACTTCCACTTCCACATCCACATCCATTTCTATTTCTATTTGTATTTGTATTTCTTATTTCAATTCCCGCTCCCATTTCAACAGTTACTTTGATTGTCATTCTTCAACGGATCTCAACGGGTTCAGTTAACAATTTGCATTTGCATTTTTCAGTTTTCCAGTAGCCAAGCAGTCAGAAGACGTCATTTAAGCTTATCTGATTGATGATGTTGATGTTGATGTGTATTGTCCTGAATGCTCTGAGCCTCAGCCCAATTCCGTAACGAAAGTCCTGAACAAACAACACACACACACAAATACACACACACACATGAGAGTGTGTGTTGAAAGGCTCACAATTTGCATTGAGCGTCATATTCAAATTCTCATAAAGCCGCCCCAGAGTATCATTTATCATTTATCATCGGGCGTCAGGATATGCAAAGGAATGTTAAGGAATGGAAGGATTGAAGATACAGGATATGCATGTAGTTGTAGTTGTTCTTGTTGTGTAATTGAGCAAAGGGTGCCGATTGCCGAGTGCCGAGTGCCGAGAACTGACAAACTTGATTAGCGCTCAGGCAAACTGACAAACTCCTCGAGGCATCAACTTGAGCATTGACAAATAGAGCGAGCTGATTTTAAAGGGTATATGCTCTTAAGCCCCTACCCATTGGTGTTGATGGAAATAACAATAATACTCGTAGTAGATGATTCAATACCAAAAATGTAAGACCTCATATTATATACATGTATTTTAATTCATACGTATAATACGTAATTCCTTTTAAGAATTTTGATAAATAATAAAAATAATATCAAAGTTGAAAAAAATTAAGAACAACATAACTTGTAAGTTGTTAAAAAAAAACATTGGTAACTGCAATTACTCAATATAAATTATAATAAAAATATATAGGGAATGTAAAAACATTTTAAAAGACCGCAGCGTTTTGGATATACTAATTTTCGTTAAAATATACTACGGGTATTTTGAGATCGATGTTTCTACTACTTTTCAATATAAATGTTCCAGGTTCTAGATAATTAGAAAATTGTCGTTCGATTTATTTAGAATCATTAAGGAACAATTTAGTATGCATGCTTTTGTTAACTATTCTCCATTTTAGAAAAACGGGAATTATTACTGGAAATGGAAGTGTATTATATATAAAAATGTTAAAGGAAAATTCAACCAGAGTCACGAAATTCAAAACGTATTTCTGAAAATTATTGCTTATTTTTGTTTATAACGTCTAGTTAAGGTGTTTGAATATTATTATTATTTTTTTTTTTTGATAATGATTTAATTAATGTGGTGGTGTTAAAAAAAAAACACCTCCACGCTGTACAGAGGCACATAATTATTAATTTGTAATAATAATTTGTCGATAAATGTTTTGGAGTAAAATACATAGAAATAAAATTTAACTTAATATATGAAAAACGAAATGCTTTTCTTATTTCAATTTGGTAACTTTAATATTTTTTATAAACATTTAGTAACTGTTTCTGGAAATTACTACAAAAATAGTATACGCTATATTTTAAAAGATATCGTACCTTAACTGTTGTATTCTTGATTGGCTTTTCCGCATCGTGCACATACTCCAGGGTGATGCCATAGAACTGCCCCTTATTGATGTAGGTGATGCGATCGTCCTCACGACGCTGGGACGAGCTAATCGGACTCTCCAGATTATATCGAAAGCCCACATTTGTGAAGCTATTGAATAGAGTTACAAAGCACACAGAGCAAATATATAACAAAAGTTGTATAACAGATAAAATAAGAAGATAAATGATAGTCTTTAATTTACACAGTTGGAGTTTGGACTTACATTTTTGGTATTTGGATTTTATCAGCATCGTTTTGACGGCCGAAATCGTGCCAGGGCCTCGAGCGTGTTGAGCCATTTGTGCTGGTATCCACCAGGGATGTCGTAGGACTATTCTGGCTGCCGTGCACCACTGTGCGCTGTTGGATGCTGTTCACCGAGACGGGTATGCTGCTTCCATTGGCATCGATCAAGGTGCCCGGCTGGCAAAGTTCCGTATAGTCGAAGGACTGCGAGGGTTGGTTCAAGTTTAAATTAATTAATTTAAAATTTAGTTGTAACTAAATAAATTAATAATAAAAATAAATAAATGAGTTAATAAATAAAAATGTAAGTAGAGCTAAGTTTAAAATTAAACACTTTAATGGACACATCACGCATTTTACTACTCGCTACTCGTTACTCGTTACTCGCTACACTTTTAAGTAACTGTATTGCAAGTTATGAGAGGTCTTATTGTTACAGAGACACATCACGTAATTTACTCGTTACTCGCTACACTTTTAAGTAACTGTACTGCTAGTTGCTACTCGTTACTCGTTACACTTTAAAAAACTGTACTGTACTGTACTGCCAGTTTAGTGGGGTCTTATTGTTATAGAGCATTTAATGGACACGTCACGCATTTTACTCGCTACTCGTTACTCGTTACTCGTTACTCGCTACATTTAATAGAAAGTGTACTGCAAGTTTACTTCGCTATAGAATATTTTCAGTGTATACCTGCTGTATGTGATTCTGATCCCGCGGTGTGATGGCATCCGTGCCAATGCCCGAATCGGGACTCGGCAGATCCACAGTGAGACCCGCTGCCGTTATGGCTTTGGCATATAGAGGTGTACCACCGTTTTTTACCGACTGTTCCTGCTGTTGTTGTTGCTGCTGCTGTTGTTGTTGCTGTTGTTGCTGCTGTTGTTGTTGTTGTTGTTGACTGTGATGGTGTGCATTACTGCTGGTAAGCACTGTGGTTGTGGTGGGCCCATTGCTGGTAAAGCGCGCCTCATAGACACCTCCAACGGGTTGGGCCTGCGTCGCCGCCGAGACGGAAACATCCTCGCCGTAGAGACTGCGAGCGGTACCAGCGGGAACGTAGCCACCTTGACCATCGGGTGCAAAGTACTCCCGATAATACGGCTCCGTTATGAAGGTCGTTGTGGGCGGGGGGCCGGGCGGTAGTCGGGTGGCCGTATACATGCCATAACTATCCGTCGTGATGTACGGACCCGGACTGGGACTCTGCGCTTGCAACGAGCTCTGTTGGGTGGGTCCAGTGCTGCTCTGATGTGAGGTCTGCAGGAGTTCGGGATCAGTCTCTCTCACTCTCGCATACATGCTGCTCTCTCGCTCTCACTCACCTGTAGATAAATCTGTGTGCCGCCCGTGGTAGCATACATCTCTAGATCTGCTGTGGAACTGGAACTGGCGGGACTAGTTGCAGTTGCAGTTGCAGTTGCAGTTGCTTCTGTTACAGTTGTTGCAGTTGTTGTTGCAGCTGTACTATCGCTAATTTGTGCCTCACTTCTGGTGGCATCCACGCGCAATATCTGTGAAATTTTCGTGTTTGTTTTGCATTTTTGACTTGGACTTGAACTTAAACTTAAAGCTACAACTTGAATGCTGTCAAACAATTGGTTCAGCCTATTTTACATTGATTGATCTGCACACACACACACACACACACACACACACACACACACACACACACACACACACACACACACACACACACACACACACACACACACACACACACACACACACACACACACACACACACACACACACACACACACACACACACACACACACACACACACACACACACACACACACACACACACACACACACACACACACACACACACACACACACACATTCACACAAACAGCAATAACAATAACAACAATAGCATTAAGCACGTGTATTTATTAATTGTCGCTTGTTGATTGATGACGGATTTTGGACGCGGAAGGTCAAAACGAAACTGACCAGGTGACAAAAAAAAAAAAAATGCGTCTCTTTCTCAAGTCAAGACTCACGTCTCAAGTCGGAGTTCTTTTCCGAGCGTGTTGTTAGCTGATTCATAAGCCAAAAGACAAGCGGGCCAATAAGTACAGTTTATAAAAAAATCATACAAAATCGAATCAGTCGTCGAGTGGAAAGAAACCAATTAAAATGCGTTGTCCACAGTGCGAGAGTGAGACGACAACACACATATATATCTATATATATAAATAACTATATAGTATATGGTATATAATTATATATATTTGTATATGCATATGTTAATTAGTATTGCTGCCTTTTTTTTCATTATACATTTGTATTTTATTTTTTTATTGATCGCACCAAAATGTCAAACGTTTTTCGACTCTTTATTTAATTTTTTTTTCGTTGTCGTTGACGCGCGCGCTAAATGAGGTAATATGCCAAAGACACTCAGATACAGATACAGATACAGAGATACAATATACATATATATATATGTATATATGCATATGCCACGCCCTGTTTAATGGCCAGCATCTAGGGGCAAAATTAACATTTAGTTGATGACTTTTTCACGAAAGAAAGTGAAATCCCATCCCAACACAGACGTCATGAATCGGGTCTATAACCAGATGTATCCAAACTGTATACACTCTCAATCTCTGCAGACATTTGTCTACAATACGTTCCATTAACTAATATTTTTAACTAAATGCCAGCAACAACAAATTTGACAAAGAAAAAAAAATAGAAATAAAAATTATAATTTCAGTCTGTCCAATTGTTATTTATACAAAAATGAACTGTTGTATAATTCAGCAGCCTTGTTTTTGTTTCTTTTTAAAATTTTTGGATTTTTTGTCTACCTTTATTTCTTCTGTTTTTCTGTTTTTGGGGGTTTTGTCTCAAATCGCCCCAAAGATTCTAGCTGCGAGCTAATTAAATTTGTTCATAAAAATCAATTTGCATTTTTGTTTTTTTTTTTTTGTTCAGTTTCAGCTTCAGTTTCGGATTCAACGTGCAACGTCAGAAAAGGCCTTGGCTAGTGAGTCTCTAAGCCAACGATCGACAGTTTTTTATTTTTCATCGTTTTTTTTTTGTGCGTGTCGCGTTTGAATCTTTAGGAATCGTTAGCATATATGCCATATATAAGTAGTATATCTATAGTCTACAGTCTACAGTAAACTGAGCTATTGACGCTAGAATTATGCTAAGTGAGTATCTATCTATCTCTCCCTCTCTCTCTTTCTCTCGCCCAGTCTCGCATTCTATCTCTGTCTCTGTCTCTGGCACATATTTATGTATGAGGAAGAAATAAAAAATTTAAATAAAGCCAATTAACTATTTTAATGCCTTTGGATGATAAAAAGTGAAACTTTTTTCTTCATCTGCTTCTTGCTGTTTTTGTTGTTGTTGTTGTTGTTGCTGCTGTATTTTTGTCTATTTTTTGGTTTATTCTGTTTAGCTGGCATTTTTATGCATATCGTTAATTCTCGGAAATAAACCAAGGCAACACAAATAATCTAATACAAAAAGAATGAATACAACTAAATTATTAATATATATTTTTTAATTTTTAATAGTTTTGTTTTTCAAGTGCTTTTAAGATTTTAACTTTTTTAAGTCAAATAACTTGGTTACTTGAGCTACTTTTAAATTCAGGATCCTTGCTTATCAGCTTGTTAAAATGCTCTCACAAAATTTAAAACCAACCAATCAGGAAATAAATATATGTATATATTTTGGACTGATTTGTTCACTTTAAAATGTAGCAGCTATAAAAACAAAGAACAAACAATATGAAAAGATTTGATGTCTTTGTAGGTAACTCGATTAAATTGAGCACATTAAAGATATAGCATATTAAAGAAGAACTGCCAAAGCATTATACAAATCGGACTACTTGAAAGTATAACTGAAATGGCTTGAAAAAAAATTAAGATCGAGAAAAATTGCTGTTTCTTAAAAACTCTCAAAGAACTTTACTAAATATAAGATAAAGATGGGATATGAAATTACTCTCAAAAGAAAACTTGGTTATAAATGGAATTTATTCTTGAAAAACGATATTTTTTAATTTCTAGAAAACTTGGTCATAAATGGAATTTTTTCTTAAAAAACGAAATTTTTTGATTTCTAGTTTTTTTTCTCCTGAATTTGAATTCAAAATATTGTAATTAAATTCTAATTTTCCCATTTTGTCTTGAGTCTTAATTCTTTTTCAGTCGAGTACTTTTAGTTAAATTGAAAATGTTTTATTAGACAATTAAAATCTTATTTACAGTTGACTTTTAGAGCTGCTATAGAAACATGCAGCAAGAGTATTCAATTGTCTGTGTGTTGAGGTCAATACTTCTTTTTAAGCTAATGATTCAACTTTCCGGTCTAAAATTGCAACAAATTGCAATATCAATTTTTCATTTGCCAATTGGAATTTGAATATGAATTCTGTGCCATAAATTAGCTAAGCAATTTGTTATATATGTTACGGAACCTTTAGACTTGATAAACAGATATACATAGCATTATATAAACACATATATATATATATGTATTTAGATATATGTATATATATATTTATTAGTTATGGCTTTGTCGCCGCGTGAATGCAAATGAATAAGACAAATATTACGAATAATTAACTGTCAATGCGAGAAAAAAACGTATTTATAATGTGAATGTACAATAAATTAGAGTGCAATGCAAATTGCAGATAAATAGAAAAAAACAACAGCAACAACAACAACAGCAACAACAACAAGACAGCAAGAAAACAAGGCAATTAAATTCAACTAAAAAATCTTTGCTCAATGAATTTTTCTATACATTTTTCCGTCCACACACACACACACACATATATACACACACACACACACATATATACACACGCACATTTGTAGCCCACACTCTCATCTGCAAATCGAAGCGTTAAAAAGCAACAACAACTACAACAACTGTTACTGTTACTGTCATTGTTGTTGTTGTTGCTACTACTACTAGTTGTTGTTGTTGTTGTTGCTGTTGTTGCTGTTGGGTTCTCGCGCGCGCCATACAAAAGACTTAGAGCACAAACTTGTTCGCTCTGTGTGGGTGTTGAAAGGCAACGCGTTCAACGCGGCTCAACTCAATTCAATTCAACTCAATTCAACTGGATTCAATTCAACTCAGCTGTGGCCACTGCACGCCCACACACAGGTTGTTGTTGTTGTTGTTGTTGCTGTTGCTGTTGTTCTTGTATTTGTCTTTGCGCATGTTCGTTCAATTTGTTGTCGTTGTCGTTGTAGTTGTAGTTGTTGGTTTTTTGTGCTGTTTTTTGTTTATTTTCTTTCGTTTTCGGCGCGCGTTTGCATTTTGTTTGCAGGTGTTTATTTGGTTCGATTTGATGTTGTTGTTATTGCTGCTATTGTTGCTGTTGTTGCTGTTGTTGATTGTTGACTGTTGCATTAGCTAACTGGGCAACTGGGCGCCCACATTCCAATCAAGCGGCACTATATCATATATCGCATATATCGTATATAAAAAACATAATATGCAAATTTGCTAGCATATCAAATTCAGACACAACACACACACACACACGCAGACACTTACATTTGCTTAGTATTAATTATGTTGTGAGGTGTTGCAGGGGGCGGGGAGAGGGGGAGATATAGAAGTTGCAACTTTAGGTTATTGGCACTGATCACTGAACTGAACAACACTGTTTATTACGCTTGAGTCGATTATTATAATTATTAATCTTGTTGTCGTTGTTGTTGTTGTTGTTGCTGTTGTTGTTGTTGCGCGTCGCGTTACAAGATTTACGCGCAGGAAGCATTCGCGAGCTCATTCGCGGACTGCTCAGAAATCAGACGAATCGCAAAACGATCCTACTCCGACAGCGTGATACGACTGACTGAGCGATTCACGTATGACAACGTCGACGACTGCGACGTCGCTCGCTACCTGAACACACACACACACACACACACATAGAGAGAGAGAGAGAGAGAGAGAGAGAGACAGGCTTACACGCATGGACATAGCGACAGACGTCAGTTGGACAACTACAACAACAACAACAACTACAACAACAACTACACACATACGCATATCAGTTCAGTTCAAAATGGTTGGAATCTCTGTGTCTGTCTGTCGCATATTCTGACATGAGCAGCGGCCAGCGGACAGGGCGTTACAAGCGTCTCTGTTGCGTCGCGTCTCGGTTGCGTCGACTTCGCGTTCGCGTTTGTTCGCTGCGAACAGCGCGGCATTAAAAAATAGTTTCATTGATTCGAATCCGATCGAAGGAAGAACGTAACACACAGTGCGCCGGAAGTGCGCACTTAACTTTTGTCGCCTTTGCTTATTTTTTTTTTTTTATTCATATTTTTATAGTTTCTGTCTTGTTGTGCGCCGCGCAATTTCCCACCATTTCTTGTTGTTGTTGCAAAAGTATTTAATTATAGTTTTGGTTTTGGTTGGTTATTGTTGCTGTTTTTGTTTTAGCTGCAATTGATAAAGACAGCGGGCATCGAACATGCAACATGCAACTCGAACCGACAAGCGAACCACTGAAAGCGCAAGCGAGCAAGTTGTATGCTAATGCCCAACAAGTGCGAGCGAGCGCAATATACACAAATCTTACACAGGCACACACACACACACACACACATGCGCATATATTTACGACGCCGCGACAGCAGCAGCAGAGACGACGACGACACGATCGTGTATAACAAGTTGGCGTGTATAACAGTTTCGAATGCAAACGGCTGCGGCTGCTTTCAATGTGTTTGTTGTTATTGCTGCTGCTCAGTCAGTTTGCCTGCTCAATTGGTGTTGTTGTTGTTGTTATTGCTGTTGTCTCATTGCTTTTGCGTCAATAGAACCACGACGAGCGACAACAACAACACAATAGCAACAACAACAACGCTACGACGCTGATTCGTATTGGCTGCAGCCACTAATACTCATTGCTCACACTCACACGCGCAGTTGACAGACCAATTGCAGGTCTTAGAGAAGCAGCGACAACGACAACGACGACGACGACGACAACAACAAAAACCGCAGGCAATCACAGCATGTTAATTAAGCAGACAAAATAGAGCGCAGGATGTGCGAGCTCTCTCTTTGTCTCTTTGACTCTCTCAGACTCTCACTGTGAGTGTGACTGTCGCTGTGGCTGCGGCTGCGCAGTCGCTGCGCTGCTGCTAAATGTGAATGGGAAGTTTGATCTCTAGCCTAATTGCCTAATACAAATTAATTTCTAGTTGGATCGTTTTTATCTTTTTTTCGATTCTGATTTTGGAATTGCGTGCGTGTCCATTAAAGCATTGAAATATGTAAAGCTTTTAGCAGAGCTTTTAAGCTCTGTTATTAATTTGGATTGTGATTTTGATTTTGATTTCCTACCTTCTGCGTTATCACTGAACCGCCACCGTTAGCAGCGGCGCCAATGTTGCCATTCTTGGGATCCTTGCTCAAGTCTTCGGGTTCTCGTTTGATGCTCAGCAACTGTTGTTGTTGCTGCTGCTGTTGTTGCTGCTGTTGTTGTTGTTGCTGTTGTTGCACGACAGCAGAGACAATTGAGCCCGCACTCCCCACACCCGCTGTGGTTATGGTTACAATGTCGCTGGGATGTTGCTGTTGTTGTTGTTGATGCTGCTGCTGCTGTTGTTGTTGCTGCTGCTGTTGTTGCTGCTGTTGCTGCTGCTGATGTTGTTGCTGATTCGAGATTGTGGTTGTGGACACAACGCCGGTTGTGGCCGCCGACGATGAGGGGTGTGAACCAAGCAGAAAGCCTTGAATTTCATTTTGCGATAGGCCAGAGACATCGATAGGTGTGGTCTGACCATTTAGTTTGCCCGCGTTGCTCGCATTGCTGCAAATACAAAAACAACAACAAGAAAAAATAGCATAAAAATTGAGAGAGAGACAGAGATAGCAGGCGTAAAATAGAAAGAGAGAAAGAGAGAGAGTGAAAGAGTGAGTGAGAGAGTGCATGAGTACAAAATTGTATTAAACATTTAAATTAATTACTTAACTTATGTATTTGACACCCACAAATGCATATTAATTGCTAACTGTTAAATCCCAATCAGAATATGTGTATATGCCAGTTGGACAACTGACAATCAAGAGCGCAAAATATGCAGCAATTGCAAATTTCAATAGTTAATCCGTTGGCTGCGCCTAATTTGCCAACAACAACAACAGCAACAACAACAGCAACAACAACAACAACAACAGCAACAACAACAACAGCAACTACACCTGTAGCTGCAGCTGAAGCTGTAGCTGGACCTGTTACCAACTGGCCAATCGACTTAACCACACACACACACACTTGCACACACACACACACGCACACACGCCCGAATAGGAGCAACAACTGAAACCAAACCAGATTCCAGCTGCAGTCAACTCCGACTGAGGCCGTCTTTGGTCACTCAAACCAACAACAACAACAACAACAACAGAGACAACAGCAACAATATCTGCACAATAAAAACAAATTGCATTCAATGAAAATAAGCCACAAACGAATCGCACATCTACAAACCGTTTTTTCTGCTTTTTTATTTTTATTCATTTCAGTTTATTTCACTCTTAACCCTCTAAGACCAACTTTTCAACAAATGAACAAATATAAGTGAAATAATTTCTCCCTAAATGAATTTGGTCCGCTAAATTCAAAAATGAGTTCAAAAACTGTGTCGAAGATTTCGAATTACAGGTTGACAATACTTAAAAAAAAAATATCAAAAGATTTTTTTTGTAATAAAATGCTTAATTTAAATATTTTCACGAAAAAAAGTAGAAGTAGAAAGAATTAAAAAAAACTCATGTTTTAAAAGATGGAATTTTATGCACTAAAATTCACATGCAAGACAAAAAAAGATTACCGTTAAAAGCTTCTGAGTGATTTTAAGCATTTCCAATTGATAAACAACAGTCTAAAAATATTTTTTTATTAAAAATTGAATTACTTTTTTTTAGTTTTTGCAATTAAACAGATAAGTACGCTTACGTGTCAGAGGGTTAAAGATCTCTCGGAAAAAGGCCTTAAAGTGATTCAAGCCAATGACAGTTAATCGCATATCGATAAACACTTTACGGCTCTTTTGGTATTTCCCCCCTCAAATAACAAAAAACAACAACAGAAAAACAAAAATAAAGAGCACTTTCAAGGTCACAAGTACAAGTGGCATACCAAATTTGGTTGAATTTCTTGAGTCATGTTTTAAAGCGTTTCATAAGGAATAAATTAAGAATTCAGCGAATACATTTGTATCCAAAAAAAGAACTCGATATGACGTCAAATATTACGAATAAGTTTAATTATAAACATTAAAGTGGCTTTTAAAGCAAACCAAGTGGGAAAACAAAAACTAAGATATAATATGAACTGTAATCATTAAAAGTTTTATTATTAAACTCAAGAAATATTCATTATTTTTGAAATTTTTTATTTTACTAATGATTACTTTTGAGCAAAAAAATTTAACTCAAGAAATAATTATTATTTTTTGGCATAAAAAAATAAAACTCATAAAATAATCAATATTTTAATATACACTCAAAAAATAATCATTATTTTATGATTTTTGTTTTTTTTTGCTGAAAAATTATGATTATATGTTGAGTAAAATAATAGTAATCATATATTTGAAGATCATTGTGAAATTACATAGATTAATCTTAAAGATCAATTTTGGTAATTGTTCTTTTCAAGCTTCTAAAGTAAATAATTTTTTATAATTGAAAAAAAAATTATCATTATTTATCATTCCTGCTTTAATTATTATTTTTTATCTAGAACTTAAGAATATTTCCAGAAGGTATAGTTTATCGAATGTCTCTAACAGTGATTATCTAATTTATTACCAATCTAAGTCATATAGCTGCGATTGGAGCAATAAAACTAAAACCAAATTTTAATATGAAAAACTTAATTTTTTTTTAAAGATATTTCAACCATTCGCACATAGCTGACACAGAATGATCGTATGAATATCAACTTAAATATTATAAACTATGTTGTTATATATAAAGCCCAGAAATATGATTATTATAAATTGTATCACTTTAATTTGGCATATAAGCTATTGCCTAAATATGTAACTAACTTTATGATAGTGAATCATAAAGATTTTTTTATGCAAACGAAACCGAGGAATACAAAAAAAACTTACAAATGAGAACAAATGTCGCAATTTCTTCATCGAGCAGCTGCCGTTTTACGATTGCGAGATACATTTGTATCTATATGCATATATGAGTGTGTGAGTGAGTGTGTGTGTGTGTGTGTGTGAGTGTGTGTGTGAGTTTGTATTGGGTAACTACATACACATAGGTTGTCCAAAGCTTTTAAAGCGCCCGTCTTGCCCGATTTCACCCGAATTGCGCGACATGTCCACACAAAATTGTGAGGTTAAGGCCGCACAACAAACGGACATCGCACTTAAAATTCGCTTCTTCTTCTTCTTCTTCTTTTTCTTCTGCTGCTTCTTTTTTCAGTTTTCAGACATGAAACATGGCACATTTGTATGTTTGTTTTTATGTTCTGCAGAACATTTTCGCTATTAAAAAAAAACCTTTTTCGTAATGCGATATATGTCTCTGTCTCTGTCGGTATCTCTATCTCTATCTCTGTCCCTCTCGACGAGCAGTTGGGCCTCTAACCGCCCGTTTTTAGGGTCAGTTCGTGTAAAGCACGTAGAGCAGCAACATTTATTAGACATTTGGACACTTGGTAGAACTGTCTTTTAATTGTTAATTGTGTTTCTAAGCCAAGTCCTAACCGAAGACGACCTTTTCCATGCCCCCTTAGCGGTCTCAATGTGCCTCACTGTTTGCCTCCCGTTACAGTTTCGACAGCCGCAACCTCAACTTGGCATAAACGACAACACAAAAAAATGAATAAAAAATATATAAATAACGCACAAAAAAACAAGAAACAAGAATTTGACAAAAACTCATTGTGATTCAACGAATCTTGCATACCCTACACGTAGAAGTTATTAAGAAAGGTAAAAATTAAGGTGATTATGGAGAAGATTTAGCTAAGAAAGACTTTTCACTGAAAATGGAGGTTGTGGAAAACAGAAGAAGGTATGACATTAAATATTATTATTATTAATAATATAAAACATTATGAAAGATCTATATCTCAAATTTCAATCGTTAATAAAACCAGGGAGGGTGTATTTAAGAATGATGTACTAAAACAACAATATTAATATGCAGAATTAGTCAGTAATGTGAACTTGGAGAACTTGGGCACAACACAATAATATATATAATATATATAAATGTCAAGCCTTTAACCGTGGAGTACTTAAAATAAAAGCTACCAACCCAATAATGTGAACGTTAAGAACACTCATTAGAAGGATCGCTTAACATATGTAGATACAACAAGTGGAATTAAGGGAGAATGGAGGGTAAATGAGCTATATGTGAAGTATGTAATTTTATGAAAACGGTTTTCAAAGAAAGTTCAAATGCACGTTTCTAAGTTAAGTGAAAAAAAGGAACGTTTCGGGATAAAATTAATCTTAAATGGTGTGAAAAATTCGAACATATCGAATTTTATAAATTGAGTACCAAATTTCATTTCGCTTACAGTAAATAAATATTTTGGTTATCGGGGTTCCTCAGATATTTTTCTAAGTGAATTAATTAATTTATTGCGAATTAATGATAACTTTATCTATGTTCTGATTAAATCAAGAATTTAAACATAAATTTTAGAATTGATTTTTTTTGAATTAAAAAATCACTCACTGAATGTATGAAAAAGTCAAAACTGAAGTTGATTTATTTTTCAAGCAAAAATAAAATAATGTATAACTCAAATTAAATCGAAATTTAATAAATAAAAATAAATAGTTGTCAATTTATTGTAAATTTTATATTCAACTTATTAAACTTATTACATTCCCAGATTTTAATTTGTGTTGAAATCAACTTGTTACCACTGTTACAAACGATTTGCAATGTTTAAAGTGCCTTGTTGGTGAGGGTATAATGAAAAGAGAACGCCGAAAGACCGAAAGACCAAAAGACGGAAAGTCAGTTTGGAAAAGCAGCACAAAAACTATTTCATAACACGATTTTCGGAAGCGCCGCCGCGAGCTGCGAGCTACGTGCCACCGCGAATTTCCACGAAGCCAAAAGGAAGACACAACCCAATTCTCAAATAGGCGTTAAGTCGAGGTCAACTCAATAGACGGGGTCTGGGGTGTGGGGGGGTGTGGGGTGGTGCCTCCACTTACCTCCACTGCTGATGATGATCCTCCTCATGCTGAGCATCGACATCCCGGTAATAGCTATAAACAACATAGGAGGAGGAGGAGGGGGCGGAGGCGGAGATAGAATCGGTGGCATCGGTGGCATCTGTGGGAGCAGCAGTAGCAGAGGGATGAGGAGGAGCAGGCGGATGAGGCGGATGTGGAAGCTGTTGCAACTCGCTGTCCACATGAGGTTGCAAGAGGCCTGAGGCAGTAAGTGGCAGGTGCTGCAACTCGTCCTTGGCTGTCTGATAGTTATGATGATGATGATGTTGTTGTTGTTGTTGCTGCTGCTGATCATCATGATGATGTTGCTGATGCTGAAGCTGTGGCGGCGTCGGCGTCGACGTTGACTGCTCTGCTTCCAGGTTATAGCCGCGTCTGATGGGAGGGGGGGATAACGTTCAGCAAAAGGGACAGCGAGAGAGAGAGAGAGAGAGAGATGGGAAGGGGGACAGAGAGGGGACAGAGGAGGCGTTCAAGTGCGTGCATTTTGCCAGTCGAGCGATCCCTATTAGCATTTATTTACATAACAAATTTGGCCAGCCCGCTGTGTGTGTGTGTGTGTAAGTGTGTGTGTATGTATGCTGTGTGTGTGTGTGTGTGTATGCTGTAACTCTTGCGGCAGCTTTAAAGCTTTTGGGCTCAATCAGTGAACGGCGATCGGCAACGAAATTGATTCGTTTAGCGTTATTAGCGCCATTAGATGAATGCTGTTAAAATTCCCAACAATAACAACAGCAACAACAACAACAGAAACAACAACAACAATAGTTATAATACAAAAAATAATAATAATAAACCAACGCAGAGCCGTAAACTTTTTGTTAACACTTTAGTTATACCGGCATCCGTGCAGGAATCGAACTACGCTTAAAACAGTGTTGCCATTTTCGCTATTTTATAGCTAGAACTCAAAGTAACTAATAAAAATGGAGATTATAAGAAATTAATTGACGGAAGTAGAGAAAAATTAAATTCTGTCAGTTAAAAAATGTTTTGGACACAAAAAAATATTGAACAGAGGCTCTACAGTTTAGAAACTTGGAAGATATACAGGTGGTTTCCCCTAATCCCTAAAGATAATAAAGAGACTTGCTTTTAAGAACAACCGTCCGAAATGTTGATGTTCCTTAAATGTCAAAAAAATTAATATTCTTGTAACATACTTTAAAAGTCACAAAAATTGACTGTCCGAAATTTTGTTGCCAAATTGCTTGAAGTATTATTTCGCATTATTATTACATTTTAAATAATTAAATATTATTCAATAAATCTTACATTTTGTTAAAACTGTCAACAAAGGGTAAAATTGCATTTAAAAGCCTAAAATTTTATTAGTTTAATTACAATTCACATATGACCCATTTTTAAAATAGTCAAAATTCAAAAATTCATGAAAATTGATCGATTTTAAACTTAAAGAAAAATAATTTGGGGCTTCCATTTTTTTTTTGATTTTGAAGATAACGTAAATGAAGTTAAAGAATATATATCAAAAAATCACATTGTATTTTTTTTAATTATCAACATTTAGCATAAATTATTCTATTATCATTATTCAAGCCATAATTCTTAAGTTTGCTAGCAATTTTTAGCTTTTTATTTGAAAAATTAAATTAGCTATTTAAGATCTTGTTATATTTTGGCAACACTGGTAAAAAGACCGTTCGGGGAATCTTTGCACTACACGTGGTCCGCTAATAAGTTATTTCCCATGGTATTGTAAGCATTTACAGCTATTAAGTGCATGTATTGTGCTTTCTAGTGAGCCTGTGATTAGGCTATAGTCCACACAAAATCACTTCATTAGCAACCGTAAAAACCCAGGTGGGGGGTAAAGGTAAGTGCAACAAGTAGCGCAATTTTTTATTTTCGCAAACAAAACAAACAAAAAACAAATAATAGTGTAACGTTTGTGCAACCCTTAAAGTAGACTGGCAACCCTGTAGATATTTGGCACATGCAGCGCATTAACACCTTGCCAAGAGGAGGCCGTACCAAAAGGGCCGTACCAGAAGGCTGTACCAGAAGGCCGGACTCTGTGGTATCGAGCCTGGGAAGTGCCGGCCCAGTAGCTGAAGCAAGGTGCTCACCAGAATCTTGTCGCAAGTAATAAAGTAAAGAAACTAATAAAAAGGGCTATAGTTGAGTAAGCCCGACTGTGCAAGATCCTGTTCTTGTGCTGTAAAAAGCACAAAGGAACGACAACAACCACTTTATTCTCTTGAATTACTTTTTTTTATGTCCTTCTTATTTTATTCCATTAACTTTTTGGTTTCATTTTATTATTTAAATATTACACCATTAATTTTATGGTTATATTTTATTATTGAAAACTTCAGTATAGTTCTATATTTTTTTTTCTGAGAAATCAATTTGGATCTGCTTAGAATACACAGGAATCAGCTCACCAACTTTACTAATTTAAAAAATTCTGATCGTTTTTGACAAAAAATCATAGTTTTGAAATAAAAATCTAAATTAAAAATTTAAATTCTTGAAAATAGAGAAGCGTCAGGATTGAAGGATCAGTAAAATAAAAAATAAAATATTAATGAAGAATATTGTGGATTCTTAAAAACTTGTCTGCGATACCTCTGGCTTTTATAGAGACTTATTTAGACTTTTATACATGATCACGAATATATATATATATATATATATATATATATAAGATTAGTTTCCCAGAAAGCGAAATCAACCAAAAATCTCTTAAAACTCTATACCTTTTTGAAAGATTTTCGGTTGGTTTCGTTTTCTGTGGTACTCCTGATATACTTTAAATTAAAACAGACCCTTTGCATTTTCTAAGTACAGGGTATAAGAACCGGTAACTGCTGCTATCAGCGGTAGCAGCTGCCGTTGCCGTTGCTTCTGCTGCTGGACGAAGACGCATCCGTTAGATCATAATTGATATTTGTGGCAGGGCAGAAAGAAGACAATCAGTGGCAGCTCGGACAGCGTCCAATGCTAAGGACGACGACCCTTTTCTTATGGCGCTGGGAATACAAAGCACCAAATTTGCATAATGCTTTCAGCTAGCATTACGAAAAGGATTCTATCGGGATGCGCATGCAGTTTTCACATGAAATGCTTTTGCTTCGGGCCAAGGCCGATAACGGACCGAAGACGGGGACAGCGACAGGGACAGGGAAAGGACATGGACAGAGATGTGGACGGAGACGTGGACGGGGCAATGTCTTAGCATTTGATACGGTCGAATGACGATCCTCGGGGCGCAATTGTTGTTTGTCATTGTTTCTTAACGTTGGACATCGCACCTCATTCATATCCGTGTCTGTGTCCGTGTCCGTGTCCGGCCCATAGGACACTCACTTTAAACGGATAGCAACCCCTTCTGGGCAGTCGCTTAATTTGCATAAATACTCGCAGCTCGTATCAGCCAGGTAAGGAGTAAAAACTCTTCTTGTTGTTCTTCAACCCCCCGTCTTGATCACAAAGCTGCGGATGCTATTAATAAAAACACAGAGAGGAGACATCGAAATCTGAAATCCTTTTTAGTTTTGTTGTCCGTAACACCCTCCCCTACCCCTACCACTTACCCTTCCCTCACCTTCATGATCACTGCGCATTTCTACAGCAGCAACAACAATAACAACGGCTATCGAGGTCCATTAATTTGTCCACAACGCACGCAGCGTGCATCCTTTTTGACCAGGCCGCAGTCAACGTCGGCGTCAGCGTCGCTGTCAGCGTCGCCGTGAGAAAGATTTGCGCCTGCGCCAGCGTCTGATTGGAAAGCGCGCAGCTGCTATTCCATTTGGAAAATGCAAAGAGTTGTTGTTGTCTTTTTAGTTGTGTGCGTTTTGTGGCATTTACATGCTCATTTTTTATGCAAATGGATTTCTGTAATATACCCAGAGAGACACCAAGACTCCCAAAAAAACAACAACAACCAAAAATACAACTGTTAAAACGCTGGAGCCAAAAGCAAAAGCGAAGCCGCCAGCATTTTTGTTTTTTTCTTTCTTTTTTTTGGTATGGTTTTTGGTTTTTTTGATTCTGTTTTTTTCGGGCGTGAGGGCTATAAATTTCTCATTCGTATCGCATTAATTACTACAATATTATCAACAGCAACAGAAAAAACATAAAAACGAAACAGAAACAACAATAACAACAGACAACAGCGGCAGCAGAGACTTGCGACTGCGACAGCGACAACGAACGTATAACGGCCATATTGAAAAGATGCAGAGATCAAGTGAGTGACAGACAGAGCAAGAGAGCAAGAGGAGGAGAAGGAGTAAGCGCAGCAAAGCTTTTCAGCTTTAAAGCTTTGACAATAATAACAATGTTACATACACACACACACACACATAGGGAGAGAGAGACCGAGAGCGAGCGCGAGAGAGAAACAAAGTACACAACGAGTTGGGTGGGTGGGTGTCTGGGTTGGATCGATTGGATTCCATGTGGATGCTAGCACTCTTGAACGCCATCCACTGCGCGCGCATATACCGTGACTCAGTTATCCAGTCGGTGTAGGATATGGCGTAACTGCTCGTTGCATCCTGCATCATGTGTTCCAGTTAAACAGCTACAGTTACAGTTACTGCTATAATTACAGTTACAGTTACAGTTAAAGGATACAAATTGTGTAGTTGTTTTTGGTGTTGCTTTCATGTCGCCCGTTTGTTTGTTTGTTTGCAATTGAAGCACATTTTGATGAGCTTTTACTTGAGTTTTATTTACGGTCTACAACGTTATACAGAGTTGAGAGCTCGGACACTGATACGAATTCAGTTATTGAAAGAAGTCGGCAAAGAATAAAAATATAAACTTGATGCTGTTGTCGACCTTGTGGCTTTTCGATATCAACTGAAAACCACTTTGAGCGTTCGATAAACTTGTAGCGCCAATTCACAGTGTGTATGTGTGTTTGTATGTGCATGTGGATGTGGATGTCGAGATGTGGAGTATAGGAGCAGAGAGGCAACAACAACAACAACATCAACTGACGACAAACGACAGTCGAAAGCGTACGACGTTGAATTGTGTTAACATGTTTCTTTCTTGTCTCGCTCAACATTGTTGTTGTTGTTATTAGTGTTGTTGTTATTAGTGTTGTTGTTGTTGCTGCAGGTAGACTGCGCAGGTGAACAGGTTTGTTTTTGTATCAAAATGTCCAAACGCTGTTGCACCTTTAATATTAATAATAATAAAAATGAGACGCGAGAAAAAAGCAAAACAAAAGCAAAACAAAAACAACAAGAAATTATCTACAACGAAGTTTAGTTGCCCTTACACGCGATCGCCAAAAAAGATCCTACAAAAAATATGCAGATATAAGCTTAAAGCTTCAGTCGCGAAGCCCTAAAGCTCGCCAAATAATATTAAGGAAAAACTGATTTTTTATGCTCACCGATCAAGTGTGTGATTTATGTAAATAATTTAAAAACAAATATGTCCAATTTAAAAATATGTTATAAATCTTAAGAAATAAGATTTTGCACATTTTAAATTTCTAACTTATTAAGAAAATTTATATGATTTCGAAATATAATAATAAACAAATCGGAAAGTCTATGTAAATGTCTTTATTCGAATGGAATACAGGAGTAAATAATTTTGAGTTTTTACTAATGATCGGTTTTCAGATCTGCTTAAAAGCTCTGCTCTCTCTCGTGCTTTTAACTTTTTTACAAAATGACTGATGCAACTAATATGCTCATAACTTTAATTGTTAACCGAAATGCTCTATTTCGGACGCGTGTATGTATGTGTGTTATTTTGAGTGCGTGAGTGTGTGTGTGTGTAAAGGTGACACCAATAACCCACTGAAATATTGTCAATAGGGGTAGTTAGGAACAAAAGTCGACCTGAAGACCTGAAGCAAAACAAATGCAATTTAGAAATCATAATAAAGTACTCCTAACTTACTTTAAAAACATTTCAGACAGTCACTGTTTATTTTTATCCATTTTAAGGCGGCAACAAAAGGTGTCAACAATCTGCTGACCAGCACTGTACAACGTTCACACACACACACGCACACTTATTCGGTTTTTTTTATCGTGACTAAAATGTCATATTAAAATAAAATAAAAATAAAAATTGAATAAAAATGGGGGGAAAAAAACACGAAATACCAAGCAAAAATATGTTTTGCAGCTCGGAAATTTAATATGATCACTAAAGTGAAAGTAACTAAATAAATGAGGTGTGCCAGCCAGCCTGTCCATGTGTGTGTTTTGTGTGTGTGTGAGTGTGTGTGTGTGTGTGTGTGCGTGACCGCGAACGCCCCACAAGGAAGGCTATCATGAAGGGCATCCTTATATATGGAAATTTCATAAAATGCAATTCATTTTAAACACAATTTTCTGTGGTTTCCGCATGATAAACTAAATACACTGCGCTACATAGTTGACTATAAGGCAATATATGCATATTATATACAGATGCATATAATTATATTTTGTTTTATTTTGACATGCGAATCTTCGAGCAAAAGCTTCAGATATTTTTTGTGCTAAGCAAAATAATGTTTAGTATTGAATTATAAAAATTACTTTACACTAAAATTTTTTTTGACAAGTCATTGCAGACATTTCAAGCTTTCAACTGACTGGCTGGTCAAAGCTTTTTTTTTTTGTTTGAATTTGTTTTGATTTTCCAACGCTTTATGATCAGCTCTCATAAAAATGTTTTTGAAAATGGCAAATGATGGATATTAAGATATATTCCCACATTTGAGTATTGCACAATGCGATTTCAAATGAAAATGCATAAACCGTAAAGTCGTTTTATGGCGCCTAAGCAATAAATATACCTATGTACGTGTGTGTGCGTGTGTGTGTGTGTGTCTGTGTGTAAATGAACATTGCAATGCACTTAACCGAATAATGTGGGCAATAAACGGTTATAAAAAAAAACGTCGTCGCTTTAGGCGGTTAACGAACGTCAAAGCTTTCGTCATAATGCCTTGACATTTCATCAAAAGCTTGCCAAAGCTCTGTGCTCGATCACAGAGATGTAGAGAACGAGAGAGAAACAAAGTAAGAGCTTCAACCGAGTTGTGCAGTGTAACTTTTATTTAGTAAGCAGCTTAAGGGATAAGGGGACATGTGGTGACAGGCACTTGGGAAAGGATGTTTACAGTCAGACTTAAAAGCGACAACAACAACAACAATAACAAAAGGTCAAATCTGACTGATGCACGCAGACGGACAGTTGATACGTGCAACATGCGGCTTAAAGTGAGCTTGTATAAGGTGTACAAGTGCTCGACTTACAGTTATTCTGTAATTTGTGAAACATATAAAAAGTTAAGAATTTTTTTAAACAACTAGACAGCAAATTTAGCTTTATAGGATATATGGTAGCCATAGCCATTCAATTTGGCATAAGTGTTGTCGAATTTCAATATTACAGGGTATATAGAAGTAACAGCATACCCATATTAGACGACGTTACAACTTTCATATGAAAAGTGGCAGCTGCTCAGTTATACAAATATAGTTTGGAGCAAGTTTAGTTTTACAGGGTATCTTTGAGTAAAAGTTAAACTTAAATTTTCAATAAAAAAAGGTTTGTAATCATTGTTTGTTGCTTATTTAAACTTAAAATTAATTATAGAGTATCAATTTAAGCTGTACAGGGTATCTTTAAAAAACAAAAAACCGTATTCAATTAGAGTTCAACTAACATGAATGTATATAAGCCATATGAGACCATTTAAGCTTGTTCATAATTACAGGGTATATATAAAAAAAAACTACCCCATTTGATTCGAGTCTTACATATATTTCAAGTCGTTAGCTGTGTAGCATCAATTGTTCTAATACAATATGCTCAACTCAGCTAACTAACAATTACAGGGTATCAAAGACAATAGAAGAAGTGTCGCAAAAGAAGCTGCAGCTGAAGCGTCGACCATATATCAAACTAGGCAAAAAGGCAACTGTACAACATGCAACAGCAACAGCAACAACCACAACCACAGCAACGCAACACGCAAAGCCAATGGTCAATGTGGCACGTTTGTTAGAATGCAACAGGCAACAAGCAGGAGGCAACAAGCAGGAGGCAACAAGCAGGAGGCAACAAGCAGGAGGCAGGAGACGAACTTGCAACGGGCAATGCCATCATCGTCTTGGGGCTTCATCTGCCGCTGCTTCTTCTTCTTCTGCTGTGCTTCTTCTTGTGTCTTCAGCGCGTTGGTCAAACAGCATGCCACACGTCAGAGGCGTCCATCGGTGTACAGTGTGTGGATTGTGTCCAGTGTGTCCAATGGTGTCCATGGCGTCCACTGCATCCAAGGCGTCCATATGCGGAAACGCAATTTTGTCGTTATTTATGGACCTTGGCGTGCATGCAACATGCATGGAGCGGTGAGCTGTGTTGCTGCCTCCGCTATAACAGGATGACCATCGACGTTGCCAGCATTAGAAGCTGAAATCATCCCCCCTCCCCACTGCTCTCCCTGCTCTACCACTTCTTGCCGCTTCCACAACTGTTGTTGCTGTTATTGCCGATGCTGCGGCATGCAGATTCAGCTGACGATGACTTAGTTGGTGTTGCCTGCCTGCCTCATGAGGCAACTGGCAACTGGCAGCACCTTGCTTGAGGTGCCTTGCCACATTGCCACAGCGTTGCTGCATTGCCGCATTGGCGTAACGGTTCTCTATTAGATTAATTTATATTCAAATTTTTATTACTTGCGCATACCAAAAGCTCCACGATGATGATGATGATGACGACGACGACGACGACGATGGCGGCTGTTGCTCCAAAATGAATTGCCTGGCAGCGCACAGTGGTCATAATTTAACTCTTAATAATTTATATTTCACATTTTGAGTATATCTGTTACGTATATTTTATCTATTTTTTTTTTTATTCGAATAAAAATGCATAAATTACAATCTTTATGAATATGTTAGCTATATAAAATGCATCTAAGCTTAATATTTTTTATGAAACTAGAAGTAAATTTGACGAAGGCGATTTTTTTCAATTTTGAAAATATGTTCTAAAAAATTAAATCTCTAGCATTTAAGCAACAGCGACATATTGAACGGTTGTTTTTGAAAACATTTACAATTTACAATCATTGTATAATTGCAATTTCTAGAAATGTATTTTCTTGATACAATTTTAATCTTTTTAAGGCTTTATATTTAATCTGTTGTGAACTGTTGTGATTTTGAAATCTAATCAGTATTACCATTATATATAAAATATCACGTATTTTGTGTCCAAATATCAAGGTCGCACGTCTTACGGTTTGGCTTGTACCATGCTCAGGCATTCGGTCAGGTCAAAGATGATTTAAGTTTAATTCGAATTCAGAAAATTATTAAAAAAAAGTTTGTATTTGATTGAATCAATATTTTTGCTGTACAAATTTGTTTAATATTTTTTGACAAACTTATAAATTAATCTGGCCCAAAATGAGAAAATTGACCACTATGCAACGGTGTGGCAAGGCGACTCGATGTGAGGCTGTGGCACATCCGCGTGGAGGTTGCAACTGCAATAACGACTAAAACTGAGACGGAGACGGAGATAGAGACGAAAACTCTCTTTGGCTCTGTATTATTAGTCTTCTCGCCTACTTGCAGATTCGATGCACGCCAAATGCCAGAGTTTTGTATTTGTTGTTGTTGTGGTAGTTGTTGCTATTGTTGTTGTTGTTGTTTTTCTTGCAATAACGTATAGTAGAAACAGTTACAACGGAAGCTGTCATTCCCCTGGGAATGGGGACTGAGGATTGCCTGGCGATTGCACTTGGCCCACGAATCTGCGCTGGCGTTGTTGTTGTTGTTGTCGTTGTTGTTGTTGTCGTTGTTGTTGTTGTTGTCGTTGGCTGTTGCTCTTGTTAGTGTTTGTTGCCTATCGCAATAATTAACAGTAAAAAAATGGTCAGCGGTTAATTCAAATGCATGAGAAATGCAAATGACCAAACATTTTAGCCAAAAGGACGCGTCCACAACTGTTAACCAGGCCAATGGAGATGTTAGCCCGATACGACGAGCACTCTCAACTCAACTGTGGGCCCAGATGTGCGACAATTAGCCAAGATTGACGATAAGATGATGACTTGGTCGGTTGCGATTCATGAACACGGTCTAAAGAAGCCTTTACATCGATTCTTTTAGCATTGCGGATTCTTTTCCACGCTGGTGATGTAGTTGGAGAAATAAAGGCATTGGAACACTATAGATAATCTATCTCAAGACTGTTTGCTAGCAACGCTATCATTGGAATCTGGTCGCATCCTAATTCACATCATGTTCTGCTTTTCCTGGTCAATTGTACTACACGCTGGTGACATAAGTAGAAAAATTAATTTAAACCATAGCACACTTTGTAAATATTACTATGAATTGTTATGTATTATGATTCCCTATTATCAAAATTTATTTATTTATTTATTTAATAAACTAATCTTAAGGTTAAAACCTTAGGATACGCGTTAATCCCATCCAATTTTTAGTGATATTAGCATTAAGGATTACTCTATATGCTAGTGACATAGCGCAATTAAATAAACAATTTAAAAAAAAGACTATTCATTGGAAACTCTATCCTGAGTATTTGAATTCTGTTCAACAATACAATTTTAGTTTCACGCTAGTGACATAATTTATATACATTAAAGAATTCCATAATAATCAAACTATCAAGTGACAAGATGTATTTAGTTTACATGACTAAATTCTTGGTTCAATTGGCATTGTGAATTTTTCTGCTCGCTGGTGACCTGAGCTCAAATGCAACATAAATCGAATATCGACAATAAAAGTTGGAAGTTGAAATGCTATTTAATTTCCACTCCTACCGAATTTTTCTGAGACTACGTAAGACACTTTTTTGATATAACTATAAAAGCGAAATCAATCAAGTGAATTAGTTGCTATTAAAAATTTTCAATTAGCAGTCCATCAGACTCTAATGAATGTATACACGCTAGTGACGTAATTAGCCAATTGAAGTCAGTAGCATAATCATTTGCAAAACTATTAAGAGACAAGCCTATCGTTTGTATTTTTTAGTAGTACTAGAAAATTCCTACTACGATAGTGACGCAATTTCTCAAGAGAATTCACATTAAATGGAATATTTTCCAGATTCTCCAATTGTAGAATACTTACAATTTATAAAAGGTATCTCAAAGGATCATTGATTTCCCCCTATGGTATCCTAATCATTATTGATCTTACTTCAATTATATCAGCAACGACTAGAGACGCAATTTATTTAGAGAAGGCATTTAAAATGTAATATTCCCCAGTCTCCAATTGTAGAGCACTTTTGCTAGTGACGCAATTTCTTAAGAGAGTTTATTGTGTATGGAACAAACATTCTTTCCCAGTCTTAAATTCTAAAATACTTGTAGCTAATATCCCTCAGAAATATGTATATTAAAGGATAATTGATCTCACTGTGTATACCCAGTGACTAGTTACGCAAATTATTGGAATATTCGCCCCCTTAAAGCCCGTATAAACCGTATAAACCGTATAAAATGTAAAATGGTAATTGTTACTCATTACTCACCCCTGCAAATGCTCCTCAACGTCGGCCACAATGTAGACTGGTTGTCCGCTGGCATTGGTGGCTGTGGCATATGGAAGACCCGCTTGGACGACCACCTGACCGTCGGAGACGAGACTGCTGATATCACCGCCGGAGTAGATCTCGAGACCCTTCTGGTCACTGGTGGAATAGATGACCGTCTTGCTGCCATCGTTGTAGATCAGATCGATGTGCTTGTCCGTCTGATATAGTTCGGGATCAAGTTTCTGTGGCACCGCCGCCAGATGTGGCAACTGTTTGACATTCACATTCACACCATTCGGATCGGTTGTGGTATAGATAATGGATCCGCCGCCAGCAGCCGCATGTTTCTTGTGATCCTCATAGATCTCCGCCTCGGTCTTGATCACATTGTCGTTGCCATAATGGAGCACGGAGGCATCCAGGGGCAGAGGCGATGTCTGGTAGACTCCCTGATGCTCGTTGTTCAGTTTCTGGGCCTGATTGTACATCGCGGTGGCGACGGCATTGTCGTTGGGCATCAGCTTGGAGGGATCGCTGACGATGCGCGTGAGAATGTGCTCACCAGCCTCGTTTCTGGACAGGATGTGATGCTCCCCATTGATGATCTCCCGCGAGATGATCTGCTGCTGCTCCCCATTGGGTCCCACCACTCGGATGATTTGATTCTCATCGAATTCGATCTTCGCCAGCGGTTGATGCTCCTGCTGTTGTTGCTGTTGTTGCTGTTGTTGTTGTTGTTGCGGTGGCCCGGACAGATGCTGTGTGCTCATCTGTGCCGCTATCCGGGCATCTATCACCTGGCCATCATCATGGCCGCCATTTGAGCCCGGATTACCCGGATTGCCACTACCACCGCTACCGCCACCGCCACCGCCTCCTCCATCCGGGGGCATGACCACCTTGGGCGTCTCATAGATGAACACCGCCTCCTTGTCGTAGAGCTTCGACGAATCCGTATGCAAGTCCAGGACATTCACATTCGTCATGGTGGCCAATTCCGGCTGTGGACTGTCCGGCGATCGGTGCATTGTGGTCAAAAGGGGCACACCGTTTTGGCCCAATGGCGAACTGTTGCTGCTGGCCACAATATTGGCACCACCCTGCTGTATGGGTGACAGTGAGGCGTCGCTAAGATGCCCACCAACTCCGACTCCAACTCCGATTCCGACTCCTCCGATTCCCACGACGCCGAGACGATGCGTGGCAAGTGAATGGGAATGTGAATGTGAATGTGGATGCAATGTGGAATGCGTGTGTGGATTGTGATTGTGATTGTGGGCGTGTCCGTGCGAATGGGCGTGCGAGTGGGCGTGGCCGGACAGCGATAGATCGTTGGACGTTATCACGCTCGTTGTCGCAGTGGATGTGGACATTATATGTTAGGCTAACCTGTTTCGACTCTTGGGGATTACTTAACCACCTAATTGGCCAAATCAATGGAAGACGCGCGATTCGGATTCGGATTCGGATTCTCGATGTCGATGTCGCTTGGCGAAGGCATTCGTAAAAGCTTCTATAGTTGCAGTTGTTGTTACTGTTGTTACTGTTGTTGTTACTGTTGTTGTTGTTGTTGATGTTGGCAAGCTTTTGTTGTCGTTGTTGTTACAGTTGTTAATGTTGTTGTTGTTGTTGTTGTTGCTACAAGTATATACACATTATTAATATCACTTATCACGTTTTGAATGAAGGCACTTGTTGTTGTCGTTGTTGTTGTTGTTGTTGCTGTTATTGTTGCTGTTGCTCTTGTTGTTGCTGTTGTTCTTGTTATCGTTTCAATATTGCATTTGTATGGCACTAAGGAACTTGGCTAACCAAACAAATAGCCCCTGTGTTGTTGTTGTTATTGTTGTCGTTGTAAATAGCTAAAATGAAACAAGTTTTTCAAAATAAATTAATACGATTTTAATTACTTTCATTTCACTATCTAACCGTTATACATTCTTTGCAGTCTGTGATCAATTCAACAGATATGAATGACTCTCAAAGTCATCAAAACAAAGTCATTTATTGGCGCCTCTAAATTATAACGTACAATTAAATGAATTGTAAGCTACTAAAGAACACTTCAATAGTTAATCACTTAAAGAGATTAACAATGTGAGCTTTTATTAAAGAAACTTTAAAAATTGCAAATAATAATTTTTATTGATTTTAAATTAATCCCTCAACAATAATAAATAAAATTGACCTAAATTAAATTAGTTATTAAAAATTAATAATTAAAACGGAATTTTTTTTTATTTTACAAGAGTGGGTAAAGTTATTCACAAAAGATGACTACGAAAAATTAAATAAATATGATTGACTTCTAAATGTAACATAGCAAATTGAACACAGTTTTCTTATATTTCTTAGTTTTATAAGTTAAAACTAAAAAGCTTCATCAACTTTGTCATTTTTTTATTATTAACGTTGCTAGAACTATTGAGATTACTAGACTTACTGTATGCTGTCTATGATTAATTTAATTCAATTTCTGCCGAGACTCTAGAATATTACAGTATTTACTTTCCCAGCTGAACGTTTACTATAATGTTCGGTAGTCAAATAGCTAACTAATCTGAGATCAATTAAATAATCAAAAATATCACGACAAAATATGATCAATTATACCATTCAATTAAAAAACATTTCTAGATGATTCTAATGCCTGCGAGCTTTTGCTATGCATTTATCCGAGGAACACAAACAGGAACGAACATACAGCTAACGCTTTCTGAGAATATTAACACTGATATAAAGAAATGTTCAATAATCAAAATAATTTTGGTCTTAAAACTAAGAATTTTGGTCTAAAAAATGCGACGAGAACATAAAATCTTAAATTAAGAAAACACATATTGGTTTTAAAAACATTTGATATAAAACCAAGTTCCGATTTTAAGAATGTATGTCCTCAAAATGAAAATCAAAAAAGAAAAAGTAAAAAAGATTTTTGATTTAATAATTTTTTTTCTTAAATTTTGTTTATATTTTATTCAGTTTTGATAATTTATTAAATGTCATTTGTTACGAGAGGGACTCTAACAATTTAAGATTTTTATTCTTGTATTAAGAACTTTGATTTTATAGATTAATATTCTTTGTATTAGTAATATGGTCTTTAAATGTTAATTTTTTATGAACAAACTATTTAAGTAATTCTTTTTATTCAATGTACACATGAAAGCTGAACAGAGGGTCCTGGAATGAAGTACAAATCTAAAAGCTTTCTTCAAACATAACAAAAATCTACATTCAAACACTTGTCAACCCTACTCTCCACTTATTTATTCTCCAATATCTGCACTCTCATATTGCCCATCAGCTGAGTCGTGCCTCCAAAACACAATATAAGCAGAATGTGGAACGCGGAACGCGGAACTTGGAACGAGTTCAAACGTCAGCGGTTTCCCCTCAATGAGCTGATGAGTTGATGAGCCAATGAGTTATTTTTGTTGTTGTTGTTGAGCTAAGCAATTTGCAAGCACACAAACAAACGGAACAAACATGCAAACAAACATAAACAGGTACAAAAAACCAAAACACAGAGTAGGAGAGAGAGAGAGAGAGAGATGATTGGAATGGAAAGGGGGGATTGAGAAACAAGCAGAAAGGGGCGGAAACAGACGGACGGATAGACGGAGGAAGGGAGTGAGGAAGTGAGCGACTGACGAACAGAAGGGGCCAAACAACAAAAGCACAACACACGTGGCCGTCGAACTAGTTTGACTCCTTCGCAAATGTCAAACGTGTAACTGCATAACTCATCAAATCAACAACAACAACAGCAACAGCAACATCAACAACAACAACAGCAACAGGTGAAAAGAAGCGTCGACAGCGCCAAGCAGACAGCTGACTGACTGACTGACGCTAGCAGCGCTGTCGACGTCGCTGCCAACCGCGTCGTGCTTTATTTGTGTTTTGCTTTATTTTGTTTTGTTTACAGCAAACAAAAATAAAATAAAACTGGCGCTTTGTTTGGAAATTAAACAGATACACCGTTAAACCAATCCTACGTTCCACACACAATCTACAGCATTAGCTATAATACTACAGGATTTAATTAATTTATTAATCTTGTTATATTTGTGTTTTGTTTCATTTTTATTTCTTTACTGCAAAAAACCAAAAAATAAAATAAAAATAAATAATATAAAAATGTTTCTATGCTTTGAAAATTTGACAGAGAAACCGTTTAACCATTCCAACGTTCCACACACGATCTACAACAATCAATCAGCTGTAATATTACAGCTTCAATTTTCTTTTTGCTTCATTCTTGTTGTGCTTTATATTAATTTCTTTAAAATATGATTATGTTTACTTTAAAAAAATCTATCTAAACAGAGAAATCGTTTAAGCATTCGTACGTTTCACACACGATCCACAACAATTGATCAGCTTTAATAGTTCAGTATCAATAACCTTTTTGCAACATTTTCATTTTGCTTTATTATACCTTTTTACAAAAAAAAAGTAAAAATATTTTTTTTATTTAAATAAAATTGTCTCTTTCGTTTGAAAATTAAACAGAGAAATAAGGCAATCCTACGTTCCACACACGATCCACAACAATCGATCAGCTGTAATAGTCCAGTTTTAATTTCAGTTTCAATTTCAATTTTCCAGTTAACAAACAAAACATGTTTACATTTTTTTCAATCTTTTTTTTTCGAGGGATTTTGTTAAATGAACCGAAACAAACAAAACAACAACAACAACAACAACAAGAAGTGGCAACAACTTGTTGTTGTTGTTGTGTTTTTAGAACAGGTACCGGTAGTCGGTCGGTCGGTTGTCGGTAGTCCGGTACCAGGCCCAAACAACAACAACGAGTCGCCAATCCTTGACCTAATCCAGAAGTTGCTGATGCTGATGCCGATGCTGACTTTCTGGTTCTCCAGCTTGGAGAACTTGGAGAGCAGCCTGCCCCCGAACCAGGTTCACATTCAGGTGGCACGTCCACTGCCAGTTATTGTTTGATAAAACGCTACCAAAAACTGCTGTTGTAGTTATTGTTGTTGTTGTTGTTGTTGTTGTGGTTGTTGTGGTTGTTGTTGTTGTTGTTGTTGCTACCCGTCGCAAAGTTCATGAGGCTGAGAGTCAAGTCTGTTGGGGATGTGGATAAACTTGTTTTGTCAGTGAACCGGCTCGAGTTCGAGTAGTGTCAGACTGCGACTCAGTCTGAAGATCGAGTCTCTCCCACCTACTCGGCTTGTCCGTTCTCCGTTCTCCCCTCTCAACCCTCTCAACCTTCTTGGCGCCGCCTCTGCTCCTCGTGCGTTGCCAATGCTGGTTCCGTTAGTAGGTGAGGTCAGTGTCATGTGGCGTGCTTATAGACTAGTTTTATATTTTTATTTATTTCTTTTTTTTTTGGCACACAATGCACACACAACTTTGGATAGCAGACTAAGGCAGTGACAATGGTAGAGGCGGGGATGGGGGCAGGGGAGGGGCAGTGGTTTAGGTGGTACTTGTGCCCTGCCCCTTGGCAAACCGGTCAATCAATATTGGTGAGCTGCTGAGCGGCACGTGGCCCGTTACCAGATTCTTAATGCGATTAGACGTCAACGTCCATCCGGCGCTGGGAATGGCGAAATGTGACGAAAATCCGCTAGAATTGCGTAGAAAGTTGTCGAGCAATTAGAAAACAATTAAAATGATATCAGCACTTTTGAGTCATGCTGCTGAGTTGGCCAATTTGGCGCTAACTATGAAATGGGGTCAACCCAACAGGTAAAATGTGAAGGGGTATATCTGCATCTCATCCGAATCAGACTGAAAGTTCCCCTCCGGCAAGGAATGAAAGAGAGTGGAGACTGGGAGATTACGTTGAAGAGCTTTTCTAAATCAAAGCTCTGACAATTTGATACACAAATGTTAAGCTTTTTATCAGAACATTTAAATTTGTAATCATTTCGATTATAAGGCGATTAAAATAGCTTTTGATATAAAAGTACTTATATTCTCTTTCCTATAAAGTTTTTGCGAACATTTATCTGCATTTATAAATTATATTTTAATTAAACAATAAGCTTTACTTCTTGGCAGTTGAAACTAATTTCATGCTAAAACGGATCGATTAGTAATTATGACATTAAAATAAATTATTCTACTATTTAAAAATATATATTTTCAATTTTAATGAAATCGTTTCTTTTTTTCAAAGGACTAACAGTTGCAAAAAATGTGGATTACGACTAGCTTAGATAAGGTACTTATAATTAAGTACTTATGCCCTCTTCATTTATCTAAACGTTATTAAAAAAATTTCAAATATAAATAGCTTCACATAATGATTAAATAAGTTCAGTTGTCAAGAGATTGGTAAAGGTTTTTAATTACTGTTTTATAGTAAACTATAAATTGAATGTACATTTTTTAGCGAACAAAAATGTGTGTTTGAGTTGAAAAAAAAAAAGGTCTTTAACATCTTGCTGAAGTTAATATTATTATTAGCTCTTTAATCTTAGCAGTACCTCTAATTCCAAGTCACAAAATAAGTAAATATTCCTTCAGGCTGCTTTTACTCATGTATTTAATTCGAATATAAGGAGGTTAGAATTGATTTTGATGTATGATAGTAAAAACTTAAATTTTTTTAAATTTTTGAACAAGTTTTTAAAGATATTCAAAGGAATACTTATTTTTAATATTGGATGAATATGTTTATAGGGAGGGAAAAAGAGGGTAGATAAGTTAAGAGGGTAATTAAGAAAAATTAAGATTCAAGAGTTTTCCTAGGCCACTCTAAAATATATATTACACTTTCGAAATGTTTTGCAGAATGCTTATTTCTCAAGGTAAAATAAATTTTGTTCGAATGGTAGAAAAATTTAGATATTTTAGTAAGTGTTAAGAAGATTACAATTAGTGAAAACATCCGATATATGATATTTATAAAAGTATTTTCTAATTTGCCCTTCCTTAATTTATTCTAAGTAGTTTAAAAACAGATCTCTGAAAATTCAGCCGTATCGGTGACTTTTCATTTTACCTAAGAATAAACGAAATAATCAACTCAAACCAATACCATTTGAAATGCCATCAAGATTTGACATAATTTAACCCAGACAGTCATTTGATAGAACTGATACCAAGACACCAACACACCTACAGATACATTTGTATATGTGTAAGCACCTTGAAGAGCGTTACCAGAAAGAAAGAAATGTATGAACCTAACCCTAAGCCATCGGTCAAAGCCGGGCATCAATATAACTACACATAAAGTCAAAACCCAAAGATAGAGAGATGGAAAGATGGAAAGACGCAGAGACTGAGAGCCAAGAAGGTAAGAAAACGCAGAAAAGGCAAGAAAAAGAAAAGAAAAGAAAAATAAAAAAAACAATAAACGTTAACACGAACACGAAAATAAAATAACTCTCTCACGAAGTAAAACCCCCGCCTCCCCTTTGGCGCGCTTACTTTTGTGTGGGTTAAGTGTGCCCCGACTGTGTCTATGGGTGTGTGTGTGTGTGTGTCTGTTGTGTGTGTGTAAGCTGGCTAACATGCACATGTGAGTGCCATTGTATCTATGCATCTGTGTGTGTGTGTTTGTGTGTGTGTGTGTGTTGCGTAGTGGCTAACGACGACGACGACGACGACGACGACGACGATGTTGTTCATTTTACTGTACCATAATCGCAGCCCCAAATTGATCGCCATCATCAATGTGCGGACCACTAACAAAAAGTATAAAGAATAATACATAATACAAAATAAAAGAGAAACAACAACAACAACTACAGCAGCAGCATTAAAGCCAAAGTCACCGAAGTCGAAGCCAAAACGATACAAGAAGCCACGAGAAAACGTAATCAAAAAAACACAACGCCAACAACATCGATTTTCGAACAAGCCAACTGAGACGCTGGCAGCGCACAGCAGCAAGCGGCGAAAAGAGAGACAGAGAGAGAGAGGCTACCAGAGAGCAGCGCGCAGCAAGCAGCGCAAAGCGAGCAGAGAGCAGAGAGCAGAAGTGACGTCGTGCATACAGAGACAACACCTTTTGATCCCTTTTCGCTCTCGCTCCGTGTTCGGGCGCTGCGTTCGGTTGCCAGTGTTGCCCGAACAGCTTTTTTCCCGTCAATCGTGAATCGAGAAGGGTAAGAAATTCTAGCCATTTTAAAATGTTTTAAAGTACGCTTATATAATTTTAATCAACTCCAATCAACGAGACATGATAATTTATAGAAATTAATATTGGTGTTTACTCGTATGATTATAGTAGTGATTTAATGTTTAATCAGGCTTTTAATAAAGTCAAATATAAACTCTCACACTTAATATCGATATGTTAGGATTATTTATAGAATCTTAGTATTTAAGAAAGATCGATTGTTCTGCAGTTATTGGTAATGCAGAAATACTGCAGAATTGATAGTTCTTCTTGCCGAAAACTAAATAAGGCTAAATTAGAAATTCAAAACAATAAAAAATAAATAGATGTTGTTCCAATCTAACTCTAATTATTATTATTGATTTAAATCAATAGCTTAATGAAATAAATTAAATCTTTGTTGTTTAAGGACCTACAACAAATTAGTGAAAACTCTGGAAGTTATTTACATTTTATTTGAAGCAATGACAAAAAAGGTTTGAAACGTTTTATGATAAACTATGATAGGATTATAGATATTATTGAAAGTTTTTTTTTTCAGTTTGAAAGTTTCACCAATTTTTTATATTATTTCCGCTAAAAAGCAGCTCTTTTGCTTTTCAAAAATGTTGCCAACACTGATTCGGGCGCTCACTCGTCGACTCAGTCTCTCTCTTTCTTACTCCCTCTCTGTCGCACTCTCTAATAAAATAAGTGGCTGCTGCGTATTGTTGTTACCTATTACCGTCGCGGCTGCGACGTTGGCAGCGAGAAAAATTGTCTGCGCACCTTACAGGGTGCTTTATATTTGGCTTTTATTGATGTCGCTGTTGCTGTTGCTGTCGCTGTCGCTGTTGTCTTAAGCCTGGCTTAGAGCTGTTGTGTTGTTGGCAGTGTTGCATTTTATGCATTTATAATTACTTCTGTGTACTTACATATTTATTTATGCAGCTGTGCGCCTGCCAGGTAAAAACGTATATATGTTGTATATGTAGATGGTTGGATATTGGATGGATATTGGCACTACAATTCGTAAGGATCTCTCTCTTTCTATGGCACACTATCACTTGCAGAACTTGGAGGAGGCTGTAAACCGAATAAAAAAAGACGTAACCGTGACCGCAAACGTAAGCGCAAAACGTAAAACGTTAACGTTAACGTAACCCGAATACTTTGACTTTGCTGACTTTAGAGACTGCGACGATTGTTGTTGTTGTTGCGATTGTTGTGGTTGTTGTTGTTGCTGGTGGGTGCACCTTTCGCCACTTTTTGCGCTGTTGTTGTTGTTGCTGCTGTTGTTGCTGCTGTTGTTGCTGCTGCTGCTGCTGTGGTATGCGTCTTGGCTCAAAGCCTGACTGCGGGCTTTTTTGCTTTAGGCTTTCGAGCTTCTAATGTGCAACTCCTTGGCCTGTTTGTCGATTGAGTTGAGCTCTCGCTGTTGCCTCTGTTGTTGTCGTTGTTGTTGTCGTTGTTGTTGTTGTTGTTGCTGGCGGGCGGCTGTGCATTTTGGATACACACACACACACACACACACACTCACAGACAGAGACAGCGTACTTAAACACATGCACTCGCCTATAGTCGGTACTAAGACAACATTAACATTTGATTTGCGTATTTTGCATAAAACTTTTTAATTGCCACGACGAACACGAAACACGACTGCGTAGCAAGCGGGGGCGGGGGCGGCACATTCGCTGGCGGATGCGCGGTTCATTTGTGTCTCTTTGTTGTTGTTGTTGTTCTCGTTGTTGCTGTTGTTGTTGATGCTGTTGCTTTTGCTGTTGCTTTAGCACTTCAGTTAACAGTTTAAACATTTTTCATTGTGCTGCGCGCCTTTTTTTCTGGTCGTTTGGTCGTTTGGTATTTTAGTATTTTATTTTTTAATTTTCTTATTTTTTAATATCAAATACTTTTACGCGCATTTTTCGCTCGCTTTGTTGTTCTTTGCTTTGTTATTAATCACTATTTTTATTATGAATTTTTATTTCTGTTGCTGTTGCTGTTGCTGTTGCTCAGCTTTGATGGCGTCTCGTTTTGGCTCACACAAACATGCACGCTTACGCTCACGCACACAGACAGCGGCCCCGACACATGCACACATTCAACTCACAAACACACTCACACACTCACAAAGCGACTACACTCACACACACACACACAAACACACAAGCACACGCGAAACGAACGCGAACGAATTCTTTTTTTTTTTTCGTTTTTCGTTTTTTTTTTATGTATTGTATTTCAATTTATTTCTTTTCACTTAAATAACATTATTTAAACAGAGTTTCAGGCGAATTCGATTTGTGTTGATGCTCGGAATTTGTTGTTAATAATTTTTGCGTTTTAATGTGCGTTGTTGAAGAGCCAAAGCGAAAAAAGTGTAACTCGCCTGCACGGAAAGGTACGAAAAACTTGTCGCGGATGAACGTTGAGCTCGGCTATAATGCCCAAAGAGTCAATTGGAGATTGTTCAACTGTTGAATGTGGCTGTGTTGCTGTTGTTGCTGCTGCTGCTGCTGCTGTCGTTTCGGTCGCGGCTGCTGCTCAGTCGACGTCGACACCGCTGCCGCTGCGTCTCTTTTATTGTGTATGTATGTGTGGGCAAGGTGCTGTTGCTATCCGTATGTGTGTGCTCAGCACAGGTGAGTGTCTGTGTGAGAGAGCGTGCATGTTGCTCGATTATTATTGCTTTTTATGGTTTCATCTCTTTCGTAACTGATATTGAGAGAGCTCGACGTCGACGTCGACGTCAACAGCAACTGCGACAGCGACGCTGGCAGCGCGAGCGAAACTCAAATTCATCGAATCGATGATGATGGTGTCTCTACACTGGCAACACAGACACGCATACAGGTAGAAGGTAGGTTGAAGCAATGTCCGTCCGTCTCTCCTTCCATTCCGTTCCTTCCATTTGTCCCTGTCTGTCTGTGTGTGCGTGCACCTGCATAACTCTAGTGCGCAGCAGCAGCAGCAGCAGCAGCAGCGACATCGACAGAATTTCAGGTACGTATTTTGTGCATATTAGACAGCAATAACAAAAGACTTAGGCAACAAACTCTTTCGAAATTGGTTCGAAACTTGACTAGATCGCCTATCGTCAATTATAATTGAATAATTATTCAGCAATTGTTACTCAGCAGCAGAGCTTTAGCCGAGCGTCAATTATAAATGTTATTTTAACGAAGCTTTGAAGGCGCCTTACCTTGATTAACCGAACCGGCCCTGGAATTTTGCACTTTTGTAGCTTTCATGTTCATTTTGTGGCGTGCATTCATTTTCGAACTTTCAAACATTCGAACAAGCCGTCGTCTGGGATTTTTTGTTTTGCTTGTTGCTTTTGCTGCTGCTGCTGCGACGACGACGACGACAGCGACTGCGACTGCGACTGTGACTGTGACTGCGGCAGCTATTGCTTGGCTTACAGCGCCAGCGCGCATTGTGAAAGTGGTAGTGCAGTTGGACACCAGGTAGAGGCAGACGCAGAGAGCAGCTCACACGCATACCGAGAGTCAAACGCACACACATACACCCGCACAGCCATACATACATTCATACATACATACATACATACATACGTAAAATAGTTATGCATGTACCACAAATGAATGCCATGTAGCAGTCGGCACAGAATCCGACGCCGCCTTACGACAACAGCAACAGCAACATCAACTCAAATAACAACAACAACAATAGCAAGAGCATCGACAGCGACAGCGGCAGTGGCAGCAAAATCAACGCTTTGTCGTGTGGACGGTACCGACTGTTTGCTCAGTGTGCTTTTTGCCGTGTTTTCTGCCAGGCAGCATACAGGGTGCTCCATTTCTATGGATAGCTTTGTATGTGCAGTAAGTCTTGTAATTGCTGGTCACATTTAGCTGTGCCTTAAGAATCATTTAAAGCTTTGAATAAAATATAGAATTTTAAGAAAATTATGTTTGGCGTTTTTTTGATCGGGCAATATGCAGGATGTTGCATTTTATCTACAGTTAGTCATGCAATTATTTTGACAAAACAAAAAATTTATATTTTTCGAATAGTATTTTTTAATAGAATCGTGCACAATATATTTAATTTTATTTATAAAATTGTTTTTTAATGATTAATAACAAGATTAAGATAATAAATTAATTTTTTTTAAGAGTCAAGCCCATTATATTTTTAATTGTATTTACTAAATTTTTTTAAAATGATTAACAATTAGATTGAGTTAGGCAAAAAAAAAAATATCCAAGAAAAGGTATTTATGCCCTTTTTTCTGTCGAGCAGCACACAGGGTGTTTCAATCTAAACACAATTAATTAACTAATTGTTTTGACAAAAAAAAAAAACAAAATAATAATAATACGAGTATCTTATGCTTAAAATTCACGCATAAATATAAAAAAATTAAGAATCCAGGAAAATGGTTTTTATGACGTGTCAAGCAAAATACAGGGTTCTCCACTTAATATGAAATCCTATGAACAGTAGGTCAAGTAATTGTTTTGACAAAATAAGAAATCAGCATGTTTCCTTTTTTTTAAACAATAGTTACACCCAAAATATTTGATTGTTTTTTTTTTAAACTTTGTTTTAAGAACTATGTATTATTATTAATTAATTTAAAAAAAGTAAAAAATAACAAGGGTTTACCTGCACGCTGCGATGAAGTGTCCCGTGCCCAAGTACTCTGTACCGACCGAACCATCGACCGATGGTTCCTATGGCAGCTATATGATATAGGAAACTGATCTGAGCCAAATTTGGCTAGGATGTATAACACCAAACTAAATGCATATTCCATCCGTTTAATTAAGATACCTAAAAAAACAAAATAGTTTTTAATTTTAAACTTGATTTTCGACTGATCGTCACTATGGCAGCTTTATGATGTAGACGTCCGACTTGAACCAAATTTGATCAGGATGTAAAACACCAAATTATTAAACAAAAAACTATTTTATACTTAAATTTGTCTTTTCAACTAAACCTATCTAACACAGCTAAATGATATAGCGGTCCAATTTAAACCAAATTTGGTCAGGATGTTTATCAGCCCAGATAGATATTGTGTAAGATTGGTTGACAAATCAAAAGGTTTTTTATACTAAAACTTAATTTCGACCTATCGTTCCTATGGCAGTTATATGATATAGGGGTTTGATAAAAAAATATAAAAAACTAGATCTGCGTACGGTATACACGAAACTACTGACCAAGTTTGAAGTCTCTAGCTCTTATAGTCTCTGAGAACAATGCGTTCAAACAGACAGACAGACAGACAGGCGGAAATGGCTAAATCGACTCGGCTGTTGATACTGATCAAGAATATATATATTTTGGGGGGTCGGCCACGCCTTCTGCCTGTTACATACAAACTACCAAACACACTATATTCCCTTCTATGCCCATTTCTAATGGGCTTAGAGTAAAAGGTATTATTGCCAAAAGATTATTTAAAATTGTAATTTACCATTTGTCATATAATTTCAGTTTTATTTTCATGTTTTGTTTATTGTTGCAATATATTAAATTTTTTAAAACTAAATGTATGCTTAGTTTAAACATGTTTTTGTATTCATTTTGAAATTGTATGTTTAAATTTAAAATAATTTTTGTTTTTTTTTTAACTGGTCGAAACTTTTCACTAATACTTTTCATTTATTTTTTGCGATTACATTTACATTTATGTAAGTATGTATGTATTACATATTCAATTATATATGCTACATATATGTATGTAATTATGTGTGTTTTTGTGTACCTATAAAATTAAATATAGATAATATTTTGTTAAATTTACTTAAATCTTTTGTTGTGTTTATTTGGTTTTACTTAAAAAAACTTGATTTTCTTTTTTATTAACTATTCTGCAAAGTAGAAAACTTAAATAAAACATATACAAAACAAACAATTTGTTGTTGTTCGTGTAGTTTGTTCATTTGTTGTAGCCTAAAATTAAGTTAACAAACCATGGAAAATGACACTTGTGTTTTCGAACACGATAACTCGATTATCGGTCGTTATGGCTATCGTTATCGCTATCGATATTCGTTATCTAATGCAAGAGGTTGTCGAATTTTCAATTCCAAGTAGCAGCCTGAGTGACGTAAATTCAATGATCTTGGGATATTTGCAATCTTTTTTGGTACATTGGTATTTTATTTGGAGGCACTAAATAGTGCGTACTATCAACTGAAGGTAATGTAGACTATATTATGGTATATTATGGGACTGGTTCGTGCGAGGGTTGATTAACGGATAAGCGAGGGGAAAGACGCTTTTAATGCTCCTTTAACTGTTATCTCGTTATCTCGTTCTCTCTCTCTCTCTCTCCCTTTTTCTTTCCGCTAGTGTATGTGTGTATTAAGTACATATGCATTAAAACTAGGCACATCAACTAGCTAATCGCTACTAAAAACATTCTCCGCTTTAATTAAGGTTAAGCCATTTTTTTAACCGAATCTCAAATTTAAATTTCAATTTAAATTTGCTCTTTAAAATGTTGTGCCTCAATACTACGTCAATAGTCGGACTTCCCCTTTTAGTCACCTGTTAAAACTCATGTTAACTTTTGCTTATGCTTCTTTTCTTTTAAATGTTGTTTTTCGTTAATTTTAAGTCAAGTTAATTCGACAACTTTTGCTAAAAATTTATAATTAAATGTTATACAATTTTCTGCTGTATTATTAACGCATTAAACTCTAGCTGAAATTAGTTTTGGCAACGCTGCAAGGGTATGTCATAGTCGGCTTTGCCATAATGCAGCGTCTTTTATGTTTCTATTGCTAATACTGTTCAAATGCAGAAAAGGTGCGAAGTCATAGGGGGAGAGACAATGTATGGAAGGGGCTTTGGATTATCAATTCTGATAAATCCAGCCCACAGTTGCAGGTGTGTGTGTGTGTGTGTGTGTGTGTGCGCGCGCGTGTGTGTGTGCGGATAGTAAACGCAACTGCTTAGTATGTGACACATATACGTATATATATATAGATATATATATGTGATATATCTCTTGCGGAGTTGGCAGTGATATTGCGAAACGTTTTCTTTTGTTTTTGTTTCTTTCATTTTTTTATCGAAATAAAATACTTAGTAAGTTGGTTCGCTTTGGATTTCTTTTTTTCCCGTTAAGATCGATTATTAGAACATTTCCTTTGACATTATTATTGTAAATGATTTACGTTTTAAAACAAATGTACAATAAATATATGTAATGTTTATTTTTTTTAGCGTAAAATACTTTATAAACATTCGACACAATCCACAATTGTCTTGTTTTCGAGTTCGTAGTAAATATTTCTTTACTTTTCATTTCATTTCTGTATCTCAAAACTAACGACTTTCCATCGCATTCGCTTCTAAATTGCTAAACTTGTGTTACATATTTATTTTTTTGGTATTATATTATTGTTGTAGTATTTGTATTTACAGAATGCTTCGATGTCGCTATCCATATATAATATATATGTATATATGTATCCATAATGTATTGTATTTGTATGATCTAAAACGTTTTCAAAACTAATTAAGTTACATACAAGTACAAGTATAAATGTAATTAATACGTTTAAAAATGTTGCTTATTTTCTTTTCTGTTTTTTTTGGATTTTTGTTTTTTTTTTTTGGTTTTTTATTAGATTTGTTTTTGGAAAAAGTATTTTCGCTTAAAGTTGTTTTTCTTTCATTCAATTTGATTAATACGTCTTAGAATAACAATTATTACAATGTATGCTAATTGTTTCGCTTCTCGCACCATTTTCTTCTATTATTTTTTGTGCTGTTTCTCTTGCTATTTTCGGGGAACCAGTTCCGAATAATACACAATACAATATAAACTTTAGACTCCCTAGAAATGCTGATCTGTATCAATTGTGTTATCAACTATACCCTCCCAATTCTGCATAGTACATTGCGCTTTAACTTCTCTTAATTCTCTCTCTCTCTATTTTTTTCATTTTGTTTGTTTTTTTTTAACAACTAATTTTATAAATTGCCTAGTTTTGTTTGGTTTGTTAACGACTAGAACATTGTAAAGAAGGAATCGGTTTCACATAATGCATCATATATATATGTTTGTATATATCATATCGTCTAAATTGGCTGTGTCCTCTCTTAACAAAGGATCCCCTGCTGTTGCTGTAGCTGTTGTTGTTGATGTTGTTTGTTGTTTGTTGTTGTTGCTGCCACCACATTTGCCGTTAGCTGTATTTTTGGTAAATTTCCTTTTTTGGTACTGCACACGCCAAATGGAATTGATCTATTTAGTTAGTATGACATATTGCTTTGTTAACTGCAGCAGCGGCTCATGGTGGCAGCATTTTTCAGCTGTTGCAACGTTTAAGGACAACCAAAGAATACTAAAGTTAAACGAGAAAAACAACAACGACGACGAAATCCACACAGCACATTACATAACATAACATCTAAGTGGGGCTATCCGCCTTGGAGCCGGCATTCGAATTGTCTTGCATTTGAGCGAGTGTCTTGAACTTTTGCGAGTTTAGGAATCTATCAAAGGGAAATATGAATATTAATATTAATTCTTTCATTTATCACTCTCTCTTTTCTTCTATTATTTTTACCTGGGATATGAGTCTCTGTGCATCAGCGTATAGATCTGAATTTGAGCTTCGTCGAAGGTGTGAGTCGTCGGCTCGATCATGTTTCGATTAACTATTTCGCGAACTCGAGAGTCTAACGATACTTCGCGCGGCGATAGTATCGATATATAATCCTCGTATATCAGACGTGCTTTCTCCTCGACCACTTCGGCGCTGTTCTCCTTCTTCAGATCCTCGCAGGCTAGCCAAAACAATATGTTCTCCTCGCTAAATTCACTACGCAGAAAGTCGCGGAATACCTTGCGACCACCTACAAAATATCATTCGATTAACATAACTATTCCAAAGTGTATCGAATCATTTCGGGACTTACTCGAATTCTTCATAAGTTTATCAAAGCTTTTACCCCAACTACGTATTTCCTCTAATGTGGGTCTGTAAATAAAAAAAAATCGCCGTTAAGTAATGTCACAGTAATTTAAAATTAATTAGAAACTTACTGATCGCCGTCTAGGAATTCGGCGCTAACGAGATCACGTTTGGTGGGCGCATTTTCATCAGCATTCTTTATGGCAAGACTGTAATGTTAGAGATAAAAAAATTCAGTATAAAAATTCTTAAAGGTCATAATTAATACATTTTGAAGAGCTTAAAACCGAAGATGGTATATTTTATAGAATATGCAGAACTCAAGATTGGGAACTTCTACGTGATATACTTTACAAAACTCAAGAAGAATAAAATATAATTTAACAAAAATAAATTTATGCAAATGCAAATGATTTCAGCGAGGAGTGTGGTTAATATTTTGGTATTTTTGAAAATAAGCGTCTTACACTAAATAATAGTGTAGGCTTAAAGCTTTATTCAAAAATGAATTACAGGAAGAACTCTTAAACTTGTCAGCAGTCTATTGAGTGATCAATTCTTAAATTTGAGAGTTAAACTCAAGCTGCGATTTTCCCGAACTAGTAATACTATAATTCAACTTTATTACAGCTAACCTCACTATAAAACAACACATGAGACAAAAAACGAAAAAATAACTTATTGGCTTAATTTAATGCGCGTGGACGAAAATTACAATAGCTGGTGTTTACCTAACGAATATATATTAGATCCTTACAATTTACAAAAACCTAATCAGAGGTGTTCTACAAATTTCTAACAGCGCCAAGGTAACCCAAAAGCAATTTTTGGTGTTCCTGTAAACAACCAACCGTTGCTTTCAAAATGTCTACAAAATAGTTGAGAGATTTGATATAATGTAATATTTATTGGATTGAATAAATTTATTTTTAAATTGAACAATAATGCATAAAATACATTTTTAATGAGTGTGTTAATTATATAAAATATTTCTAAACCGCAATAATTTTGTTAAAACAGGAACAGGAATTTACAGAACACCGACATTTCGAACGGTTGCGTACAAAATCAATTTTCTTAAAAAATGTCTGGAACGTACCAAATAAAAATTTCTTATTTTACACAAAATGTAAGTTCTCGACCGATTTTTAAGAACTATTGTAGCACAATGAAATATGCCACACAGACTTTGATTTGCGTGGAATATATTAAGTTGGTTTTAAGCAAAAGCGGCAGTTTTAATTATTAATTCAGTACAAGTTCCTAATCGTAATCGGTGTCTCGATATTAGCCCGTTTTTTTAGAGTTTAAGGCCCTTTCAGAACGTTTTCTGGTCTTCTTGATACGTGCCTCTAATTAGATATTAAATATATATTTAATTAAAACATTTAGTACTTGTATTTTTTATGAAATAATAAAGTACACATAGCTCAATAAAACCAGGGTATCAAACCGAATCGGATATCTATTTGTATGTTTTGTTTTTGACATAACGGTAAGATTTCGGATCACAAAAAGAAAAAGTTATTTGTTTAAATTAAAGGTACTGTGTGAACAACAATTCTTTGACTTACAAAATATACATGTATAAAGATAAAAAAGATGGACAAAATAGTTAAACCAAAGTGTAAATATTAAAATTTAATTGCATTATTCTTTGACTGTATTTAATTAAAATGTCTTAAATTTAACCTATTTTAAATCAGGTTGAACTGACTTATAAGCTTAGTAATTGCTGTTGTTTATTTAAAACAGTTTTTATAAAGCTTACGCTCAGCAATAGCTGAGTGTAGAAGGGATCGATTGGAACTCCAGCCTAAAACTAAAGATCTTTTTTTAATTAAATTTGCATGAATTAACATGATTGGAACATTTTCTTCAGGTGTAGCCTCTTTATAACAAATAGTTGAGTTAGACAATGTGGTTCACTCTAAACTGTCCACACGTTATCAACGTATAGATTTGACTGTCTAGTATCAGGTAAGCATTACATGCACCTCTACGTAGAACTCATCAAAGTTCCTTATCAGTTTGCCAATCACATACACATTTATGTGAGCATTTTGTATGGGGGTATGTGTGTGTGTGCTTGTGCGCTTATTTGTGAATTAAATGTACTCGGATGATTAAATGTGTAGGGAATGGACAACAACTAAGCATACAAAGGCGCGGGAGAATGATTGCCCCCCTAAAACACAATCAAGGACAGCTTTCATTTTCATTCACGAAAACTTGCAACATTTTTCCCAGCAGCAACTTGGTGTGATTTAAAAAAATGCCCAAATTGTGGAGCTTTCTGCTGTCTAATTTGGCGCTCTTGAAATTGTGAATGAAAAATTTTGTTAGAATTAGCCTTAGAGAGGGCGACAGCAAGAGAAAGAAAGAGCGAGAGAGAGAGAGAGAGAGCGCGCGAGTCGCGCGAGCGAGCGAGCTTGAGAGAGCTTTTACTATTCGCCTAGCAAAGCGTTGCCAGCTGTTAATAAAAATGTAAGTAGGCAACGCCACTTAATGCGTGGGATCGAATGTGTACATGAGTATGTGTGCCCAGGAACTTACCACTTAGCCCTGTTTTTGTGGTATGACGTCCCGCGGAGCAGCGGCAATGAAATAGAAGATTTAAGTAAGCATGAAAAATATTGCAACCTTTGAATTAACGTTAAGTACTCACCAGGAGCAGGAACAACAACAGCACCAACAAAAACAACACGGCTTTTGCGACTGCGGTCGCTGCAGCGGCGCATTTGATTCCTGCAGCACGTTCGATGTGGCGCTACCGCTCACCGGTAGCGTTGTACCTGAGCTTGTGCCACTGATGCCACCCCCTCCGCCGCCTCCGCTACCGGCCACGCCTCCAGCTGTTGAGCTCAAGCCGCTGACAGCGCCTATACTATCGCCGTTGCCATTTCCATTACCGTTCCCATTGCCATTTCCGTTCCCATTCCCGTTATTCGCCGCCGAGTTCTGTGAGGTGGCGGTCATGCCGCGCAAACGACAGCCGCTGGGCAGCTCCGAGACGGTGCAGGACATGCTGCAAGTAGAATTAAGCATCGAGTTCAGCACACAGAAACAAACACACATACACATTGACAATTTGGCCACTTACCTGCCCTTTTCAAGTTAAAGTTGATGTTGGCGTTGGCGTCGCTGCCACAGCTGCTGCTGCTTGGCCGCCCACTGCCACTGACCTACCTACCTAGCGTCCGTTTGTTCGTTTGCTCGCTCGTTCGTCTATTTGTCTGTTCGTCTCGTTCTGCCTCCTCTCCCACTCTCAGCTCAGCTCACACCACACTCCCACACAGAGAGCACTTAGCTACTGCAGGGTAGGCGCGTTGGCGTTTCTCGTCCCTTTTTCCCTCCCCAAAGAGAACAGAGAGTGAGAGCGCGGGAGTGAGAGTGAGAGCAAGTTACGTATTTATGTTTTTGCTAATAACTTTTTATTGAGTGCTTTTGCCTCTGCCTTTGCTTTTGCTTTGCTCTCGCGCCTTACACGCTCTTGATTTCCTTCTTGTTGTTGTTCTTGGTGCTGCTGCTGATGATATTGTTGTTGTTGTTGGTTTTGTTCTTTGCTGTTTTTCGTCTAATTCTAATATTATTTTAGTTTTTACATGCATGTGCAGAGAAATAATTGACTCTGCCTTTATGTCTCTGCATTTAATTCTTTGCGTCGAATTTTGATTTTGTATCTGTTTACATACATAGAAATGAATAGTTAATATATATTAATTATTATTATTTTATTATTATTTGGTTATGCGTTGTTGCATTTGTTGTTGTCTGCTGTTGCTCCTGCTGTTACGTTTAGTACACGAAATGTCCGATAGGCGCGCTCTCGATTTCACTGTCGTTGCGTGGGCAGGTGCTGCAGATGCTTCGAGCGAGGAGGAAAGAGGATGGGGGAAAGAGAGGGAGCGAATGGTGAGGGCTTCTGATGATGTTTGCTGTTGTTGTTGTTCTTGTCGTTGGGTGCTTTAGCATTTACACATTTCGGTTTCGTATTTACAGCGAAATTAGTTTGTAATGAGGGGCGATTGATATGAGCTGAGAATTGCTTCTAGCAGCTATGCGCCAGTGTTGTGAAATTTGATTTGATTTTATTCCATTTTGTTGTACAGCAGCTGGAGATGCTTGCTAAACAACTGTTGTTGTTACTGCTCGAAATTTTTATTTATTTCTTGTGCTAGCCATTACAGAGACTCACACCAACACACTCACACTCACACATTCACACTCAGACGCACAAACACATTGGCGAGGTCGCGAGGTCGCCTGACCGTTATTTTCCACTTTACTTTTGTTTCGTTTTCGTTTTGCTTGTGTTTTTATTGATGTTATTCAGTTTGGGGCTGATGGGGCGTATGCGTGATTTGCCTGCCTTGCTGCTGCAACTGCTTGTTATTGTTGTTGCTGTTTATTGTTTTTGTGTGCTGTGTTTTGGCAGCTGCAGGGAGAGAGAGAAGGAGAGGGAGGGAGGGGGTGAGAGGGCAGCGCTGTTGCTAATTGCATTTGATGCTGCATTTGTTCGTTGCAGCCGTTACATTTGCTAAAATATCGAACATTTTCCAATCGTTTGTGCTTCCGCTCACACACATACACACACCAATACAGTCACAGCACTTTGATTTTGGTATATGTATGTGTGTGTGTGTGTGTGTGTGTACTCTATGTATTTAGGAGCAACGAATATATACAAATTTTTTTGCCTGCCACTGCCGCACTAAAAATATGTGTAGGTAATTCTTTTTTTTTTCTTTTTGCTCTGAATGATTTTGCTTTGATTCAATTTCTACACAGAGAAAGAGAGCGAGAGGTAGAGAGGAATAGCCAAAAATTCTGGCTGTATGTGCGAGCGAATTGTGTGTGTGTGTGAGTGAGAGAGAGCGAGTGCGAGAGAGAGAGAGAGGGGTGGTTGGGAGGTGGGAGGTAGTGCAATTTAACTATACTTTCGTTATGTTTCTTCTTTTTACTTTTTGGTAGGTTACATTCGTTGACATATTTCGATATTCACATTGCGGCTGCTTTTTTACGATACCACAAAAACACTTGCCATATTTTTTGGGACTCTGCTTTTACCACATTATTGCCATTTCATTTTCACTGCTGCGCTTTTTTCTATACGTATGTGATTTTCTTCTTTAGCTATTCTTTTTTTTTTTTTGTATAGTTGTGTTTGTGTTTGTGTGTGTGTGTGCGCGCGCTCTGATAGCCAAAACCCAAAATCCTCGACGACAACGACCGACAACCGAGAATCGAAAATCGACGACCGACGACAACGACAACGACGACGGCACGAGCACAAGTGCTAACGTTTCTCTTTGCATGGGCAAAGGCTGGCGGCTGGCGACTGACTGACTGATTGAAGGAAAAGCTCCAAATAGCTATACAGCTATAGCTATAGCTACTATATTGGAGCCAGCCGAAAGCGAACCGATTAGATTCCTGCTACATATAGCACACGACATGTGCGCGCGAGTGCTTTGAGAGTGCAAAGAGAGTGAAAGCTCTCTCTCTCTCTCCCGCTAGCACACTCTATCTCTCTTTGGCTGGAATTTAGTTGGCATTTGTGCTTTAGAAATAAACTAGGGGAATTTACAAGTATTTGGGATTGGGATCACGATTAGCAACAACAACAACATTATGAATCTCTTGCTCGATTTCGATTTCTCGCACATTTTCATGACGTCCTCTCTGCCCGGGAAGCATAAAAAAGGATGTGCAATCCTGTCATCCTGTCAGGGTTGTATTGAAGCTTTTCAATTTTTGTGTTGACTTTCAATAAGATACATTCTTTACTATCGCAAGTTGTCCATACAAATGAGCGCTTAAAACTAAAAATGTCACATGCCACACGTTGCACGGATTACGTGTACAGCCGAATGGTGCAATCGGCGCCGGTGGAGAAGACCCAAGGCTGCACCGGATGCCAATTAACGTCCAGGACGCCAAACTCATCGCGCTTCTCGTGTGTCTGCAGTTTCTTGAGCGGCACAATCAAAGGATTTTGCAACAAATCACTGAAACAAAAGACAGAAATATAAACATATATAAATTGATCGATCAAAAGTATGATTCGTTAATTCGTTACTCACTTGTAGACCATGCCATGGGAGACAATAACCGCTTGGTCATCGCTGCCAGAGGCGAACAGTGGATACCGCAAATGGAAGGCGACACTGCGGACGGCATTGCGATGCAGTCGCATTGTTTGATACGGTTTCGTGGACAGATCCAAGTCAAACCAGAGCATCTTCTTGTCGTAGGTGGAGACCAGCAGATTGTCGCCCTTTGGATGTATGGACATGCCCGATATCCACTTGGAGTTGGTCAATAGTTTCTTGATCAACTCCTGCTTCGCCAAATCATAGATGCGAATGTTGTGTTGTGTCTGTAAGATGAAAACAGAACCAAATCAATACACAACTTACAAGTCACAAGTCACAGGCTGCATCTGGAGCACTTACTGCAACGAAGAAGCATGGCTTGACGGGATGGAAGAGCACGCATTGGATGAGGCCCTTGCTCTTCGAGAAGGGTATCTGGGAACGACGCTTGGACAGCTGGTGAATCAATGCCGAGCGATTGGCGCCCTCGGGCATTACGGTGGCCAGATAGTCGCCGCGTCCGTGCCAGGTAACCTGGCGTATGGGCTTGAAATGAGTGATGACCACACGGACGCCCTTCTCCTGCTCATCCGGCTCGGCATTGGACCATTGGACAGCCGTCTTGATGCGCTCGTTCTCGATGACATCCAGACTGGGCGACTCGGCGAGCAGGTCATCGGTTTTCTTAATGATCAGCTTGTCGCCCACCTTAGGATTGATAAGCAGCAAGCGGCTGCCGGTGGCCACCGCCACAATAGATAGCTTAGCATTCGGACACCAGGCCACACAACGGACCACATCATCCGTCTCAATTGTGCGTATGCAACGGCCCGTGGCAATTTCCCAGACTACAAATAAAGTCAAAATAAAGTTGGCAATAAAAAGGGACACTCTTAAATTGATCCTTAGTGGGAACTTACTTTTGACCGTCTTGTCATCGGAGCCGGAGACCATGTACTCTCCCTTCGGCTCCACGCTGACGGAACGCACCAGATCTGTGTGTCCGCGATAGACGAGACTCTCCACTGTGGGGAATGGCTGTAGGTCGCGTGGTGAAGGCAGTTTGGGTATTAGATACTCCGCATCGATGTTCAACTTGACGCGCTTGGCACGCGGACACAAGTACAGATCCAGACAGCGCAGGAAACGCTCTCGCAGGTAGCGGGAATAGGCGGGCACCTCTCGCAGGGACTTGAACTTCTGGGGCATAAAGTGCAGCTTGCGCTTGTGCGGCTCATCCTTGAGTTTGTGCCACAACTTGGTTTCCTTCTCGTCAAACAGATACTCCGGTGGCGGATTGTAGGACTCGGCATGGCCAGGCAGGTCACGTTTGGGCGCAGAGACAGGATCGTGTATGCGACGCATATGCTCGCGACTGGTGTCTGTTTCCCAGAGCATGTAGAACTTGGGACCGCGCTTCTGTTGCTTCTCCCGCTCCACCTCCTCGGTGGTCTTCATCCAACCCATCTTGAGGGCGTGCACCATGCGGGAGACCTTCTTCTTTTCCGACACGGACGGCAGGAACGAACGCTTGTGATCCGGAACATTCTTAATGGGCATTTTCTCCACCTCCGAGGTGAACCATTCAATCCAAGGCTCATACTCATTGTGTTCGGGATTAGGTATGCGTGCCGAGTTAACGCGTTTAATCAATGCAATGTCCTCGTCGGTGAGCAACACCTCCTGTCCTGTTTGTGGGTCCTTCACAGTGCGCCAGAAGTTTGGATCCTCAATCTTGCGAAGGAAGTCATCAATTTGATCGCCCTTTGGCGGTTTAACAATCTTCTTGGCATCCCAATCATAGCCAATGTGCTTGTACTCGTCATACCAATGCATGGGTATGTTGCCAACAGTATTTCGTATGTCCTCCTCGTCAGATGTGTCCGAATCCTCATACTCAACCTTTGAAGGATCCCGTTGAGTTATGGAAGTAGGCTCCACCTTCTTGTTGTTGGTGACTGCAGCAGCTGCTTTGCTGCTACTTGGTTTCTCCCCGATCTCGCTGCTTTTGCTTGCATTTGCATCGTCATCATCATCACTTCCGGATTCCTCCTCCTCCTCGTCCTCCTCCTCTTCTTCTTCCCCTTCTTCAGACCCTTCTTCAGACCCTTCCTCGTTGTTATCCTTTCGACCCAAATAATTTCCCTCTTCGTCGCTCTCAAATTCGAGATCTTCGCTGCTGTCTGACTGGTATTCCTGATCTATGCCCTCATCGTCAGTTGAGTCCTCGCCAGGATCTTTGACTGCTTGCAGCAAGTCCTTGAAGATAAAAAAAAAAAACAAACATAAGGTTTCATCAATTTGTTTGGTACATACCATGCCTGCTTACCTCATCTTCTTCTTGGTCTGACTGTTCGGCAACTGAAGCCTCCTCTTTTGTGGGCTTCGATTCCTTAACTTTGCGTTTAGTTGCCTGTTTTTTAGTCATTTTTACAAGAAAACAAAACGAATGAGCGCGGCGCACGTGTTGCAGCACAAAATTTCGATTGCAATAATAACATATCGATGTTATTATTGGTTATCGAACCATATTTGTTTACATTTTGAGTGACTGTCAACAAGCTGCTCTATTTTGCGTTGGTGCTCCTTTTTGAAAATTTAAATTACACTAGTAATGTAAATTTTAAAATGCAATAACTTTGAAATTAATTAACATTTTGATAAAATTCGAAATTCGAAATTCGAAAAAAAGTATTTATAAATTTTAATGAAAGCTTGAAACTTGTCAACCTTAGGGAAGAGAAGTTCAAAATTAAATTCTAAAAAAAAAAAAAAAATTCATAAAATCGAGAAAACTCCAACAATAATCCTGCAAAAATTTTCAAAAATTCTAGCTTCAAAAATAATAAAAATTTCAATTTAGTCAAATTTTCTAAATTGCAACTGAATTTTTTATTTTATTAAATAAGAACAAGTTGCCAGATCGGGAAATTCTGTAGGGTGGCAGCCTTTGAACCTGGTGGCAGTCCTCAACACCTGTGCTGGCAAGTTTTTAGGGGGAAAAAATCTGTTTCTGACTAGAAACCATATAAATTTGTTATTGCACTTGCTCAATTTTACCAAAAATATTAATAGCAAAACCTAGCTGAATATATATTCAAAATAGCCAGATTTTCAGCTAATATCAATTTTGAAATTTTTCTAGCAAACGAATTCTGAAAATAGACAGATCTAGCTATAAAATAGCTAAGTTGGCAACAGTGGTGATACAACTCTATTTTTTGCCACAATAAAATGTGAAAAAGAGTGCAAAATAGCACATATCCTCGATATTCAAAAGCAATTACAAGGCAAAATATTGCATCATCTGAACATTCTGTTTCCAGCTGCGTGCTCCATCGATTTGGAGCAATTATTAAGCACATCTAAAAAATGGCTGCACCGCGACGTCTACGCAAGGAGCTCGTCGACTTACAGGAAAGTAGTTTAAAATCATTTCGTGACATCAAGGCCGATGATGACAACCTGCTGCGCTGGACGGGTTTGATTCTGCCCGACAATCCGCCCTATAACAAGGGAGCGTTCCGCATCGAAATCAACTTTCCGGCAGAGTATCCCTTCAAGCCACCAAAGATAAGTTTCAAAACAAAGATCTATCATCCCAACATTGATGAAAAGGGACAAGTGTGCTTGCCAATTATCAGCACCGAGAACTGGAAGCCGGCAACCCGCACCGACCAAGTGGTGCAGGCATTAATAGCACTCATCAACGATCCCGAACCAGAGCATCCACTGCGTGCCGAACTAGCCGAGGAGTTCCTGAAGGACAAGAAGAAGTTTGTGAAGAACGCCGAGGATTACACCAGGAAACACAGCGAAAAGCGTCCGGCTGATTAGTCCAACGATGTCGAGGAGCCGGCACCGAGCAACAGCAAACGTAGCCGGGATGATAAAACCAAAACCTAAGCTCCCGCATCCACATTGCCAGTCGCCAGATGATAATCCCACAAACCACAATCCACACCATAAAACCCAAACACATCCTACTAAACACGAAATTAACATGCAATTTGCGTAGAAAATGAAGATGTATAAACTGTTCCAAGGAGACGAAAGTCACAACCTAGTTTATATATATACAAAAGTCTTGTCGAAATTTGTATAAACTCTGAGTAATTACTGTAGTAGAAATTAATTTGCATTAATTGTTTTTAAATACGAAAATACATATGTAAACGAAAATCGAGAGGATCATGGATCTTTTATGCAAGATAAATAATATATATACAATACATAATTAACACACAATTCCCTCGACTGTTTTTTTAACAGTCTCTTTAATATCGTTTACGTTATCGGCTTCAGTTTCAGCCTGATCAATGCTCATGCGGGTCGGGAACGAATCCTCTCCCAGCATGCGGCGATAGCAGGCCACCAGGACACTGTTGTTGTAGAGGATTAGGGCATTGCTGAACTGATTCTTCTGGAGTTGCTTGAGACTCAGCACACTGTGCACTGCTCCTTCCTTCTCATCATCGCTGCTAAGCACTTGTAGCAATTGTTGCAGCTGCTCCACAATCCTGCCTGCCCTGTCATCCTGCAGGACACTCAGTGTAATGGTCTGTTCTGGCAGACTATTATCAAACTCGGTCTGCTGATAGATAAGCTCGACTAGGAATAGGAGCACAGATGCCGCATAATGAGTAAGAAATAGGAAATTATGAAACACAATTCTATGGGGCCTTAGTACCAGCAATGACTCAATCAGCTTAACAAAGAAATGCTGCTGAACTTTATGAAATGTTGAGTCATCATCATCATCGTCATCAGTCGACGGTGCGTAATTTAGTGATATCGTTTTGCTGTCGCTGCTATCGAAAAACAAACACTTGGACGCTGTTTGCCAGAGCGGATCGAGCTCGAATGTGTCCAGTATGCGTAAACGGAGCAGCAGCACCGGCTCCGAAGCAAACAGACTGCTCTGCAGCTCCCTCACAGGTGCTCCTCGAGACAGTTCCAGTTTTAGCTGCAATTGCGGGTCTTTCATGTGGCTGTAACTTCGTGTGGCAGTTGGACACTTCTCCAGCTGATTGAACTCGCGTCGCAGACAGTAAACTTGTTTCAGGATGTCGCCCTGTCTGAGATGTTCCCGCTCCGTGTAGGAGCCGCCATAGACGGGCACCGTGAATCCCAATGCTTTGTTGATGTCCTGCTCCTTAACAATGCACAGCTCGTCAGCCAAGGGTCGCACCTTGTAGCGATTGTAGTACATGGCAGAGACAACTCCTCGCAGATGGTGCAGATGACGCAGATAGTAGCGATCCTTGGACTCGTATGCATAGATGCTGCTTTCGATGGCATCCACCTGCAGCTTCAAATAGAGTCTACATCCGATCTCGTGTTGCAGCTGAAAATCTTTGGGTATCTGCGACTTTCCAAAGAGGGGCATGACCATGGCATCGTTTGGCTGGGCGAGTTTGGCTCGCAATGCCTCCAACAGACGAGGCAGACCGGGTGTATCCTTGCGGTAATCCAGGCAGATGACATAGACTTCGGAATTGCCACGCTTCGATGTCGCCGGCTTGTAGATGTGCACTCGCTGGAAGACGCAGTTCAGCATGTACATCACAGAAACGCTACACGCCTCAAACAACGTAAACATTTTGATGACGAAATTGCCACCCGGACTAAGTATCTCCAGGACACTGACAATTTCCGCAAAGAATAGACGGGCGACGATCTCCTCCTGGCAATCGGGCTGAGCAGAGCAATCAATTGAACCATCAGCTGTGATCAGTTGAACACCGTCTTGGAACACTTCGGCACATCTTTGGGTCATGTGATCTATGTTGTCCATATTTAGTAGATTGCCGGTCAAGTCCTTATGGAAGAGCCAATTGTCCAGAGTGTGGAATATGAAACGATCGTCGGTAATCATCTCATTGAGCGCATTTCCCTCGTAGTACGGATTCAAGGTAGTCGAGCGCCAGTTCCACTTGATCTGCAATGAACTTGGTAATTATGGGTTGCCGATCTCGACTTATCTCGAACTATAGACACCTCATTTGGTTTGTGCACCGAGTGCAGATAATGATTCAGTGCAGCGATAAAAGCGCCGGGAGCCTCGCAAAGATGGAGACTATTAAGAACCGGCTGTGTGATGAGTGGATAACGATGCAGGCACTCAAAGATCTTGCACCAAGCTACCTGAAAATCATTCGCTTAATATGGATGAAGTAGAGATTAAACCGCAAACACTTACGGTTACAAACTCAGCCTTTGTTTCGTTTTTTAACCGCCACGAAATCTCTCCCGACGGATCCCGACGATTTGTGTGTGTACTCCACTCCTGCACCCCATAATTGTTAAGCTTACTCTTGACAGTATTCAGCTGATCCTTGAGATTCTGCAGAGACTCAAACTGATAGAATTCACTGAACAGCGGCTCCTCCAATGGCAGCAACCAGGAGGCACCGGTAGTTGGCTTTTGGTATTGAAACTTCTTCTCAAACAGCTGCTCCACTTCTTCTCTTATGCTTAGCTTGGGACGCATGCTGCTCAGTTAAATTAACTTTATTTTCTAATAGCAATTATTTATTTTTTACGTACAACAAATGTTTGTTGTTGAAACTATTAACAGCGAGTCAATAACAGCAGCATTGACATTAACATAAACGCATCTGTTGTTAACAGCATGCAAGAAATGTTTGCCGGTCGGTTCAAAAACACAATATGTATGTTGTTTTGTAAACTTAAATTAATTATTTTAGTTATAATAATAACGGGTTGATTTTGCCAAACGAATTCGGAAAGAAAAATGCTGATTTGTTGCTGCAATTCAAATTTAACAGTCAGGTTAGTGTGGAGTTAAAAAAATAGTGCTCCATAATTTTCTGAGGGCCAGCATATGCTAGTGTTGCCAATGCAATAATGCAAAAAAAAATAACAGAAAGTTAAGTGGTAACACTGGAGTGTGCGCTGTTGGCAAATCGAAACACAACAGTTCAAAAATAGCGACAGACTGTCATTCAAAACAAGAAATTGCAATTAATTTAACAATGAACCACAGAGCAATGGCAATGAATGGTGTAATTGTGGGATTGTTAGCCTATTATGCTGTGCTAAAAAAACAGGAGGAGAAGGAGGAGGAGGATGAAGTCCTCGAACGCAAGCATAAATCACAACGCAGTAATCCGTGTTCGCGTAAAAGACACAGCAAGGGACGATTTGTTACCGCTGTAAGTATTTATTTATTAATTAGACAGTAAAAATAACTATACAAGTGTACAAAATATGTCGTGTTTATTTTCAGTTCGAAAACATGACACAGTCTCCAAGAGTGTTTATTGAGAATTTCCATATGAGCGAGTCCAACTTTAACTATTTGTTCAGTTTGGTGGAACCATATCTGATCCCGAAGAGGAACTTACGCCCGGATGCGATGTCGCTCAAAACCACGTTTGCTGTTGTTCTCGAGTAAGTATATTATAATTGAATGTAAATTTTGGTCGTAAATTTTATATTTATCGATCTGTTTATTAGAATGCTTGCATCCGGAAACCTACAAATCCAGAACGGTTCATCCTATCGAATCAAAAAGCAACATATGGGAGCTACCATCGACCTGGTATGTGATGGCATTTGTTCTGCGCTGACCAGCGAGTTTCCAAAGTGGGACAAGGAGAATATGTTGGAGTGGGCAGAGGATTTTGATAAGCAATGGAACTTCCCACATTGCATTGGTGCCATCGACGCTAAACACATCCAAATTAAGAGACCACCCAATGATGACGATGGTTTTTACAATCACAAAGTTAGTGACTTTGATATTGCAAATCCCTTCTTAGTAGTAGTATTCACCTTTTACCTACAACTTCAGGGCTTCTACTCGATTGTCCTAATGGCAGTGTGCGATGCATCCTATCGATTCACATTCATCGAAGTAGGTGCTGGCGGTAGGGAGGGAGACACGAATGCATTTTCGCACAGCAAACTGGGAAAGGCAGTATTGTCGGATAGTCTGGAGTTTCCCGAAAACGAGCTGCTCAATGGCATATCTACACCATATTTTATGGTAGGAGATGATGTGTTCCCATTAATTAGCAGGATAATGAGACCGTACGGCTCTAGAAAGCGGGATGTACCCGAGCGGATATTTAATCATCGATTAAATCGAGCTCGACGTTGTATAGATAATGCCTTTGGAATACTTTGCGCCAAGTGGATGGCCGTGCAACGCACTCAGTTGAGCAATCCGGATACGGCTCAGAAAATAGTTGCAGCATGCTGTTCCTTGCACAACTTCGTATTACGGACGAGTCCCGCAGACCAATACTTACCGAAGGATCTGGACGCATACATCCACACACGTACAACACTCGTCGAACTTTTGGCCTTTCGCGGTCGTTGCCAGGATTACCCAAAGTACATACGCGACAATATAAAGGAGTATGTCAACTCTTCATCGGTTTCTCTGCAAAATGAAGCTGCTGAAGTTTAATCAATTTAATAACTATTATTAGTTTTCTAGGAAATAATAAAAGATCCATTCTTAATCTTAATTTATGGTAACAGTCTTATTTATTTATCTTATATTTTAATACTACATTTTAAGATGTCCAAGTTATCAACATAAGCAGCATTATTTTGCGTATTACATTAGAGAATAAATTTTTTATAATAATAATGCTGCTTTTCTTCAATTTTGAGTCACATCAGTTGTCAAGAGAGTACAACAGCATCAATTTATGTATTAGCCAACTTCTGGTAGTTCCAAAGCAATTGAGTTACTGCTCGTTCAGCTTCCTTAGCATATTTTGGCCGAATCTCGTTTAGAATGCCATCCCAGTACGGAATAACTGGACGATGAGGAGTCGGCTCTGTGCGTTTCAACTTTTGTTTCTGTTCTGAGATAAAGTTTTCAAGCATATCTAATACGTCGCCCGAATTTGTTGCCATCTGCAGCTTCCGTTTCTTGCTGGGCTGCTCCTTAAATACAAATGAGTGATGTTATTTTTACAAACAATGTACTTACTATTATATACTTACAAACGAGTCCGCTGAGGCCTCAGAGGATGTGCTTGCATCGGCATCGCCATCGATTGGAACTTCTTCAATATCATTATTACTGCATTGAGAGGAATTCGATTCTGGAATAGCGCAGTCCAAGTCTGGTTCAATAGAGGGGCCTTGACTTGTCGAAGCGCTCTCATCGACTGGAGTGCTGAGAGTACTACAAAAAGAAACGTTCAAGACAATGATTGTAATTTGGATATTTCTACTTACCGCTTTTGTGAAGAGACCTTCGCAAGATACGCCATATAAGGAGCTAAATGCCACTCTACCCCGTCGCTGACTTTGGTCTGCTCCGATCCAACTCCACCGGCAGTACTCTGGCGCTTCCGGGTTGCCACCGTGCGGTGGTATCTGTAGCTGTCTCGAAGAGATTGCCAGGCTGTCTTGCAATCACTTACTGACAGGAACATTTTTGAGTTAATGGCGTTTAATATACTTTTAGAAAAAGAAAACTTACCACTTCTATTGAGCACCTCAGCTATGCTCTCCCAGGCACTTTTAATATAAACAGAATCGAAATGCTTTTTATCGGAAGGATCCCATAAAAGACGCTTCTTTTCCACCTCTTGGATCAGTTGAATTTTATCTGAATTTCCAAACAAAATCAAACGCTTTTTATTGATCATTTTTGAACTGTTTGCGGTCATATGATACTCTTGTGATGGTTTAAGGCCTAGAAAAACTCTGAACAGTTCAATGTTCTTCTAGCCCAAGATTTATTTTATATATGCATGTACAAATAAAACTTTCTCTATTCCAAATCAGCTGTTGGCAAACCTGTCAAAACACTGTTATACGGAACCAATTATTTTTATTATGCCCTAGCAGAACGAATTTTTTTGATGCAAAGCATACCAGTGTTGCCAGTTTTGTAGAGGAAAAAATAGCTCTTTCTGGCCGTAGAGCATCCAAAAAATATCTGACATTGCCTTGCAAAATACGTTAAAAATAACAGTATGGCAGCCTTGAATCCAAAAAAAAAAATACCGAAAGCTTGAACGTCTGGCAACCTTTTTATTCAATTCAAGTGTGAAAGAAAGACCTGGCAGCTCATGGAAATGCGCGCGCAATTTTAAAGTTTATCAAAAAATTATTTTAAAAGGCTAAAAAAGAATGATCCGAGAGAAAACTATCGAATATGATATCCCTTACTGTGCCCCGGCATAGTAGATCGAATTTTAAGAGCGACTTTTAAAAATGTCTGTGCTGTTTGCTTACGACAATTTAGCTGCAAATATTAAGTTTAACTTTTTAATTAGTAAGACTATGCTATGGTAATGAAATTCTTAGGGATTGTTTATTGTGAAATGAGAACATTTTAATTAAAACAATCCGATATAAATCCTATTTTATACTAATCAAAAATGTATTTAAACTAGAAACGTTTCAAATAAAATTCCAATTAAATTTACATCAGCTTAAGTTCAAATTAAAAATACCGGAGAATTTAATGAATCTGGAAACTTTGTAGATATTAATTATAATTAAGACTACTAAATTTGTATATTTTTTCAATACAGAATGATGCTTACCCTTTCTTTTTTTCATTTCCGCTTAAATTTCTCAAATTTCCATAGATTGTAAGAAAAGCAAAGGAAGAAAACTTTCCTGTCGGCATTTCAAAATATGTGCTCAAAATATGAAATTAATAATTAAAATATTATTGGTGCAGTTTGACTTGAGTAAAACGGTATGTGCATAAAAGGAAGCCATAAAAATAATATAATTGAAATAAGTTAGAAAGAGATATTATGAAACAATTGGGCAAACGTAAAGACATTTATGATCAAATCGATGATTCGAGCTATGAATATTAAATTGCACATTAAGGCACACTTGGAATCGCTTTGAATACAAACGGAAATAGATAATATCGAAAATATTGGAAGGGAGGGATGCAAGCAACGGTAATTTCGTAAAGCTTAGCCCATATTTATAGAGAAAAAGCTAAGTATAATATTTGATTAGAAAACAAATTCAAAACTGTTTGAATCATCGTGAAAATGTCTTGAACATTGGAATTCAAATTGTTTTTTTTTTTTTTTGACTATATGGTCACTAAATTGGTGCGTGAGTTGGCGACTTTATTGCTAACGAAATGAAACAAAACGTGCGACGTGTGTATATGAATAATAATATTCAAATTATTACACAAACGGATCCAAAACGTTGCATTTATCAAGTGAAACGTAAGCCGCCAGATTTTGGGATCGACAAATCAACAGAGATCTCATTCTATAGTGAATACATTCTCGTAACGCCGACCGCGACACGATCGTACATAAGTATGTTTCTATATAAGTTATAAGAGATATGTACCTGTACATATGTACTATATGTGATCATGTATGTAGAATGGACTCGGCACGTGACTCTTTTTTAAATCGACCATCAATACTCGTGAATATAGTATATGTAATGTAATTTACCATCTTCAAGAAGAACGGACGCCAAAGCTATTGTCTGTGCTGTCTTCTTCTTCTTCTTTTTCGCTCTTCGTATTCTTTTCTGTTGGCTGTTGGAGTTTTATTGAAATCTATGCAGGCACACAGGTGACTTCTTCTTCCACAAAGCGGAAATAGCCGAGGCGGGAATTGTGACCGTGTTTGGAAAATCGCATTACTTTAACTCTTGCTTTGTGGCGGTAAATTCCATTGTGGATGTCGCTGACGTTGTGGATGTGGACGTGGACGTGGACACGGCTTTTGTTGGCAACTAAATTTTATTTAATTTCATATTTCTTTACTCCAAAAGGGAGTTCATTAATATGCCGGGCAGGCGCCATTGCGCTTAAAACGCTCAGCGTCAGCGTCAGCTACCTGCCACTGGGCAGTCTGTACAGTATATACAGGCACACACGGACAGGTATGATAGTGTGCTAGACACACATGCACCCCCACTTTGCATAGGTATTTACTAGAGAGAGAGTGTGTCTCTCTGCTGGCAACGGGTATCAATCCCCGTTTTAGACAACATTATATTTTTTTTGTGTTTTTTTTGTTTTTGATTTCTTGAATTGTTTAACTTTTTGACTGAGCTGCACATCACACGCACACACGTACACATCGTCACGTAAATTGAAACTTCTTCAATTGTCGCTTTTGGGCTTCTAACCGTCGACGTCGTCGTCGCCGTTGCTGTCGCTGTCGATGTCGCCGCTATTTGCTCACTTTTAGTCTGGGCCGAGGTGTGGTGCTAAGCTCGACTCAGGGCTTTAAAATCAGTTGCCAATTAGTCTTCATCGTTGACGGATTACAATTGCCTTTGCCTCTTGTTGTTCGCCCAATACCAATACAACAAAACTTAAAAAAAAAAAAAAACTTGTTAAGTGCCTCACATAAAACAAAATACTCGTAACAACAAGAAAATAACAAGCATTTCATTGATAAAAAATTACATATCGCTTATGAGAAATAACAATAACAATATTTTCTATTTGTGTATTTTGGAATTTTGTGATTAAATTTCTGTTCATCTCTCCTCGGATCGCATCTGTTGGTGAATTGGCAAGATGTCGGCATAGCTGACGTTTGAAAGCCCATTTTATAGCGCTATGCTGCATCTAGTCAGTTATTCAATGGAACAATCAACGATTTTAAACTCTAAACGATTCTTATGAAATTAATTTAAACAATTTTAATAGAATAAAAAGTTAACTGTGCTTCAGACTAGTAGGCATGTATTATTCAACTTGTGCAAATATTTATACTTCAGTTTCTTTGCAGTAACGAATGCGAGATAAAGGTATTACAAACGGATAACCAATAGCAATCTTGAATATTGATTTATTATACTTTTGTTCTTATTTATTTTTCGATATTTACATAATTTTTACAATTAACAAATTTATATTTAGGTTCCTTGTAGAAAGAGATATTTAACTAAAGGTCCGACCAGAAAATGTATTGAGAATTTAAAACCTTTATAAAAAAATAAGGTGTCGAAAAGAAAAGAAGAATTTGACAACTATTCCATAAAAACTTTCCGCCGGCTGAAAATGCTTGTCTACTCGATTCCGGCCTTAACTAACAAAAGAGTGATAAAGTAACCCAGTGTAACAAGTTAAAATATTTATTGATTTTCTTATCTATTTTTTTAAATTATTTATATTTAAGCTTTCTTGCAGAAAGAGAAAATTACCTTACCGAAAGAGGGTCCTACGGTCCTTCAAACAGATAACCAAGAATATCAGTCCGGAATATTTATACATGATTCATTATAATGTTTTCTTAAATGAATTAATTGAATTGTTTTTATTTTTTATGAGTTTATAATATAAATTTATTTAAATAAACATATGTGTAAAATACCGATATTACTTCTGTATTATTTTTTAGGTTAGTATTCATTAATATTACTATTCCTTTTAAGAATAATGAGTACTATGTAACAGTATTACTTATAATAAATGAAGGGCTTTAATAAATTAGTTAATTTGCTTTGTTTTGTATGGAACTTTCAGGTGTAAGAAATTAAAAAAGATTGCTAATTTAAAAATATGAAGAGTTTAAAAAATTCTAATAACGGCGAGGCATCCTTGTGCCAAAATAACGGTGGCTCTCTAGAAAAAAGTAAAATTTCCATTTTCAAATCAAACTGCAAAATGGAGATTGTTTGTTTTGAAGATATAAATAAGATTTAAAAGTTTGTGCATAAATTGTATTAATTTTATTTTTTTTAATTGGGATTATTGACTTACAATTAAATTTTACAACTTCATCCCCCATGGATCCAACTAACTCCCAACATGCATACAAATTATTTCCTGTATTAAATCTAATTTCAAATTATAATTTTTCATTAAATTATTAATTTATTGCTTAATTATTTATAAACTAACTCATAATAAATTCACGTTTAAATAGTGCGCCAGGTTCATTTTATGATCCGTGAAACAATGCTGCCAGACGTTTCAAAACAGTGGCGCCACCTCTCGTCTGTTTTGCTAAACATTAATGCGCTACTAATCGACTAAGCGTTGCATTTCGATAAGTCTTGTTGCTGGAAAAAAGTAAACAATTAGCGGAATAAAACAAAGTAAAGCTGGATAATCTAATTATAAACATATAAACAAGTGATGGACAGCCAAGTAAGTTCGATAAAGGGTCAGTACAGATACTTGATAAGTAAGTACTGTAATTGACATGGCGTGCGAAGTAATATTGCTTCACACAAATTAGTGGCGCTATTGTTGTTATCTGAAAGTGGCTTTGTGATAAATCTTATGTTTACCCACATACTATGTGGGAATAACAATAGGTATTAAGAAAAGCGGGAGTTGCCAATGACGTAATTAACACGACTGAGTTCAGTTATCTATGTACTTATCGTCGTCGTCAGTTTTTGTGGATACTTAAGAAGGGGCGTTACTTTTCATTTTGCAGGCACCAATTGATGATCTTTTATTGGACATTGTGGACAATGCTTGGCGCATGGAAGTATTGCCGTTCGATCAGATATTAGTACCAATTGAAAAGCTACCCGATCCCGAAGCTGATGGTGGTGATTCACATCTGACATTAAGCGAACAGGTGAGCAATTACAACTTGGCACTGATAACGATGTTCCCTTTAAAATTTGTATGAGCAATCGCTTTCGATTCCAGGAACAAAAGTGGACCGATTTGGCGCTCGGCTCATTGGCACCGGATGCCGCTTTAATCGATCAACTTAACATAACAGCTATCTAACCAAGGACGAGCAGCCCACGTGTGAGCACGTCCCCAACTCTGCTGGTACCACAAGTATTATTATTAACACCACAACATGAGTAGCAGTAGCAGTAGCAGCACCACCACAAGCAACAATAGCAACAGCAACAGCAACAATTCCGTACACCAACATCTACACTCACCCAGCAAACTCACTGAATTCGCACGGAATTTTGAGGATAAGCCGGAGTCTTTATTTGGACGCGTCGTCAACAAAATTCAAAATGTTTACAATCAAAGCTACAACACCGTCAATGACATCTCCAGTGTCAATAGCAATGTCCAGGTGGGCAAATCCATGTTCTATGCGGAGAAGAGAACGTCCAACGCGGAGACAGAGAATGCAGACGTGGCCAGTGAGATCACACGCGGCAGTTCATCCTCCAGTCTCAGCACAAGTCGTCCCCAGCCGCCAACAACTCTGAAGCTATCAATCAGTAGCACCATCGATATCACAACCACTGCTGAAGAATCTGAGGCCAATGAGCGTGTCGATGAGCTGCCCAGTGAACCGAATCAGAATCAAGGCCGCACCGTGTCCAATGTACTCAAACACATCAGTAATATTGTTGCCTCAAAGAACAACAACGTGAGTGCATTTTCATTACCATTTATTTATATTTATTAAAAGGTATATTCTTTTAGGATTTGCGAAACTATAAAGAGACGGAGCTGCAGCAATTGTGGATGCCAGACTCAAAAGCTAAGGAATGCTATGATTGTGCACTAAAGTTCACTTTATATCGTCGCAAACATCATTGCCGTCTTTGCGGCCAGATATTCTGCTCCAAGTGCTGCAATCAAGTAGTTCCCGGAAGCATAATACGTTGCGAGGGAGATCTTAAAGTGTGCAATTACTGTTCCAAGATTGTGCTGACTTCGCTCAAGTCGTCAGACTCCAACATGGGCGAAGATCTTCAGGCCTTGCAGCAGCATCTGAGCAGCAAGCTTGAAGTGCAGGAAAATGCATCCAATACACACGCAGCACAGAAGCAGCGGGTTCAACTGTCCCGCAAGTCCTCTCTGGGTTATCAGGAGGAGCGATTCAGCTCACAGCACAATTATACAACTCTCTCTATGACTGATCGCAAGAACATTTTGCAGCAATCGAATTCGTTAATCACGCTCCATGAGGAGATGCAGCGAGAGATGCCAGCTCAAAACTGTGGCCAGCTGCTCATTGAGTTTCTCAAGAAGAACAACAAGTCGGCCAACGAGGTACAAGCTGTGGCTATATTGAATGCCATGCTCGCCGCTGGTTTCCTTGAGCCCATTGTGCCCGATGCCGAGCAGATCGAGTTCGATGCAACACTACACTACAGATTTGCGGAGCTATCACGCCCTGGAACAACCATAACGGAGACGCGAGAGGAAGGTTCTGAGCAGTCCACCAATCCAATAAGTCCACAGTTTGATGCGACTAGTGCGGAACCACATCCGCCCAAGTCGATGGATGTGTCGCAAAGCTTTCAGTCTGCCCAGGAGCTGGAATTGGAAAATGACATGTGCTTCACAACGATATCGACAAAGCTGCTGGAGTCATACTGTGATCATGAGGAGCAGCTGCTGGCACAATTGTTGCGAGCCAACCATCTGGATGCAGAGTGGGGCAAGGTTCTCCAGACGCTCTGCTCCACGGCAGCGAACCATTTCAAGCCCGAGTATTGCACCAACGATCTCATGGACATACGCAACTATGTCAACTTCAAGAAGGTGCCCGGTGGCAGGCCCAAGGAGTCGAAAATTGTGCATGGCGTTGCCTTCTCCAAGAACGTGGCCCACAAGGACATGGCCACTCATGTCGCCTTTCCACGCATCCTCCTACTGCAATGCCCAATTGTCTATGAGCGAATCGAGGGCAAGTTTGTGACCATTGAGACGGTGTTGCTTCAGGAGAAGGAATATCTACGCAACGTCTGTGCCCGCATCATGAACTTTGAGCCGAACGTTGTGCTCGTTCACAAGAATGTGGCGGGCATTGCTCAGGATCTGTTGCGCTCCTATGGCGTCACCTTGGTCCTAGACGTCAAGCTGTCCGTCATGGAGCGTCTCGCCCGCACCCTGCAGTGCGACATTGTCAGCTCCATTGAATCCAATATAACGATGCCCAAACTGGGCTACTGCAATGACTTTTACATACGCAACTATACGTGTGGGAAGACACTCATGTTCTTCGAGAAACTAAACAGTCCACGAGGCTACACTTGCCTCCTGCGAGGTGGCAGCAATGCGGAGCTAACCAGGGCCAAAAAGGTGGCTCTGGCGCTCCTTTTTGCCCGCTACAATTGGCGACTGGAGATGTCTTTTCTATTGGATGAGTTTGCCCAGCCGCTTAGTCCCAAGCCACCCATCTTTGACTCCAAGGAGTCCAGTCCGAACACGGAGAATGCCAGTGAGGAGCAGCCGGAGGTGGAGACCCAAATGCGCACAAAGCGGCCACTTTGTGAGCGCAAGTCGGAGGATAAGTTTATGGCCGCCGTCAGTGAAAATGTCTCCGACTTTACGGATCCTTTGCGCTCCTCGCAGGCCGAAGCACTTACCAGCTCGTCCGCCAATCTTACTGTGGAGGCGCTGGCGGTTGAGATGCGATACGATAATCGTTTTCGCAATGCATTAAGCTCCACGTTGTTGTCTGTCAGTCCGTTTCTAACTTTTCCACTTCCGTACCTGGAAACGGAGCAGGGACGCAATTGCAAGCTGCGTAAACTATTTCCAGCTGAACTCTACTTCTCGAAATTGTGGTCAACGACTCCTGGCACTGCTCTCGAGCGACCAGACAGCATTGAAGCGGACACGGTCAATAGCAACGCGGAACTGGGCAACAAGGAGAACGATCTGCAGTTGCTGCCGGCACATGATTTTGTTAAGATGAAGATCACGGTCGCCGCCACCACACGAGATATTCAAACGAAGCTCGCCGAGTTTCGATCCTTTGGAGGACGCTTTCCCAAGGGCAAAGCACCAAGTGAGTATTCAAATTTTAACCAACAAAATTTTCATAAAAGTTCGGTTTGGCGTTTCAAACCATAGAGCAAGATGTTGCTCCGGTTTGCGAACCGATTTATGTACTCCCTGTCCGATGGCTTGGCCTCGATCCTCTTTTCAATTTATTACAAAAAAAGTTAAATTTTAAATTAAAAAATATTCAAATTTTGATAATATATTATACTTTGATATTCGTAAATTTAAATATGGCTTATTTTTATCCAAACTCCCAAATAGTCAAGTAATATTAGAAAAGCATAGAATTTTGGTATTTATTTTTTTCGAGCTAAGGGTCCGGGTTCTTTTGGCTTCAGTATAAGCATCATTGAGATTATAATATTGTTGGTGATATTACTTCTCTTACCGTTTTAGTAATTCCCTTCAAAAATTTTTAATCAGATCAAATTTCTACCACTCGTTTTAATAAGAATATATTGTTCTTACTGCGTTTATCCTAGGTTATCTTCACGCCTCGCAACAAATTTAGGATCTAACAAATTTGTCTAATATTAATTATTATTATTTTAGTTTAGTGTATATTTCATTATATATATATATATTCATTCTATATTCAATTTCATTAGCAGTATTATTTTTAATTCTAGGGAAATTAAATATCATAAGCAGTAGTTATTTTAATTCTAGTGGAATGTGATTTCGTTATCTTTAATTTTTTTAATGATAACAACAATGTTCAATCTTTCTTTTGCCTGATCCTTAAACTTATTTTTAATTAAACATAATTTTATTCACATAAATAAATAAATGAAGTAAACCACTTGTCATTTCAGTGCTGAAGCCGAAGAAGAAGTCGGGTGAAGTGATTCAGATCCAGCGGCCACAAAAGGTGACCGACGAACAACTGTACAAGGATGCACTGGATCCACAGAACCATCAGAGGTTGCCCGTGCTCTTCTGTAGCTTCCACTACAATCCCAAGGGCGTCTCATCGTTCTGCAAGCTGCCCATGCTGCTGGACATGAAGTTTTATGGTCAGCACGACATCATGCTGGAGCAGTTCCTCCAGCGCTATTGCTGTCTCTTCAATTCGATGTGTCCTTCGTGCAGTTTGCCCATGTTGGGCCACGTCCGTCGCTATGTCCATGCCCTGGGCTGTGTACATGTCTATCTCACTGAAGATCTGACACGATCCGATCCCACCCGCATCTACTTTACCTCCTGGTGCAGCATCTGCAATGCGACGACGCCAACGGTGCCGCTATCAGCAGCTTCCAAATGCCTGTCCCTGGCCAAGTATCTGGAGATGCGATTCCATGGACACGCTTACAGGCGTCGCCCGCCCACAGAGTCTATGCCCGATCACAGCAGTCCTTGCGAGCATTCATTGCATCGCGACTATGTGCATCATTTTAGCTTCCGTGGCGTTGGAGCAAAGTTCCAGTATACGTCCGTCGAGGTCTGGGAACCGGAACTGCCCTCGTTGACGTTGCAATTGGAGCTGCCCAAGCCATTCATTGGCATCCAGGTGCAGGAGGATATCAAGAGTTTTTCCATACGGGGACATGAAGTGTACACAAGAATTCATGAACGGATTGCGGATCTGGCCACAGAGGAGGAGAATTCGCCATTGGTATCCCGACTGAAGGCGACACTCACCAAGGATCAGTTCCAGTTCAAGCAAAAGGTGGAAATTGTGCACACACTGTTGACGGAGCGTCTGGTGAACTCCTATGACATCAGGGATGCCCTTGTCATGGCCAAGCGTGCCCTGGCCGAGAGCATTGAGCTGTGGGGACCGCGTCTGCATGAGATTGAGCAACTGACTCAGAAGCATGCCAAGCAATCGCATCACATTGATGCGGGCACCATTTGCACGGAGGAACTGCGTCCTGAGCAGCCGGAACATGAGCTGGCAAAGAGCAGAGCGGGCAATCAGCAGCAGTTGGATATCAGTGCTGCCACAGTAGAGTGTCCAGTCGATGACACAGCCGAGGCAGAAAAGAAGCTCACCGTGGACCAAATGCTGGCATCCACTGTGAACGTCAACTCGGACAAGAAGTCCATCAAATCGCGATTGCTGACCCTGCGACAGACAACGAATAACCAGACCAATCCTTTGCAATCGCCCTTCTCGGCACAGGATCATCTGACCTTGCCTTTGGGCAGCATTCCCCTCAATGTGCATGAAAACGATCTCAGCTCGGTCATTGCCTATGGCCTGACTTCCACTGAGTATCAACGTGCCATTGCTGCTCTCAATGCCGACGAGGCGGCGGCCAACGGAGGCGATGCCAACTGCAGTCCACAGCCGAAGCACAAGCAGCTGGACCCCGATGCCGAGGAGGCATGTCCAGAGGGTCCAGAGGAGCGCAGCAAGGTTAAAGGCCAACCGCAACCCCAGCCTCCCAGCCCACACGTCTCCCTGTCTTTTGGCAATGGACAGTTCCAGTGCAACATTTACTTTGCCCGAGAATTTGATGCAATGCGCGCCAAGTGCTTGAGTCCACCCAAGCTGGACAGGATGGTCTATCGCCGGCTGGAGAGAAGTAAGATGCGGGAGGAGCTGAGAATCTCACAGAATCGAAACGTTTCCGAAATTGAGCTGGTGCGCAAACCCAGTGAAGTTGGTGCCGCCTCCCATGATGATCAGCCGGATGCCGAGGAGGAGTCACGAATTGCTCTCGCCCGCAGCTTGTCCCGCAGCGTACAGTGGGAGGCGCGTGGTGGCAAATCCGGTTCACGATTCTGCAAAACAATGGGTAAGCTTAATGCTCAAAAACATCCTTTAGCTAAATCTTAATTGAGCCGAAGGAATGTTAAGTAATAGGCAGAAGAAGAAGAAGAAGCACATCCCGTAGAGTATATTTATTCTTAATCAAAATCAACATCACAGTCGATATTAAAAACTTGCATTAATACATTCATAACGTCATATGAGACATTCACTCCATCATTCTGGACATATTTTGCTATATTTCCATGTCTGTCAGGTATTTAGGATGCTTTGATGTGCAGACAAATCAAGTACATTGTATTACCGAGCAATTTAAGAGCTATATTCTTTAGTTAAAAAAACCTACCCTACAAAATTTGTTCACGATTGAATAATATACTTGAAAAAAGTTCAAGAATTATCAGTACAATACAACCATAATAGAAATATTTGTTTATATCACTTAATAACCGAAGAATTTTAGTATCGAAATCAAAACAAATTTTTTTCACAAATGTTTGTACCAGAAAAGTTTTGGTATATTTTTTTAAAAATAATTTGTGGTTTTATTTCGCATTATACTATAAAATTACTTGAAATTTAACCCTTTTAACCCAATGCACCATAGCACTTTTTAATCAACAATAATTTTATAAATATAACGTAAAGTAACGGACAATGTGAATAGTTTCAAATACAGTCATAAAGATTCATTATAGAAATATTATTTCTTGAAGCCAACTTCACTTTTTGTCTACGTATCTTGGCTTTCAAAATAAAGCTTTGTATCGAAAGGTTTCAGAAAGTCTTATCACGCATATTAATAATTTTTCGTCCCTAATATTATAAAAATATTAAAACTTTCACTGTCTTTTCGGTTTGGACAAAAACGAACAGAAGATGGATTCTTATTCGGCGTTAATCCCTGTTTTATATGTTAAATGTAGATTAAAATACTCTGACATCTCAGTGCCTGGGACTAAAACTTTCTTACTTGTTTAATTTGCAGATGACCGTTTCGTTCTCAAAGAGATGGATAGAAAGGACATGAATATTTTTGAGCAGTTTGCGCCGGAATATTTTGAGTACATTGCCAAGTGTCAGCAGGAGCAGCAGCCCACACTACTGGCCAAAATCTTTGGCGTCTTTAAAGTTAGCGTCAAGAAGAAGGAGTAAGTGGTGGTCCATGTATTTTTGCATTCAATTCTAATCCTTGTCTGCTTTGTGCCAACAGCTGCTTTGTGGAAAAGTCATTGCTGGTCATGGAGAATCTCTTCTATGGCTGCGACATATCCAATAAGTTTGATCTGAAGGGCTCTGAACGCAATCGCCACGTGGATCCAACCAATCAGAATGGCGAGATTGTGCTGCTCGATGAGAATCTGGTGGAGAGTAAGTGGACACTCTTGTGATGATTGAGTAATTGCAGTAATGTAATGAATTATGCTTACAGTGTCCTGGTCGAAGCCTTTGTATGTCCTGTCGCACAGCAAAGCTGTGCTGCGTGATGCCATACTGAGGGATGCATCTTTTCTGGAACTCAACATCGTCATGGACTACTCGCTACTTGTGGGACTAGACCAAAAGCGAAATGTGCTGGTTCTAGGCATAATAGGTGCGTTCTCCACTCTCACTTGGTATTAGACATATTTATAGCAACGTTTTTGCAGATTATATACGCACTTACACGATGGACAAGAAGATCGAGTCGATAATTAAGCAGTCAGGAATACTTGGCGGTGGCATTGGCAAGATGCCAACGGTGGTGGCGCCACAGCTCTACAAGCAACGCTTTGTGGAGGCAATGGATCGGTACTTCTATACGGTGCCCGATCGGTGGGAGGGATTGTCAAAGATTTGAACCAGTTGACGCAAAAACTAAACAAGCACTTACCAGTTAGTTAATGTACTTAGTTAATAAAACAGCTAACGCAATTGTTAAAGCAGTTGTTTAAAAGAACATTCACATAAAGCTGGCCGACATTTCCGGTCAGCTGGTTAGCTGGTCAGCTGGCAAATTGATTGGCCCTTGACCCAGATGTGCGTGCCGGAAACAGCCCACCGACCAGGACAATTGAAAGCACTAAAAGGCGTGGGCGGACTAGGATCAGGAGCAGGTGTGGAAGTAAAAGTCGGATTCATAGCAGACGTTGCGTGTGAGCTGTGCGGAAATTATTATGCTGATTGAAAATGAATGGACTGCGAATGTGGCTGCATTAAAGGATGCATGTGGCACACGTAAAGCTACTCTCCTGACAGCTGCAACATTTGGCCGCCTTTTGATTGTGTCAGAAGTTCAGAAAGCGCCATGAAAGCGAAATGAAAAGTGCTTACAAGTGACACCTTCAACTCGATTCGCGCACAGTCAGGGCCAGTCAAACACACACACACAGTCACACACACACACAGTCACACACACATACAATCACCCGACTCCTTTGAAGTTTGTGTGGCGTGTGAATTTGTTTTGGCTCAGTTGGAATTTACGATCTGAACGGTCAAGTTGTTGTTAGCGCTTGTTGTGAAGCGCGTGCCTGCTCCACGTCTATTTCTCGCCAGCAACGACATGGACAGTGGCCGTCAGCCAACGGCGCCTGTGATGCGCCACGCCACCTGCCTGAATTGTTGACCTGTGCCAGGTGTTAAAAGAACGAAAAGTATAGCAACAAAATGAATACTGTTGACTGGAAGTTCAGTGATGGGTAAGAGGAAATCAGACAGGGAACATCTTGGAACCAAGCAGTTACACTAACAGCTGTTAGCCATGGCCTTGAATCATTGTTAGCATAATGGCGCATTCATGTATCCTGACATGACGTATACGCCCCGTGGCGTGACATGCAAATTCCAAGAAGGGAACAAAAAGAAGAAAATAAATCTAAGTGTCGCATTTAAATCTGCATAATTATGTGTACAGGAATACGCGTGTGTAAGAGTGCTTGTAGTATTGTGAAGTTGTTTATCGTTTTGTTGTAATTGCCAATTGATTAGCATATTTAAATGCGACTGCGTTACGCCTGACCGCCAAACGCGAGGGCTAAAAATAAAAATAAGCAACTCAACTCCACCCAACAGAACTAACTGACCAAAGGTCATTTCGCATTGTCAGGATAAGCACATGAAAGAAAAACAAAACCATTTTTTAACAGGAGTAAATAATTATGCTCAACATGGCGGTCATTGAATACTCTTCCCTTATGTCAGTGCAATTGATTATAATTCGATTAATTTAAAGCTTAACCAAGTCACAGTTTTTAAATGAATTTGTAAAATTTGTTTAAATTTAGTTAAATACATGCTGATTCCGAAGCGAGCATTGCAGTACAGTTTCGGATAGGGATTTTTGGATAATTAAATCAAATAAGGTTCCGCTTGGATAGAAATACTACTTAAGCTGCCAATTTTTTTTATAATTTTTTCTTACTATTTATAATTTAGTTCAGGTTGCTTTAAAAGATTTAAAAAAATTAAATCTCTATAAAGCTAAAAATTTTTTCTTAAATAATCTTCTAAAAAATCATGGGAAAAGATTAACAAATAGAACAGCTAAAATAATTTTTTATTACTATAAAAGTTAACAAGAAAATGGGGCTAAGAGGTTTCCAAAATCAAATTCTATTCTATGGTTCGAATCGGCGAATAGAACCACCTCCAAAACTTTGCAGGTTTACAGACTTGATTTAAATTGATTTGTTGAAATTTATGCTAACTCAAAGAACAAAAAAGTAGAAAAACTTGCTATAAAAATTAGTTGTTTTTTTTGGGCGTGCGATAATCTCTCGCTATGGCTATTCACTTCATAAAATCATAGCATAGCCTTTTGTGTCGACGTATCCTTGTTGAATATGTAACACAGTTAGCCCACTATAATAGTCAGTATAATAAGGAACGCTCGTATTCATTCAAATCTATACAATCTATCTATAAAATAAAGTACTATAAAACAATATGGGAATTCGACAGGTAATTTTGGTTACAAATTATGCGAGATTACACCTATTACATTTATCAGGAATATTTCGAAAGTTGACTAAGAGTTTTGCCTCGTTTATTGTATTTTATTGTACAGACAACAGTTTCGATTTTGAAAAATGTAGTATAAATTGAGGGACTGATTGCTTTTACCAACGATGAATTAAGATTTATTACGAGCTTATAAAATATATTGTAGACTGATTTAATAAAAAGTAGACCTTGCAGACACTGAATATTACTTATAGGAAAAAACGACATCAAACGATTAAGTTGGCTAAGCGTTATAGAAAGTGTAAAGAACGGTTTCTGGCTATCCTACTATATTATTCAGTTATTTGAGAATATAAAACTATAAATATCTATAAAGAATAGTGTATCAACAAATCGTTAGAATGAGTCCCAGAACTTTTGCAATTTGGCTTTCATTTATTACCTTGAGGTGGGCGTTGAATTGGGTCAACCTTTTGGCACTGTTGCTATTAAAACTCGAGCTCGACATGATTTGGGCGCCCAGTTGCAGGCTTTTGGGCTTGCCAGTTTTGTCTGTTTCCGCTTTTGAGGTACAGTCACGCACGCAATTACACTAACAGTTGCAACAGACAGTAGACAGTTCCCTCACCTCCTTCGACTGATAGATAACTGACACTAACAAAACGAATATGAATTACTTGTATTTCACCGACTGACATACAGTATAACCCTCAAAAATTATCCTTAAAACGCAAAAGCAACGGAGAATAAAAGGTTCTTTTTTTTCTTTGGAAATCAAAAAGAAAATATTTGTAAAATAAATTTTAATGTCTAGGGAACCCCAAATCTAACATAAAAAATCATATAAAATCCGATAATAAACTAAGGGAATATTCAAGATTATTTTTTTTTATATACTTATTTAACGTGTCTGGTTGACTGCCAACCAAAGTGATTAAAAAATTGATTTATGATTGCATATAAATTTAAACATTAAACTGAAATATTAAAAATAACTTAAATATTTAATTATGGTCAAAAAAAAAGAATAAAGTGTTTTACTGAGTCTTAATATATAAGTATGTTTCTATGCATACATATTTACATATGTACAATGGGACTAACTGTTAAAGTATGGTCCTGAGTCCAATGTATCTTCTAGTGGTGCACTCTTGAGTAAAGCTTTCTTAGTTTTTGTGTATTTCCTTTAAAATTTACGGCTTATTATTTTATTCTGAAAAAAAAACCAAAGACGAATTACTTTACAAGTTCATTAGCTTAGCTTAAGCTAATTTCTTAATCTAATAAAAGGTAACCTTTAAAAAGAGCTTATTTTAGTGGTTGATCCTTTGGCATTTACACACACACACACACGACCCAGTTAAGATTGATTGCCTGACACAGCGGAAGTCAAGAAATAACTGCAAAAGCCAACTTTTGACCATTAAATATGCTAATTTGCCGGCCATAACAGCACTAATAAAAACAACTACATCAAGTGCAACAGGTGTTCAACCTGGCAATACATTTTCTACATTTTCCGTTTTTGCCTTTTGCATGCAAGCCGAGGTCCTACATCATTTATGACTGACCCCAAGACCAAGATAATGTTGCTGCAATTAACCAAGTTTAATAGTTGGCTTAAAAGGCATTTAAATGAGTCCTTGACATGTCCTAAGAAAACATAAATTTCCGCATTAAAAGTGTGTGTGAGAGAGAGAGAGAGAGAGAGAGAGAGAGAGAGAGAGAGAGAGAGAGAGATGAAGTAGTAGAGAGGGAAGTAAAGATGTAGAAAATGGGAAATACCCAATCGATTTTGAACTGCAGTTGCAACCAATTCCAATTTCATTCAAATAGATAATTTTCCAATTTATTGCAATTTTGTTTATTGTTCACACTTGTGAGTGTGTGTGTGCCTAGCAACAGATGAGTGTGTGTGTGTGTGTGTGCTTGTTTGTGTGTGTGTTTGTTGTGTGCGTGCAGACACGCTATGAAAATTCCTCTACAGCTGTAGACTCTGGGGCTAGATTTGAGGCGCTTAGTATTATTCATAAGGCACCATTTATTTTCTATCATCCGTATACTCTATGTTCCATAAACTTGGAAGGGTATATACATATAAAAAGACAAGTTTTAAGTCTCATGTTTCTATTATTATTTTTTTTAAGCACAGAAACTAATGTAATTTGAATCATTGCTTAGTAATAGGTAAAAATCTAAAAATATTAAAAGACTAAAACAAAAACTTTTTGCTTCTATTAATTTTTGCAAGAAGTATTGCTGTAGCATTTTCAGTGGCTTTATTATCTTTCTATATTCTAAGCACTTATTTGCTTGAAAAACTTTAATCTCTCTACAAACGCTTAAGAACGACGCTAAATCTTTAAGAATGATGATGAAGAATGAAGAATTAAAGACAGAATGTTTAGGTAAGTAAAGAAAAGAAATAAACATTTAAGGAAAAGAAGTAACATTTAAAAAAATACTCATAATTTAAGAATGCTGTAAAATGAAGAATTTAAATCGTTAATGCACTTAAGAACATAATAATAATGAATTAAAAAAGCAGAGAATGTCGCATGAAGAGGACTTAAAAATAAATGTGTTGAGTAAGTTGTATAGGGAAGAAAGGAAATAGATAACTATAGATGGTAGATATACAGTGTACCATTCGGTTGCAGGGCATTTGTACAGTCGAGCATGCCCGCTGACAGCACTCACCTTGTTGTTGTAGAACATTTTTCGCCATTATTAGCACCGCTTCGATTCCCTATTTGGTGCCAATGGCAACGTTGCTCAATTGCAAACATATTTTTCCAAGGCCCAGGAATGCGGACTGAGAATCTGGCTAACAAAGGGTTCTTGTCTTTTGTGTGATTTGCAGTGCCGAGGCGGAGTTCAATTGGAGTCGTGCGTTCTCGGAGCCGGATCTGACAAGGAGTCAAAAGGGTCACGAGGATCGGTTTAGCATAAAGCATCCACACGAGTATATAACCGTCGATGATCTGAAGTTCTTCCGGCGACGACAGCCCTTCCCGTTGCATACGCAGAGCAACGTCTGTCTTCACAACAACCAGGAGCCGGTGGTGTCCTTTGGCTCCTTGAAGTCGGAGTATCAGAAGCGCTACTGTTGCCAGGGACACACCCCGACCCGATCCCGACCCCGATCCCTGCTGAGACGTGCGACATCGCTGCGTCTGGAGGGCTTAATGCATTTGCTGTCGGAGCATCACGAGAAATATCACTGGTATACGGCCGAGGAATTGCAGTTGTAAGTCAAGGATTAGACTAGGATAAGTTCCATTTCCTAGTTATCCCATTCCGTTGCAGTTCGCGCACTTTTCCAGTGCGCAATCCGGAGAACTTACAGCTGGGCCGCAACGGGGACAGCGCTGGACAGGAGGAGATGAAGAACTCATCGTATCTTTCGTATCCCATGGTGGATGCCGATGCCCAAATACTGCCAAGGGAAATGTTTCGCGAGAATCCGCCCAAGGAGCAGTCCAATAAGCTGGCAAGCGACAAGTTCAAGCGGGATGTGGCTGCCCAGGAGCAGCATCGATGCCATCTGCAGATGCGGGCCGAGGATACACATTACGAGGCGACGCCATCGGAATATAAGCGCCAGTTTGTGGAGCAGTTTCCTGTCGAGAAGGCGCACTCCATTCCACAGATGAGTAGCATTCGGATGCAGGGCGACTTTGTCGCAGTTCCAGAGTACCAGGACAGCTTCAAGATGTACGCCAACTACTCGAAGAGTGCCCCCATCAAGAAGCACGACAATTTGCGTGTCTCCGGAGCCGAGCAGGAGAACACGGCGGAGGCAACCGGCGGAGATTTGCCCGAGTATCGTGATAAGTTTAATGTCCCACCCAAGCACATGGCCAAAGAGAAATCATTGAAGACCGACGATCATCTGCGTCCCCGTGGCGAATTCACCAAACAGGTGCCCGAATATTATGAGAGCTTCCGTGATCCCCAAATCACCGAGATGCCCGAGCGGGGCAAGGTAAGAGAACCCTATCTCCGACTCCGCGGCAAGATCGAATTTAATCCAGAGTATCGCAACAATTACTTGGACTTTCCACGATCCCGTCCAGTGGTCCGCAAACCGGTCTCCTCCTTCCGTTTGCCCACCACCACCAGCACCACCAACACCACCACTACCACCACATCCAGTCCACGCAGGGAACGGGAGCCAGCTGCCAGCTGTATGACTTCCACAGAGCTAACTGCCACGCCCGAATATCGACGCGCCCAATACAACTATCAATTGCGGGAACGGGAACGGGAACGACCACGTGAGCTGAACCCTTCAGTGAAAGCGGCTCCTGGCAATCTTCGCAAGAGCTCCGATTCCTCGCTAGACGCCAGCCAGCTGCAGTCGCAGGCCAAACGGCGTCCATCGCGACAGCGGCAGCTGAAGGAGCCGACGCCGCAGTTGCCGCCAAGTTTTGAGGATGTGGCCACCGGAGGTGGATTCAAGAAACCGCCCAGATATGGACGACGCGCTTCCGTTCTCCAGAATGCGGTCAACTGCCGTGACAAGTCCTCAATAATCGAGGGGAATCCCAAGTATGCAATTGGCTGTCGACGGGATAAACAGAATACGGAGAATCAACATCAACAGGATTCCTTTGTGGTCCTCGATGAGCCTTGCAAGCCTTCCAATTGGATGAAGAAGACCTGGTACGATTCTTAGTTGAATCTTGATTAATTTAAGCACATAATTCAATAAACAATTTACAAACAAAACTCAATTTTCCCATTATTGATTGACCTCATTTTTTATGGGTCACGTTGTAATTAGCTCGTCTTTTCCCTTAATACTTTTGTTTAACTTTGCAAAGTTTGTTCTGATTGCGTATTGAGGTTTCTTTTAGATGTACTTGGTTCCATTTAGCAGACAATTTTTCAGATACAAATTAATCACTCGTTTTAATATTTAAAATTTTTTAAAACTGGCCAAACTCAATAATTTTGATTTCAGTTGGATTTATTCATGCAAATAGACATACTTGGCAAAATATCATTTGTACACGGAAATTTTAGACAATATCTCTACAGAAACTTACCTGATATCCAAAATAAAAATCTTTATGATCAATGGATGGTCTACAGATCATAGTAGTTATATTCATTTTTTAATCCCCAAATAAATCGCCTTCTTTTATTATAATGTAATCCGGATGGTGGTGCTCGAAGTTCCCCTAGTAAACGATCTTCCGAATCTTTAAACTATGATAGCTTTATCAAAGCTCAACCAATTTGATCAAGAAGAAAGCCGTTAAGATCAGACTACACCTTAACTGATTGTTTAAGTAAAGTTAAGTAAATTGGTAACATCTTAACTCATTAAGTTCCTAGTTCTTCCTGTTAACGATCTTCCTTATCTTCGAACTATCATAAGCTTACCAACATCAATCGATTTTCCAGAGGAAAAACGGTAAGATCAAAGTACAGATTGTAATTTTTAAATGATTAAATGATCAAATAAACTGATTTAGAAGATTGATTTAGATTATTGATTTAGATTATTGATTGATTCATCAAATGAAGTTCTTCAAATTGGTGTAATTCAATCCTAGTTTCATGGCTCAAGTAGTATTCGATCTTTATATATGTTTAACACCGATATCTCTCTTGAAACTAAACAACACTGGCTGCAAGTTGTTGGAATAAGTAAACATAAACAAACCGATGGGTTTTTGAGACCTCGAACAATTCGCGTCGTTTATCTAATCTTCGCCCTACACACTCATTGATAAGCGTACCGAGTGGAAGAGAGTAGCGCTTACTCATAGATTCAGACGTAGTATTTTCAAGAATTTCGCAATTGAAACATGTAAAAAGCGGCTGGAGTGAATTATTTAGAGAAAGAATAGAGAAAAGCTGGTCATGGTTGCAACAGAGGTGGGTCATGCGGCGGATCCGCCAGCTCATATAATGGGCTTTACGATAAGGAGTCGCACCCGGATCTATGTCTCCTACATAATTCCAAGCTGTCTGGGAATGTTGGTCTTTATGGTGCAGACAGCGACAGATTTGGCCTTGAGCTATCAGTATTTCCGGCAGCAAGAGATGGGCTATGGAGTCGGTACCCTGATATTGGTCTTGATACCACCGCTACTCACATTCATCCTGGTGCTATCATCCAGGGAGCAGCGATGCAGTGCTTGTGGGAATCGGAGCAAGTGCGTCAGTTTCTGTCTGGGAGTATTGCAACTACTCTCGTTTCCATTTGTGGTGCTCTACAGGTAAATTTGCGACTGTTTCCTGAATTCCCTCAGTACCTCATTACGATTATCATTTGGTAGGTTCACTATGCGATTCTTTTGGTCCATTGAGGCGCTCTTCCATGCGGATGATGATGTGGAGCGCATGAAGTGCCTATCAAAGGCAACGCAAACGTCCAGCATTGAGCTGTACCTGCTGATTCAGGCATATGCCCAGGCAGCCCCACAGATTATACTCCAAATAAACCACATGCTCGCTCAGGACATCTTTCGCAATTACGAGACAAGTAAGAGAGTGTTAGTCGAGTGTACTTGACTACTAAATACCCTTTGCATATGTACATAAGAGCCTGATTCGGAATATATTATATTCAAGCCAAAAATCAAGTATTCAAATTGATCTTCGGCTTGCAGGGATTCAAAAATTAACATTATCACACGACCTTGCAGTATTAAAACCAGTGATATTAATGCAAAGTGTGCATCGTGCTTAAAATTAAATTGTAACCAGGATAAAACACCGTAACCGGTATCGGAACCGTTAACTGAAACTAACCCTTTCCTTTTTAATACCGGAATTGAAATTAAATCTCTTTCAAGAACCAATAATCGATACGCTTGTACCTGTACGGTTGTGATATAGTTTGCTAGGTCAAAGAGTTAACAAACTTCAAGCTGTTATGACTTAAAGAAAACTGACCCGATGATACAGTCTATTAACTTATACTGCATTTAAATTTAGTTTACTTAGAAAATTTGATTATTTTTTCGACCATTATAGCTATTATTCCACGTTTAAATCTCAAGTTTTTACTTTTAATCCACTTCTTATCGTAATTAGTTTAAAACGACACTTTGAACTTAATTCTGAGGCCTTTAATTTTTATGTAAAAAATAATGTCAATATTTAGAAATATTTTGACTTGTAAAAAATCCTAGGTCACACGGTTAAGCAACTTCGAACTGTCAAAGCTTTGACAAAACTGTACCGATTTTTAAGCGGAATGTCATTTTTATCATGGTTTGGCATCTTAATTTATGCTGTATTCCAAATTAATTAAATTTGTTCAAAAAAATGTATTCCACTGGATCTAGATATTAACTACGATGTAATATTTATCATGAAACTACACCTCATCATTTTAAAATGTTTTAAACTGAATTAGAGCCTTTTACCAAAATAGTTGCTTCGGAACGTACCGGAACCTTTTTTTGGTTTCGGTTTGATTCTTTAATTTGTAACAATCGCCAATGCAATAATTGGATTTTTAATTCATTGATTTATTAATTCTACCACCGAAGAATATAGGTATCAAAAGTGGAATTGCAAAGACCGATTTATTTATGTTACCCGAAACGAAAACATGTCAAATTTGGTGTTTCTAGTTTTAAACATATCTTTTTGCTTCCGTTGCAGCTGCCTTACAGGCGATGTGCCTGGTATTCGCTGCCATTGATCTGGCGGGGATTACAACCAGTTATCATCGGATCGAGAGTCAGCGGCGCGTAGGGCGACATTATCCCTGGGCAACGCCACAGCAGGTTGAGACCTATCGCTGTCAGCTGGAGCAGAATCAGCGTCTCTGTTGCGAGGCTGAGCGGAGGAAACGCGAATCGGAGCGCACATTGGCCACTAGTTTTCCTCAGTCCGATAAGATCATGGAGAAATTTCATGCGAGACTGGGATCCGGACAGGTTGGCACCCACGAGCTGCTCGTAACCGGAGTGGATGAGGTGGACAACGACGGTGTGGAGACATTGGAAACGAGAGCATTGCTTCATTCTCCCACTCATCCCAAATCAGTTGGTAATGCCACCGACGATGATAAGATTCATCAGAATGCCAGGCCCAAACTCCAATTGTATCGCGAGGAGATGTCCAATCTGGATCGCATCGATGTGCTGGACACGGTGCCAGAAACGCCAGCGCCTCCTCCTCCACCTGTGTCGGCGCCACCAGCGCTGCCCATGCTGCGATTGCCCACAGAGAATAGTCCACCCGAGGCTCCGGATCTGCGACGCACCGTGTCGGATGCGGAGCACAGACGTAGTCGACGGGCAACGCGACCGCTCTCCCAGCTGGAGACATTCAAGGACATGCTGCTGGTCAATGCACAGCTGTACATCAAGGAGCATGTACCGCGGCCGCCCAAGCTACTTATAGGACGTGTTGATGAGGAGGATCACAAAGATGATCGCACTCCGTTGGTGACAACGGTACAGACACCAAAGGGAACGCCACTCACTCCCAAGGATGTGGTAGATTTCTACTTTGCACGGCCCACAAGGATTGTGAATGGCATACAGCAGGATGACTTTGCCGGGAGAACTGTTGCCTTCTTTGGCTGGATCGCCTTTATCATCATGCGCATGCTCTCCCTAGCCACATTCTGTGTCTTCTACCCGCGCGCCTTCTTCATCGTTGTGGGAGTCCACTACGTCCTTATGCTGGCCGCATTGGCGCTGGAGACACGATGCCGCGGAGGCTGGAATCGCCATTTGTTTTACCTAATGTTGGGATATATCTATATCTTTGTGCTTCTGGAGTTCCGTGTGTGCTTTAAGAGCATTAGGTTGTGGTATGGTTGGTACTTGGTGCTCATTTTGGTTGAGAACATAACCATGTCATCCATTTGGTATTCCAATGAGGAGCTCAACTCCTGGTGGTTCGGTTTCATCTGGGAATGGATTGTCTACAGTGGCATCCTCTTCCTGGCCACCATTGTGGTCTATTACAGCATACTGAGACCCAAGGATGTCTCCCTAATTGTTGAGGACGAGACATCAGCCCAAACGGAGCAGTCACAATCCGTTGCCTAGCATTTGAATCGTTGCCAGGCGGGAAAACCTTTATGTTTACCCGGCAAAGCAGGCCCTTTTACTTAGTCTTAGTATTTATTAAAATAAAATAACATAAGTAAATTATTTTTGTTCGTTAAAACACTGACAAAAAATATGAATCAAAACGAGAACTTTCGCTTAAGAGGCAAAGGACCTTGTCCTGCCGAAACAACGGAAACTCAGCGAAGTTTCGGACCACCCTATAGGAATAAAAAACTGAGTAAGATTCAAAATTTCTAGCAATTCCTTAGAGGCATTAATCCTAATAATTTTCCTTACTCTGCAGTTACACGGGCCAATCGCATGGAGCAATTTTTGTGGAAAGAGTTCTTCGATGAGTACAATCGACAGAGTTCAACCAAGACTGATTTGGGACCCGACCATACCGAGTACTTTGAGCAGTACTGCAAGGACAAGCCAGCCGAGGATGAGGAGCGTAAGGAGGTTCGGGTCAACAAGTATCCACTGTATTGTACCACGGCAATAACCGTATGGAATCACGAAGGCGACATTACAAAGACCTTCAAAACCAAGTACACCGTTTCCAGGCCCCTTGCCGAATGCACCGAGAAGTTTGCTCCTTAAATATTAAAAAAAAATTATGTAGTTCTTTAATTTTAATATTTAATGCCAAATACGAAGCTGAACATACAGTTACAGACAATTCAAATAAAAAAATCGATCATTTATTTAAAGATTGACAAAACTCAAAACACGTTTTGATGCACCTATGTATATTCGTTGTCTCCTGTTCTTTTTATGTAAGATACAAAAGAATTTTTCTTTTTGTAGCAAATTGGTACTGAATTGAAAACTTGTATTGAATTTGTATAAAAAGGTATCAAGTCATTAAGCAATTAATTATTATTAATTCATCATCAGTAAAGGACCGATTACTGGCTTAAAATATCTGCTGAATGTCTCCTTTTAACCACTGATAATGCATATAAAAATTAAATTATGCACATAAAATATAAAATTAGGTAAAAATAAGTGCGAAACTCTCAAACACCTGTGCAGTAACCACTCAGAAAAATACTTCTGTAAAGGGGTTTTCAATAAGGGCGGGTAGATATTGAAATGGAATAAAACAAGGTGTGACAAAATTTTTTTTTTTTTTTTTTTTTGAAAGGCGCATATATGCCAATAAGTGAGGAATATGATATTATTCAAGTGCCCGCCTCGGCTTCTTACGGTGGAACGTATCCGAGTGGTCCAATTTTTAATGACTCTTCCTCATAGATCCGGCTGAATTTGAGCGATGGCCTGTGTTATGTTCACCTTTAGATCATCGGTCGATTGTGGTTTATTTGCATAGACCTGCGACTTTAAGAAACCCCACAGGAAAAAGTTTAGCGGGGTCAAATCGCATGACCTTGGTGGCCAATTCACATCACCCCTGCGAGAGATAACCTTACCCTTAAATCGTTCATGCAGAATGTCAATCTTGGCGTTTGCTGTGTGGCATGTAGCGCCGTTCTGCTGGAACATGTCGTCTAGGTCCATATGGTTCAATATGGGCCATAAGAAATTGGTTATCATCGTTGTGTAGCGCTCGCTGTTGACGGTGACCGCCTCACCAACGTCGTTTTCAAAAAAGTACGGACCAATGACGTCGCCGGCCTAAAATCCACACCAAACGGTAACTTTTTGAGGAGGCATTATCACCTGGTGAGCCTCATGTGGATTGGTGTCGTCCAAAAATGGATGGGCGCAATGCGCGCAACGTTTGCCGTAATGAACACTCATTTTGATAATAAACTTTTATCATTTGAACGTGCTGCTCAATCGTGTAACTTGCCATGATGATTTGGCTTAAACAACTGAATAATAAACAGAAGATTTGAAAGATGTCACCAAAACAAAATGGCTGCCGCGGGACGCCAAAATCGACCCGCGCCAATTGAAAAACCCTTTATAATGTCAAAAAATTAAAAGAGGAGACAACGAAATAAGTGAAATAAAAATTTAAATCCAACGTGTTTCTATTTTCGATAGCTACAAAGATATCGATTTTTGAAAATCGATTGATTCGTATCGATACTTCAATGTTTTATCACACTTTAGTAAGTTTATTTTGTTTTGGCAAGTTGTCGAGATCTTCTCAAAGATTAAATGGATAAGTTACGGTTCAAGTTTCCTTATGAAATACGCGACGTGGACCCTGAAATAAATGCGGAACTATTGGAGTATTTTACAGGTTGGTGGGCAGCACTGGTTAGATTATTGGAGTAATAAGTAGATTTGGACAGGTGAGCGCACGGGTTTTGTTCAAGTCGGACCCGAGGGTTACTTCTTTCCACACAAGTATAAGGCACAAGCGGAGCTGTATTACAACTTTGAGGCGCGTCCCGATGATGTCTGGATAACAAGTGTGCCACGTTCGGGCACAACCTGGACTCAGGAGATGGTCTGGTTACTCGCCAATGGTATGGACTTTGAACAGGCCCAGCAAAGTCCGCTAATGGAACGTTTTCCGTATTTCGAGTGAGTCTGAATGATATTAAGTAACAATATACACTTAGTGTGCTGACAGAACTTCCTTGATTGTACACGATGCTGTCAAGGCAGAGTTTCAGTTTGAGAATAAGAACTGTGCCGCGGATGTTGAGTTTATTGAGAAGATTTCCCGACCGGGTTACGAGATACTAGACGAAATCCCATGTAATCAAAGGCGTTTTATCAAGACACATTTTCCGTTTTCATTGCTGCCGCCGAGTGTGTTGGAGAATAAATGCAAGGTAAAGGCTACATCCAATAATCAAATTTGTTACTGTAATCACTAGGCATATAACCTATAAAGAACTTATTTCATACAACAAAAGTGTCCACACGAAACGACACTTTAAATTGACTGATTTGATTGCAGCCGTGACTAGTTTTATTTATACTGAATACAATCAACAAGTTGAAAAGAAAAGTGCAGTTGTTCTGCTGCGCGGCGTCCTTAAACCGAGGATTGCCAATCTTGTAAAAAAATGTGCAGTCTGGCTCGATTTAGTACATTTTCGCTAAAAGGTACTCCGAATTTTTGTACCTTTTTTCAAATTTGTTTACAGTTAGAATTTTTTCAAATTGCAGAATTATTGTTAGTTTTGTCGACATTTTGATTTGTTTTAGAATTAAATTTTCTAACTTCTCTCTCCGATGGCTAACAAACTTAAAAATTTCATTTGAAAATTCAACTTAACTTTATTTAATCTCGTATTTTTAATGTTCCTCAAATTTATTCATTTTTTGTATGGATATTTTGACGTTTTACAATTTGCATTAACTAAAATTGAAATTCAGCTACGCAGTGCCATCTAGTCACATTTGTGACAGATTACGTTATTTATTGTAATTTGTGACTCAAGGTGGCGCTGCTTACTAATCTGGTACGTTTATTGCACGCTAAGCTATCAAACATGCGACCAAAAGATGGCGCTTTAGCCAAATCAATGTGGTTCAAGGGCGCACTCTATCGATATTAATTATATGAGTAATTTAACGAAGGCTAAAATATGGAAAATTCCTAATAGTGGGGACGGATGCCACACTTGGTACATTTACACCAAGAATGGTACATTCTTTTGAATCTATTTTGTAAATGGTACATTTTTCGTAGAATAAACGAACTTTTCTTCAATTTAAAATGTTTATGTAATTATTAGATTGAATAACGTATAAAAGCGATACATTGAAGCTGATTTAAGCATTTATTTGTAATGGAAAACTAAATGAGTGCATTTTTAAAATAAGTCTTGAATTTTAAGAATTATAAATTTAGAATATTTCAGTCTTAACTCGAAATTAAAATAAAATATTTGGTTTACTTTTTAAAACACAACATTTTTCCCAAAAAATATGTTAAAAGATATTAGTACGAAGTGATAACAGTGACTGTGGTTAAGAAGTTTGTTTACGATGCTTAAATGATTTTGATCAAATTTTCACGACGAATTACAGTAACAAATTTGTTAGTAAATATGAATAGTTAGTATACATTTTTATAATATAATTCAAAATTTAACTGATTTTAGATAATTTATGTGGCACGCAATCCCAAGAACGTGGCCGTGTCTTATTATCATATGAATCGTTTGTTTCGCAACATGGGATACATTGGGGACTTTAAACGTTTTTGGCGATATTTTCAACATGGATTAAGTATGTTCACTACTTATTTTAAAAGTAGACATAACATGACGTGTCTCCACTTTCAGGACCCTGGCTGCCTTTTTATAGCCACGTGAAAGAGGCAAAAGAGTACAAGCAACTGCCTAATGTTCTTTTTCTCAATTACGAAGACATGTTGATTGACTTGTCAGGAACTTTAAAAAGCCTTGGTGACTTCTTGGATTGCACACCAAAGCCAGAGGAATTAGAAATATTACTCAATCATTTAAATATTAAAAATTTTCGCAAAAATAAATCAGTTAATATGCATCAAGTGGCAGCTGTTGGCATCATGAATGAAGGCGAAGCTGGATTTGTGCGAAAAGGAGGCGAGGGTACAGACGCTAAACAGCTCGATCAACAGGAATTCTTAGATAATCCAAAACTATTAAAAAGCGCCAATGATTGGATACAACAAAATTCGAGTTTATAAAGAAACGCAAAATAATTGTCGGTATTATAATAAGCAACATAAGTTGCTTTTAAATCTTAACATGCATTTGAATTAAAATCACTATTCTTGATAAGAAATTTTTACATGGATTGTAAACAAACACTGCATACATTTAGCGGCTTGCATTTTTTTAAAAGTTAAATACCGATAACTTTCCCTTTTTCTAAATAAAAGTTTTTGAATACTAATATTTTGTCCGGAATATAACAAAAACCACCATTTATTTTTCATTTACGATGTTCATGAAATACTTTCGATATTAATTAAAATTCGTTCTCAGAATACAAGACCAAAGCCATTTGTTTGTATTTGTTATTTATTTATGTCTATAGTAAAGACAATATTTTTCGGACTCTGCACCTTCGCTTACAAACAAAACTCAAATTTTACACAGCAATATAAATCTGCAAAGCAATTGATATACATTTTAAAATATATATATGACCATTAAGAGTATGCCTCTACTATTGTGATTCCACGTTGAGCACCGTAGCTGAACTGGATCTCGTTTTGATTGAAGACTTTGAAAGACGAGTTGAAATCAAGGTAAGCTTTTTCGAAACTTCATCATTAATGCAAAAAATGCACATTTCGACAAACTTGATAAGCCTCTGAGATCTTAGCTGTTGGACAATGGGAAGACACATCTCCAAAGCCTCTCCAGTCTGTTCCAATTTGTGCTGCATCGCATTGGCCTTGACAATTAGAATAACACTTAGAAAGTGCCATAAAAAGCTGTTACACTCTCGACACTCTTTAATGGCTATACGAGCATTGAAACAACACTCATCATAGTGTCCCTGTGATAAATGGGTGTCAGCAATTTGATGATATAGATAGCACTTCTCGATATGAAATTTGGTAAATCTTATTCGATTCTCAAGATGAGCAATAAATTTTCTGAAAAATAAAGTATTAGTTTTTCATTCGGGAACTACAATTTATGGATTCTAAGGTTACCGGAATTTCTTTCCTTTAATGTCTTGATCATCACCTTCTTGGTATGTCGTGCGGTCTCCAAAAACAAATGGTACAATATCCTTTGTTACAACACGTGGCAAGCGCAAGAGTTGCCACATAGTCGAATAACTGCTACTAACATATTTCGGAACGTAATACTGCTCGGATAGTGCCAGGGCCAGGGTATTGTATACTTCATTTATGAATTCAAATTTCCAGCACATGACACGATTAGTTTTTCTCACGTAATATCCACCCATAATCTTCTCAACATAATCGGAAAGATTCTAAAATTGGTAATAAATGAGTTAATTATAATTCCATTATAAGGAGTATAGACGACCTTGATTTTTTTCTCTTTGCGCATTTTGCGAATGAGTCTGAGATCCTGAATCATATGACGATGTGTATGAGATTGTATTCGGAACAGATACACCTCCTTGTTCTTCTCTAACATTTTCTTATTTTGATACTTTAAGAAATTAATCACGTAAAGAGGACTTCGAGATTGTAACATTTTCTAAGAACACAAAATTGTATCTTAAAGGAGATTTAGAGGAAATAAGAAGAGTACTCACAATAAACTGTTTAATTATCTCGTATTGCTTCATGGATAGAGACTCCAAAATGCCCCTAGAACGTTTGCACTGTTCTAAAAGCAAGCTGGGATTTTTTCGTAAGTGCTTCATATAATAAATATCATACCAAGATTCATTTATATAAGTTTGATGAAGTACATTAAACGCACGCTTTCTACGCGCTATTTCCAGAGGAGACAAAATCTCTTCCTAGTTGAATATAGAAGTAAATAGAGTAATGTGTTACAATATGAGAATATTTCTACCTCAATTTCTGGTGTGCTAACGACATCACATTTCCCCTGATCGCTTAATCTTTTCCACAGTAATCGTTTATCTTTGATTGCTTTTGCTTTGTAGATATCATCAGCACGTTGAATTAGGTTTTGATGTCTTAAAAACAAAGACATGGCTTTACCGGTAACATCTTTAATGACGCTATCAACCTATGAGGAAGTACAGCTTAATAAGGGAAGTCTTGTTATTTAACACTTTTGGAATTTACCACTACGAGTCGCTTTACAAATTCCTTTGCTTCATTCCCCTTGAAGATTTGTAGATTATTTTGCAATTCGCGTTTGCTAGACACAAATTTATTCAACTCGAAAAGTTCACAGCATATTTCTAGATTGATATTCATATTGGGTCCCCGCGCCTCCTTTGCCATGACTAATTATCATATGGATTTATCAGAAGATTAAAATAAATAAACTGGGATCTTACTTGCGGCTTTTCTTGCATCAGCTAAAGCACTTTCGATTCTTGCCGCCTTTCGTTGGGTCTGACACCGGTTATATAGAGTCTTATAATCACTTCCATTTAGTTCCAAAGCTTTATCAAAGTAATATATGGCAGTACTATTCATGCGTCGATGCGAGTAATATTTTCCCCAATCTCTGTAAATCTTTTGTTCCACATCTTGATTCCAGTCAAGTTTTCCCATTTTAGCTTTACCAATAGAAACAATTTTTTAAATTTGATTCGAAGATCGTTTTGCTATAAGTGACTTATGTATATCTTTTTTTTAATAGATTTTATATTAATATATTTTTTTAATTTTTTTTGTAATTATGTGAATTTTTTATATGATCAATTTAATAATTTTCGCGTATGAATTGGATTGAATTTCAATTATTACTAATATTCCTTTTAATAATTTTTTTCAATTCTTTTTTAAATTATATTATTTTTTATTCGATTTTTTGTATTTATTTTTATGTTGTTTTTATTTTATCCGTTTGATCATTTTCGCGTTTGTCTTGAAGTATATTTGTGTTATTTTTTTGTTTTTATTTTAAATAATAGTTTATCTGTGTTGTCTGTGTTGTTTAGTGTATTTAATGTTACTGAATTTATATAAAGACATATTTTTCAAAGACATGTAACGCTGAAATACATAAAATTATTTAAAATTCGTCCTATGTATGCTATAAGCACCATGCGAGTTATCTTTAGTTTTACTGTGAGGTGATATAAAAAGGTTGTTTTTAAAACCCGTCTCATTTGCAGCTACCAATTGCACTGCAATATGCCAAATATTTTAATTAAAACACAATAGCTCAAGTCGCCATTATAAAAATAAAAAAATCAACTTTGCATAAATCAGATCTTTCTACTCAATAACCAGATAATTGGTACATAAATTTTATTTGTAATTATTGCTTTTATCCGAATATTATCCATTAATTAAATAGTCGTTGATATGACCTGTAACCGATAATTATAATTCAGAATTATCGATTAAAAAATGTGTACACACTCTTATCAGCGTAGTTGCCAGCCCTTATAAGTAAAGGCACAGAACAACACTGCCGCTGACGTGTCTGTAAAAAATATCGAAGCTAAAACAGGCGGTGCAGGCTATTTAAGCGTTTTTTATTTATTTATCCTATAGCATATAAGCTGCGTTTTACAACGCCACAAAATATAGGAGAATGTTGAAATTAGGTAAGTCATATTGTGTAGTGTTAGAGCAATACAAAAAACCTTAGTCCTCGTGTGTATGGTCCAAACGCCGGCAAAGTCGCTGTCGCTATCTCGTTCTCTGCGATAGTTGCCGGCGTCGGCGCTGACGTTTGCGTTGACTGAGCTGCCTCGACTGCTACCACATTTTAATTGTTGGCCAATATATTTGATGACAATGAATTTAATTTGTGTATATTTCCGCTGAACGCACCAGGCTTAACGCTTCTATGCGTACTCTGCGCTGCAGCTACCACTTGGAGTGCGCGCACTGTTGACAGCCACCTGGGACCAAAGGATCTCACCCGCCTTCAAAAAGTCTTTGTCGATGGATTAAGTTCCAACGATCTGCAAGCGATCTTCTTTTCCAGCCAAAACATCGAAACAACTGATGCTGCAACCAAGGAAGCGATATGCAAGAATATCGTGACTCTGCACGAGGAATCCAAGTTAAACGTGAGTACAAATCGAAGTGGTACGTCCAGAAGATGCACCTCTTAATCATCCGACTACTTTTAGAACTTTGAAAAAGATTATTATCTGGTTGGAGCCAACAGAAATCTGCGTTGCACATCAAAACTACCAGAGGCCTTGTTGTCAAAGATCTACAACTCGTTGGAGTCTCAGATGGCCACCACACAGGAAATTTACTATCGCATTGTGACGCACAAGATCCTTGGTGTTCAGGTCAGTGAGGCAACTCAGACGAAAGTGGCAAAACGCCTGCAAGAACTACTGAAGACGGATGACTCGCTCAGCGGTCTCGGTTATGGATTTAATGTGGCTATCGAACTGGGAACAAGCGGGAGCTTTGTTGCTAACCGCATTGAAGATGCCATTGTTCAAGCGGATGAGGTCGATGGAAAACTCCTGCAATTCGAGGGTGGACTGAGCATTACAGCTTTAATACTCAACGGTGTCTTTGCCGTGACCAAGGCCTACAACAAGCCAGCACCTGTCACATCCGAACAGGCAGTTAAGTTCTCCAACTATTTGTTGAGCCGTCGATCTGTGCAAACCGCTAAGGGAGCACATGTGCTCATCGAGGCTCTGAAGACCATCAGTGGTTCAGCCAAGGTTGCTCCCATCTGTGTTCAACTCATTGGTAGTGGACAACTGGAGGCACAATCCCCAACATTGAACGTGGCCATTGTCGATCTGCTTGGAAAGCCACTGTCACCTGCCGTACAGAGTGTTACTGCCAAGATTCTTGTTAAGAAGGACAACTCAGTGCTGGCAGAGAAAGTTCAACTAGTTTCCAAGTCGTCCGACAAAACCACCTACGTTGCTGACCTGAGCAGTCTGAAGCCTGTACGTGGCATCTATCAGGCGGAGTTGAATGCCGATGGTGTGTACACGCAGAAACTGCAACTGAAAGTGCTGGGACGCGTCAAGGTTCAGACCTTGGAGTTGGGCATTGCCGAATCAGACGCTAGCGCAGCCACACGCAAGCAAAGCGTCAGCTTCCCCAGCAAGCTGAAGGACACACTGTCCGCGGACAGCACTCAGAAGTTGCTTCTGAAAGCGGTGCTAATCGATGAGAGTTCTAGCAAGCCCATTACAGTCCACCAGGCATTTGTCCGTCTCTATAACAAGGAAGCTGACAAGGAGATAATTTTCGTGGCAGAGCAGGACAGCAGCAAGGCCTACAAGTTCGACATGGATGTGGGCAATCAGGGCAAGAATATTAACTACCAAAGCGGCGTCTACAACATTTACCTAACTGTCGGCGATGCTTCCTTGTCCAACTCCTTCGAGTGGCTGTTGGCCGATGTTCAGCTAAAGTTCAACCAACCTGACAGAGGTAGGTGCAGCAACAAGTCTTAATTGTGGCCAATTTTAACCATTAATACCTTACAGATTCCAAGCCGAGCACTGTGAGAGGTCCTCTGCCAGAGATCGTGCATCAATTCCGTGTACCTGACAAGCGCCCGCCTCGCATTGTTTCTGATATTTTCACGGGCCTGTGCATAACGCCTCTGGTGCTACTCTTTGTATTCTGGGGCAAGTTGGGCATTAACGTCTCAAACTTATCATTGTCGCCGAGCACAATTGGGTTCCATGTGGGTTTCGGTGGCATTCTGGCGCTGTTCTTCGTTTTCTGGCTGCAACTGAACATGTTCCAAACCCTGCGTCTGCTGATACCCATCGCAGTATTCACATTCCTCTGTGGCAACCGCGTTCTGCGAAAACTCTATGCACAGCGCAATGCCAAGAATGCAGCGGTTGCATCGTCATAAGCAACCCATCCGATGGCTTTATGGCTGTGCTCCGTTCGGCATTCGATTCGATGAACAATTAGCTGCTATCGATTATAAGTGCACGAGTTACAGTTACTCTCTATCTAAAAAAACTATAATTAAAAAAATCATCTTTAATAAAGCGTTTAGTGTAAGCTCTATTAAAACACACAAAACTCGTTTATCTATTACACTTTAGACTTGACAACTGTCAAATAATGGATTTCGGTTCCTAAAAAAATGAACTGAATTTGTATTTATATATATAAAATTCTTTGGCCTAACTTACTGATTCACTGATCAATGCACAGCCCAAACCATAAGGCCTGGGCAGCTGAAATATTTTTATTTTACAGTCTACAATAATATCGTTATCTTAAGTGGGGTTTTCTATAAAGTTAGCAATCTTTTCTAGCGTAATAGCATTGGCTTGAAAAGTCGCGGAAAATTAAAAGACAGTTTATTTGTGTAAAATTTAACTAAGGCTTGGGACTTAGAATTTCAAAAAACGGATCGTTAATCTAACTGAAATCTGCCTCAATGGCTCATACCATCAATAGATACCATTTTCAATAGTTTTTCTTAAAATAACACACTGATCGGATATGGTATAAAATTAACGAACAACGTTTATAATATATACAAACATGACAATATTACATGCATTTAACATTAACAAAATACCCTTCAATAGACAATAAATGGTAATACTATTACAAATTGGCTTTCATGAAGGGTTTCAGATATTTGTGGAATGCAGCATTAACCGGTTCCTTGTTTAGTGGATTCTTTTTGGTCGACTCAAATATGTGCTCATAGACATTACCATCGTATGCGCCTAGAGCCGAGTCCAAAACGCGATCATGCAAATCAAAACTGTCCACCAGAGCGACGGCATTTGGTCGCAATCTCTTCAAACAGCTCTCTAGACGCATCTCCAGATTGGTAACATCCTTATCAGTCAGTTCAATGAACTGCATAGGAAGAGTCAATACAGAATGTTATCACATTTTATCAGTTAAGATATTGTACAACGTACGCGCAAGAAGTCTCCAATGCGATTAAGGCAGGCATCAACCAGGTAGAGCTCTAGGACCACCTTGAGTACATCAGCCAAGGCGGGAGACACTTGTCGGGAAATCTCTGATAGCTCTGTGAATGCGGATTGGGCCAAAAATGCGCGACCGTGTAACTAAAGAGCGGATATTTCAAAAAATATATTTTACAAATGATCAGATTCAAAGATAAGCTTACGTCTGCAGCGGCAGTTAGAAAGACTCCACTGAGATTGGCTGCCATTTCCGTGCTGTGACCTTGTCTCCGACGCAGTTCGATCTGCTCATAAGCTACACGCACTTTGCTGTAGGAGAAATGATTAGAGATTTCGCTTGACGATTCATTAGATAACTTACTTGGCAGCTACAAACTGGAATGCTTTGACAATCGACTCCAAGGATCCATCGAAATTGACAAACTGCTTTTGCTTGATTGCCTCGTTGATATAAGCTACAGTGGGCACCAGTTGCTCCCCGTTCAGTGCCTGGCCGTAGACCTTGACCAGATAACGTGCCGTCTGAAGCAACATAACCGTATTCTCACCCTCGTATGTGCACACAGCCGTCGTCATGCCATAAATGGTTGGAAAGTTTGAGCAGTCCATGAAGCCATGGCCGCCACAAGAGAGGCGACAGGTCTCCACGCCAGCGGCTGCATCGGCACTGCAAATAGCCTTCAAGCAACAGGAGAGAGCGTGCATCTCGGGCAGACGATCCAAGTGTCCCAACTCAATTTCGCCAGAAAGAACGTTGTACATGTTCCAAATTCCATCGCCAGTTGACTTGAAAACTATGGCCTTGGCTATCTGCGGGAACAGCTTGAGTTGCTGTGTGGTATGCTCCATAATCTGTGGTTCCGGCTGACTGGGTTCAATGGGACTCTGGCGACGCACCGCTGAGTAACGTGTTGCAATCGTGGACGCCTTGGCCAAGCTCAGAGCGGTGTCCCGGATTAGGGCACAGCGCACAAACATCATTGTACCGTAGGTGAGGACACTGTTCTTGGGCGCCACATAGGTGCCGTCCGGCAGCACCTGTTGGTTCTTCATCAGCATATTATTCAGTGGCACGCGCACATTCTTCAGTCCCAGATAACCATTGTTGACGGCTTTCATTCCAAGCTTGGTACCAATGTCGCCAATATCAATGCCGGCCATCGGCTGATGAGTGTCCGAATCCCTTAGCTGCACTATAAATGGTGCCAATCCACGGAATTCACCCTTGGTGTAAAGCTGTGCCACGACAACCGCATGATTTGCTGTGTGTCCCACTGTAAATAGACCATTTTATGAGCATTAAGCAATTTATGTTAATTTCGAATAATAATTATGAATTATAATTAATAATTTGTTGAACTTGTAAATTTGTTGAATATCCAGAATTTTGCACTTTTAGTATATAATTTTTTAAGCCTTTCAGTTTTATATTTAAATGCATATGTAAGTTGTTTAATTGTTTTAACTGCTTTGACTTTTTAAAATACTTTTAGTCAAATTGTCTGATTTGAAAACTAGAAAACTATGAAATTCCATTGGTACAACATTCAAAGATACTGAGTCTAGAAACATAACAAAAAGAAAGATCCTGTGACTTTAACTGATTTTTGAAATTAGTTAGATTTAGTGCAATGTTTTTGAATGACTCACATTGACTATAACCGATTTGTAATATATGGCATGACAAAATGTTTTGAGTGTTATGCTGGTACATTTTTTTTGGTGTCAAGAGAGAAAAGTTGAAATAAAAAATACTTTATAAAAAAACACGTAACTTTTAATAACAAATTTTTGATTTTCTTAAATTTTGTCTTATCAGTGTTATTATTCGAAGATTTAATTTTATCTATTACATTTTTCCCCATATTTATTTCCATATTACAAGTTTCCTGGTTTTGGGGCAATTTATTTTAATTCGAATAGGGAATCGAGGTAGGAATACTTACAGCCGCCTGGCCACCACTTGTAGGCACTCAGTGAGGGGGTGTTGATTACAAACTCCTGTGTCCTTTCATCGTAGTCGGCACGCGTCTCCAGGCCACGCAGGAAGGTGCCGTGTCCCAGTTCGGTTTGTGCGTAGGTCCCAATAATTTCACAGTCCCAAGCTTTTGGCAGCCACTCCACCTGCTGCTCCATGGTGCCCTGACCCATAATTGTTGGCACAAACATGACGTAGTGCAGCGCAATTGGATTGCCCTCCTTAAGTAAAGCCGCACCCAAAGAGCCTCCGAGCAAAGCACTAGCAAAATAAAGCACAACAATTTACTAAAATATAAGATAGACAGGATTTAAGTTATACTTGTAGGTGTCCACACCATCCTCGCCATCGGCGCGCAATTTGCGGATCTTCTCGCCAATAAGACACGCCTTCCGCACACTGTTTTCATAAAGCTCCTTGTGGGATAAGTATGATATGGGCAGATTATCATTCAAGGCGGGATCTTCTAGAAACATTTTCTCTGCAAATAAGCCATGACACATGAAATTGACACGTAGGCAAGTCATTTATATATTATTACTTCTAGCAATATATTAATCAATTAACAAGTTAGAAGTAATTGAGTCACCGATTATGAAATACCTGTTCTTCAGTATAAATCTATATTTATGATATCTAATAATAGAAAATCCTACGGTATAAAAATTACCCCATTACGAAAACGGCTAGATCGTCTTGACTCTTGATGCGGATCAAGAATAAATATACTTGAGAATAGGTTTACATGTCAACAAATACAATATACCCTGGTACTCTACGAGTAAAGGGTATAATTACGTTTGACTTCCGGGCTACTATTATCGAGTAAGCGATTAGGTCCAATCCAATAGATAAAGCTTATCAGCTGATGGCCGGAAAATTTATAACTTTCTCAAGAATCTTACAAAATATGTGGAATGTACAATCAAAGTCTATAGGTCGGCGATATGTTAAATTAATTGAGATATGTTGGATACTGTTTCATGTTCAAAGTTCAACGGCCATTAACTGACGGTTAACTGGTTTATAGCACAAGCGAATAAAACAGGTAGTTGTTGCACTGACCTAACATTAACAATTAACAAAATACAAGTAATAAACGCTTAAACTGATGAATGGCAAACTAAAGAAAATGTAAATCAAAACAAAGATGCGGAAAATGCCGGTCAAGGGTTGAGCGAAGAATTACAAATAAACAACAAGAGTCGAAGCTCAGCTTTCTTATCACAAATCCCGTTGAAGCAGAAATATGAATGTAAGCTTTAATATCTCGCAGCATTATGTGCTGTGTCATGCAACTGAAGCAATTATTCAAAAAGCTCTTTTGATCACGATCGTTTTTCAGTCCATTGCTTTAGCTCGGGCTTAAAAACCAGTTAATTGCAGCACCAAAGAGAAAAACCTAATTAAGCGCATGTATCTGAAGAGTCGACTTACCCAAGGCTTTCTTCTCTTTGTATTTATCTTGTCCGCCTGCCCAATAGATAGAAAACTCTTGGGGATCAAAGGTCGCGGTATTGCGTTCCTTCTGTAAATCAGGATTTACTTCGAGTGCTGGCATTTTGTTGCTTTGTTTAACAATCAACAAAACACGTTAAAAAAAGTAAATTTGTATTGATAGAGGTTAACAAAAGATCACGTACGCGTGCGTCTTCTACGACTGACGACTACTAACTAAATCGCAAATAGAAATAAATCCATGGAGTAGTTAATATGTGTACGAGATCACTCGCTTGCTTGCGCAAATCTAATCTGCGGGCACAGTGAACTTTAATCGCGCGAAAGTGGATTGAAATAAACATGTAATCAGCTTCTGTGTCGATAATTGCAATAGTATGATTTAATCAATCTTTTGTTGCTTGCATTGAAAAAAACCCTAATCTGTTTTGTTGCCACTTGTGTTGTTGTGTCTCTCTCCCTCTCTTTCTTTGTTTGTGTGCGAACAGCTGTTTGCTAGGGCTGCATTACATAAACAGAGTTGCCAGACATTACTTAATTTCGATTCACGCGGTGTATAATAAATTTAAAATTTATATGTTGATGGATAGCTTTTTAGTTTATTTGCTAGTGATATAAAAGTTTAAAATTAATTCTAATCTTTGGCTTAGTAAGTTACATAACATACATACAATTGCGAGTAGAATGTAATCACGGTTTTAATACAATTTCAGTTAGTTGTTGTCAGTTATATATATTTAAATGCCAAACGTAGTCCATGCTAAAGGCTATGCGCCTGACTTGTGGCTATCGGAATACCACGTTGATGCTGATGTTGTCCAACTCCGGCCGTTTCATAGGCACAACAGCCATTACCGCTTCGCGACTGATCCAATTGCATGCCCATCTCAGCTGGATACCATGCATGTGCATCCTGAAATTGTGTATAGCTCGTATCGCCGACAATCTGATGATCATTACGTGGCGCCTTTGGATAGGATTGCGTGTGGGAACTTTGCCAATCCATGCGTGTTGAGTTGAATGTCAGGTTGGAATTGCGATTGGTACCATGCTGCAAATGTTGTTGAAACTCAAAGGGCCAACTCTGAAAGGGAGTGATAAGGATTTTGATGTATTACTGCCAACTATGTAAGCTATTACGGGAAAACCGCATAGCTATAAATGGAACAATATGACGACAACCCAAAGAGCGACAGCGCCATTGTTTGTTTACACAATTTTGATTGTTTTTAGTGGCTCTTTAGGATGAAATGTTTTCATAGTTGAACAATAACAGCGTCATTAACGTATCTATAAAAACATAAACAGCACACAAAGACAAGACACACTCATCGGCAGTTTGGCCTACCAATGGGTAATATGTAATGGGTTCCTCCTATCCCGTTCCCATTCCCACTCCCATTTCCATCTTCATTCCCATCAACTGAAGGCGGCGCGTGCGACTCAGATAAATTAGGGTGCCGTTTGCTCAACGCTTCTGTTGGGTGTTTAGGAAGCCTCGGTGCGATCCTGACAAATGCAAACAAAACACAGCCACCATATGGGCACAAGACGCTGTTCAGGCCAAATATTTGCTAAATATTTTTCACGCATTCAATGAATGGGTAAACAATTGTTTGTACTCGTATTCAAATAAGTTTGAGAAGTTCTTTTCGAATAATGCTGTGAATCATTTTCGATGCTAAAGAGAATATTGCATATTTGACTATACTAAGAGTACATTTTCTTTTAATTACAAACTAAATAGCAAGAAGTAAAGAGTCTGAAATGACAAAATTTCCCTTGGATGTCATTCACTTTGCGCGCTTCAAAGTCGACAATCTTTAAAAATATAACAAGACAAACTGACGAAGAATAACCAATGTTTTTCGTTTTCCAATCCCGTTCCCGTCTCCGTGTGAGTCTGTCACTCATATTTAGTATTTTTTTGAAATTCACAAAAGTATCTGATTACAGGAAAGCAAGACAAACTGAAATCACAAATTCTCATTTTAGTACTTACTAGTGGGGGGCCCTACACCTACTGAAGGTACGTCCAGACGAGTACACGTCGAACTCTTGAGCAGATGTTGCCCAACATATCCAGAGATGTAAATATATATGAAAATTTGAATTGTTTTTGTCGCTTTCTCCCGCTTTATATCATGACAACAAGTATTACAGCTATTTTAAATTTAATATTTTCAGTTAAAAAGGAATCTATATTTGACTATCAATTTCTAAGAGAATAAAAAATTGATAAAAGATCACTCAAATTTTCCGAGCCTGTACTGCAACCTTTAGCAGAAATTAACCGTTTCATATGTAGTACCAAAACCGAAACAATTGTTAAAAAGAATCAATTACTTTAAATTTAAATAGGGTTAATCACGATGAAATAATTTTGCATTTGCATTTAATACATTTTTATCTCTTAACATTTTTAACTATTGTATTGACTAACCACTATCTGATGCCACCGAAGTCATATTTTGATTTTTAAGATTTCTTCCATTCATTTGGTGTATTATAAAAATATATACCTTTATATTATTTTTGATAAAGTCTTGAAGTATGTATCAAAATATAATCTTCTTCAGAAATACTCGTTTCGGGACGCTCCCAAACTATAACTTAAGCCAATTATGGACTTGGCATTCGAATAAAATAACATAAATTTTAGAGTAAAAGCCATAATGGATGTAATAAACTATTTACAAGTTTAGAATCTTTAATCATTATATATTCAGGTATTTGAATCTAGCTTAAGAGTAAGAGAAACTAAATGTAATAATCTTTAGTAGCTAATCTTACGCACCTCGGCGAAATATTTAAAAAAATTATAAAAATATCCGAACTGAATTGGAATCTTCTATTACTTTTTTTTTCAAATAAAACAGAATTTAATATAAACAGGGAATAAAGAAGACGATTTAACTTGCAGATAAAAAAAAAAAATGGATCTGACTATTTTAGACGCAAAGAATAAGAATTGACGCGCAATGGATTTTGCAGAAATTATCTTATGGCTTTATCTGCAAATAATTGCCCTACTTTGATTGCGTTTTAGAGCTCCTTAATATGATATTTTAATTGGGTTAAATGATAACTGTCGGACGTCTGACATAAGCTGGATGGATTTGAGCCTATCAACGCCTTTCTGCCTATCTGCCTATCATATCTGTGCTGACACCTGCCACAGATTGACGAGGTCCAGCTGGATATGTTATGTGGATGTGGCTATCTATTAATAATTTATCCATTTCATTCAAGATGCACGCAACGTTAAGTGGTGCCACTGACATCACATCCACTTCCAGTTGACACTTACCATGCCGAGATGTCCAGCAGTGTGGAAATTAAATGATGTCGTTCCGACGGCGGCTGAGCTGTTGCAATCTGTCGTTGGATTCCTCGTGTCCAGCATATCAACAATGGGATTGGCTTGAGGCTGAGAATGGGAACTGCTATTGCCGTTGCCTGTTTCGACGGCATTAATTAGCTGTTTTATGTAAAGCGTGGCCAAACGCAAGGTGTCCAACTTTGAGAGTTTTGTGTCCGGCGGAATATTGGGCAATTTGGTTTTCAGACGTCCGTAGGCGCTGGACAAAACCCGCATCCGCATTCTTTCCCGTGCATTTGCCGCATTCCGTTGCACCGGCGGCTGTGAGCCTGAGGAAGGTGCTCAATTAGCCACAATTCCAGTTTAAAGTAATTCCTGAATACTTACTTTGTGAACTGGCATCCTCATCAAAGTCATCGTCGTATAAATCCAACGGACTTGACGATCGCTTTTTGCGTGGCATTGACTTTCTTAAATATTATCACTTAAAACTCTCGATAAATCTTTCTTAATACCACTGATATTATAACACGTATTACTTAAGATCATAGACACATCGATCCGTAACCTTCTTGAAGCACGTTTAAAACACATCTGACTATTTCCATTGAGAAAGTCTTCCTTTTTACGAGATTCTCCTCAGTTTTTTCTGAATTTTCGCTCTCCGATCTTTTCTCTTGCTCTCTCACAATGTTGCCTATTTTTGGCACTTGTAGGCGGTCCCTGTACTTTGTAATTGTGTGTTGTGGCTGCTACAATTGGTGGAAGTGGCAACACATGGTGCGATCTGCGTTATCTCTTGCTTCGCCCTCGACACGACATTGGTCCAGCTGGTGGGTTGATTTCTGCTCTCCTCTCTCGTGTTTACGCTAACCTAGTTCAATAAGATCCTAATTGAATCTTAAGGAAGTCTATGGCAAACGTGAAGCGTGCTAGGAGCAGCTGTAAACACCTGGTCCTAAATTTGATATCATTGCTTAATCCAGAGTAATCACTACGGCATCCGGATGCTCATCCATATGTGACCCGAAGAACGCACGCGCCACCTCCAATTGCTGAACTTGACCCCACGAAAGTTCAATAGAATCTTTATTTGATTTTCGTTGATTCCTGCTACATATTATTGAGCCTTAGTACGTTGGATGTTAAGGATGTGAAATTTAAGTTCTTCTGTAAGTGTGTACACCTACCAACCTAAGCCTAGAAAATAAATTTAAAACTAATTTCATTTCATTCCGCACTTGTAAATTTTTGAACAATTGAATACTCTTCCAAAAATTATCCAAAAATAACAATAACTTTAAATTTCAATGTAAAGTATATCAAATATAATGGGACTCTAATTTTAGGTTTTTATTTTTACTTAAACATTGCTAAGTCATAACAAGTGGGAAAGGCTATAATCGAGACTCCGCCCATAGTATACCCGTTACTTATTTCAATATATATTAAAGTACTTTAAGGATATTACTACCTAATAAAAACTTTTACATACTTTTATCTAATTGTATTGAAATAATAACTTTATTAATATCTTTGGTAAGCTATTACTCCCGTTCTACTTGTCTGATCTTGATGCGGTTAAGTAAACTTATAGATAATATTAAAAGATAACGTTAATTACCATAAAAAATGTTTTATCTTAAAAACTGTGGGTGTGAAGGTTTCCGTGATTTGCGGGGTCGGAAGGGGGCATGTTAAAATTTAAAAGCAAACTTGAATTGCGTGGGATCTATAGAAATTTTTGTGACAAATTTGGTATCTCTATCTCTTATAGTCTCTAAGATCTAGTCTCTCACACGGACGGGCAGAGTATATACACTATATGTGGTTGGAGATGCTTCCTTCTCCCTGTTACATACATTCCAACGAACACAATATACCCTTTAAATTATTTTTTATTAATATATTTTATTTAAATATAAAAGTAACTTACTTTTAATTATTTCTATATATAAAATTTAACAACTTTTTTTATTTTAAAATGGAAAAAAAATTTGAAAATAAACACAAATGAGAACTAAAAAAATTATCCCCAAAATGTTAATTTTCAAACTGAAGTTTAAGCATTAAACAGTGAATTTTACGAACTGGATACCGTCCATGGCCAAGATCATAATTAAAACCAACTTTACCATTCCAAGAAAGGCGAATTTCTTATCCAACTGGTGAAAGGTAGATGCTTCTTCTACAAGTACTCTCTCCTTAAGCCCTCCTCGACCTAAGCCAGCATGCAGTCCCTTTTAAGTGTATGGGGAAAGCCATAAATTATACTCGGCTCAATTGTTCGGAGAAAGGCGAAGACTGTCTGCCTCAATGTCTGTGGTTAACAGTTCAATTAATTTCACTGTGCCAACTATTATGACATAATGTGTAAGGTTCCTCGAAGCCATCTCGAAGTAAGTGTGCTCGTAATACAATCTTCCCAAAAGATTCACCAGACACGCTGTCGCCGAGCGAACAGACTGGAAATCGAATTGTCGAGGAAAAGAGAGCTGGGAAACCCATTTCAATCCTTTGGTTTTCTTCCTTAGTCTTTTGACAAGTTGACTAAAAATCGTTAATAATATTCCCAAGTCTAATAAAGTCGAGAGAGAAAGAGAGACTTTAATCCTATGATAGTTCTTAAAGCTGCCTGAAATGGGCTAGAATTATTTTGTGAAACAACTCTATTCAGATATTCCTTTGATACTTCAAATTAACTAGTTTTATGTATTTCTGGTTCTCATAACACTTCTTAATGAGTTACTAAGGTCTTTCCCCATTAACTGTTCTCATCTGTACGTTTAAGTAAGTACAACCTGCTTTATTTAAGAATACTGTATAATTATATAATTTATGGGAACTATGTAGAGCCTACGAAGCATTTTCAGCATCCTCTTGTGCGGTCTCCATCGTAACTGTCGATGCTGTATTTGATGGACTTTCGAAATGTGAAATCACCAACTCCTCGAGACCATAATCAAACTTAAAGATCGGACGCATCTCATTCTTTAAACGGCAAACGACGCCAGCGGAACCGATATTCCAGTTCCAACAAATCAGATCACAGTTAATAGTCTTGAGATCTCCTTGGAGTGAAATTATGTTCTGTGGGATATTAATTCAAAGCTAATTCTTCGTTTACAATCATAACTGTCAACCGACTTACCATAGCAACTGTATAATCAATGGAATTAATTTCTTGTCCTTTGATTACCGCTAGATGAATCTTGGAGTCGAGTCTGTTAAGGAAGCGGACAACCTTCTCTTTTAGGAACTCGGCGGAGGCGTAGTCCAATTTCTGTTTAACATCCACCAGAGCAATTTCATAACCATTGATCTGAAAAACGAATTTTTAATATCATCTCATCTATCAGATCATCTTGACGATAATCCAATTCTAAATATATATACCTTTTCAAGCGTTATATGCACCTGAGGACGAGCACTACTATATAGTATATAGACTAAATTGGCGGCAATACCACATAGTATACCGTACTCCAGGCTCCAAAAGAGGCATGTTAGAATTGTGACCAGAAACGGAAAGAGATCGCGTTCTGCAAGTGATCGATATGATTAGATCAGTAATATTCAGAATGATTTTACTCACTCTTAGACTTCCACATCTCGGATATTCTCTCTGGCTCTACTAAAGATATCATTGCCGCTATGATTAAGGCAGCCAGCGTCGCCTTTGGTATAAAGTAAAAGGTTTGGGTGAGAAAGGCCAAGGCCATTAGTACCAAGGACCCAGTCACAGCTCCTCCCAGGGGAGATCGGACTCCACTTGCATTGTTGACTGCAGTACGGGTAAAAGAACCGGTAACCGGCATCGACAGCACAAAACTACCCATAATGTTGCACATTCCCAAAGCAATCATTTCCTGTGAGGCATCCACAATTTTACCCTTAGCTAGAATAGGCGTAAAGTAAATAGAAAATTCTGTTTAACCGTCAGTTGGTATTACTTACAGAACGCCTTGGATATGGCCACAATTTCCAGTATTGCAATCATTGGTATGGAGCCCAAGGATGTGCCCATAGTGCTTACCATATCCCCAAAGGATACGTACTCCCCATCCACGGTAGTGCTGAAGGGCGGCAATCGGAAAGGTGGCAAGCCCGCGGTTATATTACCCGTAACCCGGAAGGGTTGATTCCCATCTCGACTGAGTATGTACGCGAGGAATGTGCCAAAGATGACGGCCAAGGCGTTACGAGATAGCGAAAGGTACTTCCAAAACATCCTATGACCCCATTTGATTTTCGTCACTTGCTGTAAAATACTCAAGGTTGTAAGGAAAGCCAAAAGAATGAAGCAGATCTGATCAAACGCTTACCTTCATGAGTATCAGGAAAACCAAGGAGAGAACCCCAAGCAGGGCATCCCAAACCCTGATCGAGGGCAGATGCGTAAAGAAGAACTCCCACGAGGGCAGCAAATCATTCGAGGGACCTGTTCGGGATAATGAGAATGAATCCTAGTAAGAAAAGTTGTTTAGAGTGTAAAGCACCCAGCAACCTGAGCCTAGGTACTCTGTACAACCGATTGTTCCTTAGGCAGCTTTATGATAAAGAAAACCGATCTGTATAAAATTTGGCCAGAATAAATAACACCAACCTAAGTACATATTCTATAAGATTGGTTTAAATATCTCAAAAAACAAAAAAGTTTTTCATACTAAAACTGGATTTTCGACTAAGCGTCTCTATGGCAGCTATATGTTATAGTGGTCCGATTTGATTAGGTTAAGATATCTCAAAAAATAAAAAAGTTTTTCAAACTAAAAATTGATTTTCGACTAAGCGTCTCTATATGATGTATGATATAGTGGTCCAAATTTGGGCAGAATGTATAATACCAGCCCAGATGTATATTATGACAGATTGGTCGAGATATCTTCATTTTGAAAACTTCATTTTCGATCTATCGATTCAATGGCAGCTATATGATATAGAGGTTAGATAAAAAAAAAAAAAAATTGAAATGCGTACGGCATTCAGGAAGCTACTGACCAAGTTTGAAGTCTCTAGCTCTCATGGTCTTTGAGATCGACGCGTTTAAGCAGACGGACGGACAGACCGACAGACCGACAGACAGACGGACAAGAATATATATACTGGTCTGGCACGCCTCCTTTTGTTTATTACATGCATTCTGCCAAACACATTATACTCTTTTTTGCCCATTTTTAATGGGCTCAGGGTATAATAAAAAAGGGGGCTCCGTCCCCTGCTTACTTCGCTCGCGGTAAGACGCAGTCGATTGTTGATGCGGTCAGGATATACAAGACAAACACTGATGTATATTATTGGTTAAAATATCTCAAAAACAAAAAAGTATTTCGTACTACTACTCGATTTTCGACCGAACGTACGTATGGCATAGTTGTCCGATCCAAAAATTAAACCAAACTTGTTCTGCGGATGGAACTTAGGAACAATCTCTTATAGTATCTGAGATGGACACGTTCAAGCAAACGGCCAGAAGAACGGGCAGAGCTAAATCGACTCGACTGTTGTGGCTGATCAAGAATATATATAGTTAATGGGGTCTGCCATGCCTCCTTCTGTGTGTTACATACATTCAACAAAACCAATACACCCTTTCTGCCCATAGTTAATGGTGCAGGGTATAACAAATTATGACCGTCTAGAAGTTGTTGAGTGATATGTTTCTAAAAAATTTGGAAATCTCAACTTTAATGATATTCAAGATAGAAATTGCCATTAATCGAGGTACTGTTGTAAATCAAGATAATAGTCATAAGCCAGTTTGTCAAAAGCCAGTTAACTGATAAGCTCAGAGGAAACTTACTCTTTAGGCCAACAAGATTGTTTATCTGGGCACTGCCAATTGTTGTGGCCGCAGCCATAGTGAAGCCAGTTATAACCGGTATTGATATGAATCGCACCAGTACTCCCATGTTGAGCAATCCCAACAAGAGGATGATGGAACCCGCCAGAAAGCAGACGAGCACCGCATAGTCCGGACTCAATTGTGCATATTGGTTGACCATTAATGCCATAATCGCAGTTGTAGCTGTGGAAATGTTTAGTGAAAAATGAAAATGCAATTCGGTAGGATTGAGGATTAGAGATTGGCACTTACCAATGGTGACATCCTTGCAGGAACCGAAAAGAATGTACGTAAAGCCTCCCATAAATGCCGAGTACAGTCCATATTGTGGCTCCAATCCGGCCACAACGCCGTAGGCAATCGCCTGTGGTATCGTTGTGAGTCCAACTGTGAAGCCGGCAATGAAATCCTGCACCAGATACGAGGAGCGATAACGTGGCAGCCACGTTAAGATCGGAAATTTATTGGTAATAGTCGATGGACGACACAACTTGCGACCACTCTCCCTGATAAGGGATCCCACATGCGGCAACTGCTCTCGGTAAAGATTCTCTGCGGAGAATGACGAATGCCAAGTGCAATATAGTATATAAACATGTTTTCATAAAGATTGTCGATGATGTCGATGTTGATAACCTCCTTCCAACAGTCAAGTACAAAATCGAGTCATAAATTTAATGATTCCAAAATAATGGCTGGTAGCAACGGAATCGGCTTAGACAACATATAAACATATGGGCGCTATATAACCCTGAGATAAGAGCCCTCGTATTTGGTTTGTGTGTTTCTTACAGCACGTAGTTCCTAATAAGCTCTTCAATCGGAGGAAAATCCCAGAGATACTTTGAATTTGCATTTGAAATTAAATATTAATATGTTGAAATAATGTTCTAAGCAGAGTTCGACTTTCAAATATGCTAAGATCTTAAGTTGATCGTAGGCTAATCACTTTCTAGCTGGCATTACTACATGTGAGAGCACTGTTGTTATGCGTGCTTGACTAACAGATACCCTGCATGCAAGAAAAACTTATGAGGATATTAACATTTATTATATTAATTTATTTGTTTATTTATCGTTAATTAAGAGCAGCTGACAACAATTAGAAAACAATTTATTTTAATTTATTTGTTTATTTAACGTTAATTAAAAGCAGTTGACAACAAAAAAAAGATTAAAAGGAAGAGTTTTAAATTTACAACTAAACTTATATATTACATTGAAAACTAAACATCAAAAATTGGTGAGTTCATACCAAAGACTCCAAACCTCAAACATTTAATTCGCGGATTATTATAATCTTTTTATTAATTTCTAAGTCAATAAAATTACTTAATGAACCTTACATAAATTTCTGATTAAATGCAAGTTATAATTTCTGAGTTATTACTTTTAACAGTTTTCCGTACAAGTCTAAATAATGGGGGCATACTATTAAAAAACATTAAATTTTTATAAAATCGAAAAAATTTCATTTTCGAGTAGTACATATATATTCTTAAAAGCTTGGTTTATTATTCGATATGATAAACTAAAGAATCCGAAACAGTTTTGTGAGGACGGGATCGTTTTGCAGCCTTGGTTCATACAGAAAAAAAGAGGCTTGCCTTCTGCTAGCTTTCCCACTGTTTTTACTACCCTTTTACAGTTGCTGGTGCAGGGTATGACTCTTGATTTTGAGAGGGAACTCCCGCAGACAGTACAAGTAATAACAAATTTCAACTCAAAACTCACCGTCATTATCATTCGCTCTCATTGTGTTTCTCTGGTTCAACGAGTTTTATATAGCTAATATTATTAGCTTATATTTTATTTTATTGTTGCTATATTGTAATTTTTATATCGAGATCGAGTTAATTTCCGTGTTAAATTACAATGACGCGGCCGAGCAAACGTCCGCTCAGCTTGCTGTTCCAGACTCGAATGTCGCGCTCTAATCGCATACTTGGCCACAATACGAGTACTGTGCACACACACACACACACATAAACAACATACACATACACCACTGGTGTGTTGTGTTTGTATCGAACAATGTATGATTTGCGATTTTGATTATCAATGTTATCTGGCAATTTACAATTACGCCTCTTGACTCTCTTGGAAAGATAAGAAAACCAATGCAAAGATGCAATTAAATGCTGATAAAACTTGCAATTAATTAATAATTATGAAACAATGTAAATTTACTTTGTATAAAGTAATCCCCACATTCTTATCCTAGTACCCAAACATAACATGGGACTTCTCAGTTTGTTGATCTGTATGCAACAGGCAGATTGAGTCTCTTCGGTTTTATAAAGTCCGTTTGAACCTATTTTTTACTATTTATAAGACTATGAGCGCTATAGATACAAAATTTAAGGACAAGTGTTTAATATTTTTATTGCCACGTCCCGTTCTAAAAGGCAAATACGAAAAAATATTAATTAAATACACAGAACAATTTTAGAGCTAAGAACATAGTCTGAATATATCTTCTTAAAAATAAATCAGCAAGTTAATCAAGAAAAAGCTTTGGACCATGGAATATGAAGGAATCAAGTGTCTCGGTAATGGGTCTCATACAGTCGAGCACACCCGACTGTAGCGGCCTTAATTGTTGTTGGAAATACATATCGCTCATGTACTTCAGTACTGCAATAACACTGGTTTTAAGTTAATGATGGAGAAATATTCTTTATGTCCTATTCTATAATGTATACGAAACTAATAATTATTATTACATGTTATAACATGTGAAAGTCAAAAAAAATTGGTTTTTCTGCAAGGTGGTAATAAATCGAAAACTTTAAATGCGTTTTTTTTAAATGTCGCTTACTGACAGTCCTAAAGTAAATGTGCGATAAATAGGAATTTATTTTGCAAATTGTACATTGTTACGATGTAAGATACATGAGCGAACAAGGTATAAAAATTATGAGAGCTCTTGTTAAAGAAATAACTAACAATTATCAATCAATTTGTGTAATTATAAATTAAGTCCTAAAAGTTTCGCTACTTTTCCAAAGCAGGAGGTATATTGGTTCGAGCTAGAATATAAAATTATTTAAAATCTTGTTATAGAAATATATAAATAATAACAATTTATTTGTCAACATAATTAAATAATAATTATAGCTTAGTAACAACTATTATATTAATCAGAAAGTACTATATTTCAACTATATTATAAATTGTTGAAAATCTTGTTATACAAATAAATAAATAATAAATAATAATTTTTTAATAATTATTTATAATTATTATTTAATTGTAAAAATAAGTATGTTATAATTGTTATTTCTAATTATATATTTATAATAATCTCATATTTTTATCTTACCTAAAATACATTAAAGTTTCGCTTTTTTTCCAAAGAAGACAGATACAATGTTTCGAAGTAAGATACATTGTATCGAAGTTAGATGCATTCCCAAAAAAATATACAACTGCAAAATTCCATTTGGAAATAATTTATCAAAAACATTTATTTGTAATTTAATAATAACTATATTTAATATTCTTTTTTTTTTTAAAAGATCAAGTCAAGGAAGTTTCGTTGCTTTGCCAAAGCTTAAGATTCGCCTCGCATTGCAAGGCGCCGGTTACAATCAAATTCTGGTTGGGATGGCAATCGGTGCAGATGAGCACCTGGTTATGGGCATTCAGTTTCTGGACGAGCTTCTTGCTCTGCAGACTCCAGATGTGCAGGGAATTATCCTCGCTGCCCGAGACGATCCACATGCCAGCCGTAACAGAGAAGTTCACAGAGATGCAGTACTTGAGATTCGTGTGACCTTTGTAGATGCGCAGGCATTTGGGTTTCTGAAAGTTCCACAGCTTGATCTGACTGTTCAGATAGGCGGCCAGTATATATCGGCCATTCGGTGCAAATTTCACATAGCCAACGGGCGAGTTGTCCTCATCGATGAGGGTCTTCAGCACTTGGCCACTGATGGTGTCCCAGATGCGAACGAGTCCATCGAAGCTGCCGGTGACAAGTAGATTGCCATCTCGATTAAAGTCCACCGATGAAATCGGATCCATGTGGGCAGGCACCACTTTGAGGGATCTACCATTACGCACATCCCAGAGTCGGACGGTGCAGTCCATACTGCTGGATGCAATCAGATTCGATTGCGGATGTATGCAACAAGCAAAGACCTGATCCTTGTGTCCCTGCATTGTCCTGAGGCAATTTCCACTGCGGAGATCCCATAACTTGATAGTCTTATCATCACTACAGCTGATAAGGCATTTACTATCCGGCGACCAATTCATATCGTTGATGCCCAGTTCGTGTCCCTGCAGGGATTTAATCAACTGACCCGTGTCCACGTCCCACAACTTAAGCATTCTATCGGTCGATCCACTGGCCAGCCAATCCCCACGAGGACAGAATCTTACCGCACTAATGTAATACAGATGACCCTCCAGCGTATGCTTGTGTTCATAGCCAGGCGTCATTGTATCCACCTTCTCTTTCTTTTCCTCCTGGTTCCCAGCATCCTTCAGAGGCAATGGCACCTTGAATACTTCCTGCTCCTTCTGATCTTTCTGCTCGCTGCTGACTGCTGTAGTTTCCCAGGATGCTGCCAATGCGGCTGCCACTTCTCCAATTTCTGGGCAAGCTTGTGGCTCAGTCGCTGCTTCTCCAACCGCTGACATGACTTATTGCTCTTTCTTCCTCTAGCACAGGAATAAAAGTTTAGATTAGTGACAGTTTCAATCTAAAAACTGTTCGAATTCATATCAGGGTTGCTTTGGTGCGCCATTGTAATATTAAAAAGCAAGCAGTGCACGTGTTCGATTTACCAATACCCTGTAAAGTATAAACAAAATAAGTGGCTGTCACAAATAAAATTTCTTTAGAAAAGAATATTTAAAAAAAAAAATTTTTAAATCGAGAAAAGTTTGCAAAATAAACTTTTTAATTGTAAAATATAATTTTCGGCTGATTGTTTCTATGAAAGCTATGTAATATATAGTGATTTTATTCGTCCTGCAACTGTACCCATTTTTCAGAAAGATTGCTCTAAAGCTAAGAGATTAGTTTGCATAGAGACATGGCTATCGCCCTGATCAAGAATAAATATACTTAAGGAGGTCTGTCACGCTTGCTTTAATGCATTCCACATTTCTAAACCAAATTATAATACCTTGCAGAGGTATTATTGAATTCGTCTTATTAATATATTTCACAGCACTGTCTATTGAGTTTCCCAGCACTACATTTATAAACTTATTTCTTAATGTGCTATACATCTTCATTGTCTTAAAATCAGTGATTGATTACATTTCTTCGTCTACGTGCAAGCACTTACTTATTTGACTTTGAAGTAATTTTTTTTACAAATCGAATTAGGTTAAAATCATATATTACTTAAATATTAGTTCTCATATACCGTTTTACTTTAAAGCGGCCATAAATCAAAAAACCACTTTTAGAGAAAAACGAATTTATAGTTTTCAATTTAGTAGCATCTTGCAAAAAAAAAGATTTTTTTTTTTGAATCTCACATAAAAACTTTTTAAGATATGAATATGACATTTTTTCACAATATAAAATAGGACATTAGGAATATTTCTGCAAGCTAATATTTAAAAAATCGTTTTTGTGAGTTACGACAGTCGAAGTAAATTAGCGGTAATTAATTGATCGGTTAGGTTAGTTAAGGCGTCTTATTGACACAACTTGTTGTCTGGTTCGAGCCAGACGTGTTAAGTAAAGATTAAACAAGCGAATTGACATATTTGGCATATTTTAAGACGAATGCCATCGAACTCATGAATCAATTGAAAAGCCATCAATATTGATTTAAAATGTAATGCAATAGTGTATATTTAGATTTATTATCTTCTAGTTATTCCTATTTGGCCTTAAAGAATGAAGCAATGCTCTTGCTTCCCTTGGCACCTTTGGCCAGTGCCTTCTCTTTGGCAGTCATGGTGCGTTCCTTGAGCGGAGCCGGTGTTGTGGGCGACGTAATGGATTCCTTGGCATCATCACTGTCCAGCAGACTGCTATTTCTCAGATGGGCTGCAGCATCGACGCTTCCATTGTCACCGCTTGTGAGTTTTATCTTTTTGCTGTTTGCGCTTTGTTGGCCCTGCTGGGATTTTCGTTTCTGCGCCGTGGACTTCTCCTCAACTATCGCCTGGATTTCACTTGGTATGTGCAAATAACGTGTAAGTTCTTCGTGCAAGTCCGCATCCAGATAGCGACCTACATAGTCACAGGCCATGCGCATGTAGTCCATTTCATTGACATCATTTTCAGTCACCAGTTTCTCGCTTCGCACAAAGTTCTGCGACTTGGCGCCGAGTCCGCAGTGAACTTGCTTTGCCTTTAGCACTGCCACAACTTGGTGCGTTTTCAGAGCAAGCCAGGCCAGCGTACGATCCGCATTGTACTTGTAGAAGATCAGCTCTCCGGAGGTCTTTACATCTGCAACACACTTAAGACTGGCGGAGCTTACAAATTTGGTAAGTAGGCGGTTTGTGCTGGTATCGTTCCCATCAACGTTAATGCTGTCCAGCGACATGGCGCGTTGTGAGCAATGTTTGCGGAGATGGTGGAGCGCCAGGAGAGTGGCATCAATTGGCGTCGTCATGTAAATGCGCCCATTTGAGCAGACTTCATTGTTAAGCAGCCAGCTGCGACGAGGCTCTCCGTACTCCAACAATTCCATAATGCTGAGATCCCCCAGCGTCATAAACAAGGCAGACTGTCCTTTGCCAGGATGATAGAAGCGCTCCAAGCACATTCGGTGATTATCAATATCGGCATGCAACAAGTTGTCGGATATGTAGAACACTTTCTTTACAGCATCCACTACTTGCTTCTGTGGCGCCGCATCTGGGTCCGCTTTTGGCTTTGTGGAGCGTGTAGTCTTTTTACTCATTTCGGAAACTTATAATAACAGATCTCCCGCCTTATTTCTTGTTTATTTTTGTTCTCCTCCTATCAACGCCGAGGGTTGCCCAACCAGTAAAGAATTCCGATCTGGCTCGATTTTTTTACCCAAAAAATAGGCGAATCTCAGAAAAAGGCATTCGAAATTTGTATATCTTTTCAAATATTTTTTTAACTGCAGATATTTAAATTTTTGGACAACTTTTGTTAGAATTTTCTAGGTTTTTTGATATATATTTTTAAAGAATTAAATTTTCTAACTTCTCTCCCCGAGGTCTGATGAACTCCAAGTCTTGATTAAAATGTTAACCTTAATTATATCTTATTTCAAATATTATATTTTATCTAATTTATTCATATATTTTTTAGTTTTTTGCAATTTTAAATTTGCAGTTTTTAACAGTGCTGGCACTATAGCATGCTTTAATTATGAACCATCGATAACATTTAATGCACGGTTCGCATTGCTCGTGTATCGATATTTCGATTATTTTATTACGCGCTCAGTTGCAGCTCAGTCAAACTGCTGTCAGTGGATGTACTCAAATATGCTATGTTGGTATCATTTTTTACTTAGTTTTTGTGGAAATTCATTGATAGTACAATTGTGAGATATGTAGCTCAATCTATGGGCAAAGCTTTCCCAGCATTGATGTCACTTAAAGATACCCTATCCGGTGTGCAACCGAACATGTGCATTGTAAAGTGATATAACTTTGTGTAAAACTTTTCTCACATTCGGTGCACTAATAGGACCGATCTTTGCTATGGGTTTGAATGTGCGTCGCAAGACGATTATTTAGCTTAAAGGTCTTCGGGCAGAGAGTACACATATATGGTTGTTCGAAAAAATGAATTTCCATATATTTCGTAAAAGAATCTCTTTGAGTAAAATTTTTCTCACACTGGGCACCAATAAACCTTTCGATCGGTACATAACTCGATCTGATCGGACAGTCGTAGCGAATTTTCATTGTTAGCTGTATATATTGTTAGTCGACTTTCGCACTCTTCGTGTTGCTTGCCATTCGTCATTCATCTCTTTTGGATGCTCTCCAGTATGTCCAAGTGTATATGCGCCACAAGTCGATCTTTGTGGGCAAATCTGGAGTAGGGCAGTAGGAGCTTTGATACTTTAGTTGCTCACTGTGATTTCTCTGGTGATTTTCAAGTTCATCGTTCTTTTTGAAGACCCTGGGACAATGTGCACACTGGTGGGGATTGTCGGCACTAAAAAGGTAATTATATTTTTTGCTGCATAGAAACATATACACACATTTCTTACATTTAATTTGTCAACAGATTCATCTGGGGCTTTAAGCTCTATCTTAATGGGTCCAATATCTATTTCTGATATAATTTATTCATTAATATACCAATCATCACTCGTTTCAAGTTTTTCCTCCACATTTAATACAAGCTGTATTTATTATTTTATTCATGGCAATAACGTAGCTAGCAATATAATTTTGGCGGGCAAAATATAAATATTTGATAACAAAGTCCGTTGGTTTGATTTATAAATAAAATTACAACAGATGTTGTGGAAGCTGCCAACTGTATTGTTTATGCGATTGACAACCCGATAACTGATGTACTAGGCAATACAGCTGTTAGATATCCGCGATGATTGTGAATGGCATTGTTGGCGCCTTGATTGCGAACCGTTTCGCATTTTCAAATGAATGTTCAACAGCTTGTTTAATTCTTATAATTTGTGTATAGTTTATTGCGTATCAAATTGTAAATTATTTATACAAAAACTTTAGGTATTATGGTCAGCACTTTTACATTATTTATTTTGTTTGATTGTTATACAATCGATAGGCGAATTTTTGGTGTCGATTTAAAGTAAATACAAAATCGACAGTATTCTGAATCGTTGGTTTTTTTCATTTATTATTACAAAATACGACTTATTATTAGTTAGAACGAGAAAAATGTATTATGAAAGCGACGGCGGTAAAGGGTAAGGGTAAAAGTTAAAATTTTTTGTAAATTTTTAATCATTATAAAAGCTATTGTCATGTATAACATATGTTTATTGCCTCGACAGGGTTAAATATATTAATAATAAATGTATAGAATAGGTATGATATAAAATTGGTAGGATATATATTGGTGTTATTTGAAATGGATGCAGTTTTTAGTCTATACTTGCAATTTGTTAAATATACAACAATTTGACGTTCGCGTCGATTTTGGGAGCAATTTTTTAGGTTTACTATATATTTTTGGCAGGATATTGTGTATATTTGTTAAATATGTTATATGCGATCTGCTTTATTTGCTGTGTATGTGTTTGTTTGCTTTGTTATATATCTCCTACTACGCTCAACTCATTTCGCTTGTAAAAAGACCTAATATTAAATTATATAAAATAAATAAATCGAAATCATAATCATAATAGACGACGACTCTCATTTAGCGTGTACAAAATATAAACGTAATTTTCCTTTAGAGAAATTCAAACGATAACGACGAGCTTCTTCAAGCAGTTCTCTCTCTCTCTCTCGGTCTCTAGCTATCTTTCAATTTCTTGCCTCCCACTAAACAGTTCTTATTATCGCGACGATGCCAGCTAATCCTCGTCATGTGCATTGTCCGCCGCTTTTGCTGACGCAGTGGATGCGGCATGATCATTGGCACTTTCACTGGCATGGCTGCTATCCGCTGCCGCTGTTGCAGTTGCAGTTGAACCGCTGCCATTTTTGTTGCTGTTGCGGGCATCCGTTTCATCGCCGGCGGCTGCAGTGACCTTTGCCTCCAGGGCGCGTATCCGATTCTCCTGTTTTACAATAATAGCCTTCAGCTTGCGAATCTCATCCAGAATATTGCGATGATCCTTTTCCTGCGTAAGATCAATCAAATTAGATTTAGATGAACATTTTACACATAAAAACTAAATAAACAGTTTTAGGAGCACCTAACTTGGTAATGTGTAATTAGCAAATACAAATCAAGAAACCAAAAAGAGAAAAAGGAATTCTTATAAAAAATCAAATTTGTGATTATCCAAAATCCAAAAAAAATTTGTAATCACGCGTTTTAATAAAATAATTGTATTTTATTTAAAAATTTCCGCTAACTTTAAATGCATTAGTTAGATGTTACAAAAACCATTTTATTAAACAACTATCGATTACTATTTATACTTCCAACAGGCATACAAATATTTTTACCGTTATAAGAATTAAATAAAAGTGTATCTTAATATTCTATAAGAATATACCACTGGAATTTGAAAAATCGAGGCTTATTTATCCTAATATTAGGATCTATTAATGTTATTATTTTATTATGCTTACCGTAAATATCGCTGCGGGCGCACCACCATCATTGGACTCGTTGTTGTTGGCGGATGAATAATTACCGCCGCCTCCACCACCTCCTCTTGAGGCGGACGCCTTGTTCAGTATGTTTTCCTTCTTGCTGAGCGAAAGCGACTTGTTGCCGGATGATGAGACATAGCCACCCTGTACAATAGAAACGCGATCCTGATTAGGTTTTTTAGAATCACTGTTCGTTTAAGATTACAACAAAGAACAAAGAACACAACAACAAGCGCCACGCAGCGTGCATGTTAGGAGCGTATGTAAGCCGTGAGAATGTGTGCGTATTTTGGTCAGAGAATGTATTATTTTCTAAATAAAGATTTTTAACTCTTTTTTATTTCTAAAACAACAAGTGAAAATTACAATATTGTTATAAAGTAACAATAACGTCAATTTTAATTTATTTATATAAAACTGATCTTCAAATTGTAATTTAAATAATAAGTTTAAAAATCGCGAACAATAATTTAAGGTTTTTATAAACATCTCAATTTAAAATTTAAAGTAATTAAGCCTTTATTCACTCCCCTGCTTAAAAGATTTTTGCATGATATTTATATCATAAATATATTTATATTATAAATAAAATATTGCAATTTAGTTTGGTGAAAAAAAACAGCAAAAAGAGCTAAATTAGTATTAATCAGGGGTGCTCATGAATACAAAAGTAAAAAAAGCATAATTTTTCTGTAAAATTAGTTTTGTTCATCTAAACATTTTCTTTTGGTAAGTTTAAGTTTTTAAACTATTACTGTTATTGGCTATCCCTTTTTGTGTGTGTGTGTATCTGTTTTTCTGCCGTTGAAAATCCCTTGCAGTTAGTAAGTGTACCGACTTTTGGGAAAAAGGCTGACAAGGCACAACGTAGATAAGCAGCAAAGATCAAGCATCACAAATTTATTGGTAGCCACGAATTGGTTGCAAGCACACAGCACTTGGAGGCAACTACAAAAAGCCATTGGAATACAATTGTTGTGGTCCAAATTTGGAAATAGCCACAGTGAGTTGATCAGGATCCATGTACGCTCTTTAATGACAGCAACAGCTGAGTAGCAGCATCTGTGGCACCGAAGCATGTGGCAACGACGGAGCCGCAGCGCCATGAGCGCTGTATTCCAAATCTATAAGGGATGCATTTGAATCGCAACTGGAGCCACTTACTTTTAGGGAGAATGTCAACGGATCGGCATCCTTGCCAGCTATCCACTCTTCGGCCGTGATTGCGGCGTCTTCAGCCAGCGTATCAGGATAGAGGTCCTCCTGGAAGAGATCAGACTTGCGCGGTACTGTCATCGATATGACCTGGCAGAGACCATTATTGTTCAGACGATAGAATTTGGCAACTTCGCAGGTGGTAACATCACAGCCACGCTTTGGCATGAGTCCAATGCCTCGCTGTGGATCTGGAGTTTGAAATGTGTTGATGTAGTGTACAAATGGAGGCTCCGGTGTCACCTGAGGGAGATCAGATATTTATGTACTATGAGTATATATTTATTTATTTTAATTTTAACTAAGCTAAATTTCAAAAGGATATGAGACAAACTTGCGTTACTGACATATATATATTTTATCTTTGAAGCTTAAGCCAACCATAAATATTATAGTATTTAATTTTAATTATAAGAAAACAACAAACATAACATTAAATGATATGTATTTGTTATCTAAAAATAACCCTTTTCACACTATCAGCCTTTGATGCAACCAATGAAATGTTGCCGAAATTAAAAATTCAAGATACAGTATTCACTTTCGAATAATCTTGCCGAAAGTGAAAACCGTAACACGCCTGAATATAATGAATCTATTTTAAGCAGGATGCATAAGACAAGACTAAATACACAATCTGTGACATTGGTTGGAATATCTTGAGAAATAATAACGTATTCCATACTAAAGGTTGAATAACTAGTGCCTACCAAGAAATGGCGGACCTGTATTAAGTTTTATCAAGATAGATTAAAAACTGAGAGACTAGTTAGAATAGACTATATATACATTTCTTAGCGAAATAATATTTAACCAATATATATTTTAAAAAAAATTTACAATTTAAATCATAATTAAAATGTAAAATTTACTGTTTATATAGGTCAAATATTTGCTGCTAGAATTGGGGAAGCCTTAGAAAAATCTCAATTAGATCAAAACTGAATTGAATCGAATTAATAAAACACAAAATAATAACAATGGGAAATTAAAAAAAAAGTAAGTCAGGAGTTCCAACGATAGACAAGGAGAGCATACCTCGAAATAACGAATCACAGAATCGCCCTTGCCGCACAGATAAATCAAATTCGTATCCGCGTCATACAATGGGAACATGACACCGTTTGATGTGTCGAGCTCCACCATGACAATGGGCTCGCTTAGGGCATCCGGAGCACGCAGCGAATACTGACGTTCCGAGCTGCGATTGAAACCGGTGGTAAAGATCAATCCATGACGTAGAAAGATAGCACGTGTGGCCTTGGAGCCCTCATGACACATTGCCTCACTCTCCAGTTCGCCGCTGCGCGGATCGTAGATGCGTATCTTTTTATCCTTGCATGTGGTGACCAGTTTGGAACCATCCCAATTGAAGCACGCGCTGTACACAATATCCGGATGCGAATCAATGTGCACAAGAATCTCACCAGTGCCAACATTCCAGATGACTACCTGAAATACGAGAATTTTGTCAATAGACGCAAAGAAGAAGCATGTGATCTATAGATTACCTGATTGTCAGAGCCGGCGGTGAGCAAAACATTGAGCGCCGAGGGATGCCAAAGGACGAGGCCAACGCGACGCTGATGGAAAACCAGATCCACAACTGGTTCGGTGAGTGTGCGCGACAAACCGCCGTCGGGTATTTGCCACACCTTGACTACGCAATCCTCAGATCCAGAGGCAATGACATTATCGTTGTGTGGACACCACGAAATATCTAAAACTGGACCTTTGTGTCCACCGACCAGTGGATGATCAGCTGCAATGCGTCCAACCTAAAAGATGACAACAAGAGTTTTCACCAGGTTTAACAAATAAGAGTAAAGTTTATATTTAATTTATACTAAAAAATAATGTTAAATATTTAAAAAAAAAATAATATAATTATTATTCAGATTTTTATTGAAAGACATGCTTTTTTAAATATTTATAATAAAATCATCATAACGTGTATGTAAAGTATATTTTCAAAAACCGGTAAATATATCACAAATCTTTTTTAATTAATAAGTGAAAGAGTGGACGGATTGGTCTATATATATAATAATATCAATGGGTCGAAGATGCCTTCCTGTGGCCTAAAATTGATAATTTATCCAAAAGTTAAATATTGTTCCTTCATCCTTACTTTTTAAATTAACATTAAAAACAAGCTCTTTTAAATATTTAAGTAAAAGGTGTATTTATCAGTTATTTAGTGATTTTCAAATGACTTAAAATTAAATACTTTTAATTTTTATTATGAATATAAAAAAATGCGGTTTAAATGAACTTTTATGTTATTTATAACAAAGAACCACAGGTTATTTATTATTTTCAACTATTATTTATTTAATTGAATGACGTTCCAAGTAACAGATTAATCCACAAGTCTCGACCCATTGGCCTAATTTTGGGTAGCATTATTTTTAGAAATTCCTGGCGGAATTTGCAAAGCATTCATAATGCAAACATCATGGTGGCTGCCAAGATCTGCAGCAATCCCTAGCGTTCAGGTGCGTGAAGTTTGCAATTAATAGAAACACGTGTGAAACACTTGGTTAAATTCCATAGCCACCACATTCGAGTCCAATATTAGAAACTGTTGCACCACCGATTCCACGAATTCTATAAAATTATTAACCGAGTGATTTTCTTGAATGCCACACTATGATTTATTACTGCCCATGACTGTACATAATTGAATATAATAATAGTAAGCTCATATAGCTCTGCGAGGGTCATTCCATAACTAATTCAAACTTTGTTTTTATCAAGCGTTCAAGTTGCACTTGTAAATTGATCTATAAATATGACACAATTATTTGCTACTTTCAGAGGCTGTTAAGGGCCAAAGTGAAAAAATTCAATAAATATAAGGTCTTCTTATTTGATATAATCAAACGGTAACATACTAAATATATAAAGGACTTTCAAAAGCTATTACAGGGCTAAGATTAACAGAGATTAATGATAATAATAAGGAATGTGTCGTCTACAGTTTACGATTACAACCGAGAAATTGTCAAATGATATTATAACATCTAATTGGCTTTTAAGAATCATTTGGTCAGCGCAAAACAAATTGATTTTATGATATAATATTATATAAACGATAAATGCAACTGCATGATTAAGTTTCATAAATAATTGGGTAAAATCATATCAACGAATGAAAACTATGCGACTATCTCAGTTACTTATAGTTGAATTTGATACAATAGAAGAGTTAAGCACTCATTTGATTTCTTTAATCGTATGTACAGCAATGTCCATTTAATTGACACTTGGAATTTCAGCTAATCTCATAAAATATTTAAATTAGAGCGTGTGAAAGCCGCTCTACATAGAAAACGGCAGCTGTCTCAACTTTCGTAGATGGAGCGCATTTTGCATACAAATTTGGTCCAATTAGAACAGGCCAAAACACTTTACACCGGCCTTTCGTGTGTTGCCAATACGTTTTGACCAAATTCGGAGAGATCACAGCCGTCGCGACGGTTGGCAGCGCCCACGCAATTGCCCCGTTGCCGATGACAGCTGAACGGATGTTCGATTTGCCACTGCCAAATGCCTAAAATGCCGAAATCTGTTTCCACACCAAGTGGAAATTTGAAAAATGTATTGCTTCTGCTTTTTTATACCCCGCAATTTGAAATGTATATAACAGAAGGATAGAGTTATATGATAAAGAAAATATCTATGATAAAATATATATTCTGGATCTGTAAATCCGGAAAAAGCTGAAACTCTTCTCTTTTTTTTTTAAATGTCATTTGCTTCTTTGTAGAAAGTAAATTTTCCTCATCTCGTTATACTCATAAAATAATATTAATAGTCTTTTTTGTATATAATTATAGATTCTGTAAATTCAATATTTTTTTCTTTCAGTAAAAAAAATATGAATAGATTGGTTGCTTTTTTATTTTAGGAAAATTTGTTGGTTTTTTTTTATGTGAAAACCTTTTTGTTTGTATATTTTAGTCTACATAAAATTTCCTCACATTTCATGTAATGCAAGGATTATTTAAATTTTAAAATAATATTAATTCTCGTATACTTTTTTTTTTTTTTTTTTTTTTTTGTATTGCACAAAATTTTATTTATTTGGACTTTTGTTTTTTATTTTTGCTGTTAATTTTAGACAATTTGGTGTGTCATGTTGGCCCCCGGCCAATATTGAAAGTGCGTCCAAGAGTGAGAGAGAGAGGGAATTCATAACTACAAGTTTGAACTTTATTTATAAGCATTAGCCAAATCAGTCGACGTCATTTTTAACATGAACGTGGCAACAGGGACGCAAAAAAAAATGTCTATAAATAGTGATATGCTTTTGCCATTGTCTTTCCTTATTGTTGTAAATAAAAAACAAAATACTTGGTACGCCGGGATTACATCTTAATTTAGTTATTGATGGTTTAAATGACTACTCACTTTATTGTGTGGCAGTACAATGAACGCACCGCCGCCCGCCGACTCTACAATGATGGCCAAGAATTTTGGATTAACCGCACAGAATGTGGAATCCCAGCTGGACTTGGAGACGCGTATATTATCGTAACATTGCTCCCGTTTTAACGACTGTCCATAGACGTGACGAAATTTTGAGCTGCGAACCACGCGAAATGACATCTTTTAATTTAGTATGTGTCTTCTTCTTCTACTTCTTCCTCTTCGCCTTCTTCTACTTCTTCTAGTTGTTGTTGAGTTGAGTTATCAGCCCCGTTATTAGTATGTAGGTCTCTTCCTATTTCACTATGTTGTTTCAATTCTAGCTCTATAGTTTGTTGCCAGAATTCGCTTCGTTGTTGGTTTCTGCTTTTGAGGTTTTTAAGTTGTAACTACTTTGTTAACTTTTTGTTTGTTTTCCTGTAAAGATAATGGTGAAAAAGTAAATATTAAAACGAATATAAAAGTTTTCATTTGTTTTTGGAATAAAAATGTAATAATAACTTGAGCTGACATTAAGTGCTCAAGTCTATAGTGAAAAATTCTAAAGATCAAATATGTCAACATGAAAATAAGTATTTGTGCATTAAAGTACATATTTATATTTTATCTAAAATTGTAAACTATTTTTACATAAATATATAAATTAAGATCTATTAAAATATATTACATATAATTACATAACGTAGAAATACCCATTAATAATATAAACTTAATTATCAAAAATGCACCTATCTTAGCTATTTCCTAATTGCAAGTTTTCTATTATTTATTTTTCTTATTACCTAGCTTTAATTGAAATATTATAAATATTATTTTTGCATTTTTAAATATATCTATGCACATATTTGTATTTTTTCCATGTTATGTCTAGTCTGGATAGCCTCAAGGAATTTACTTATACATATAATAAAATATCTAAATTTGCAATGGCATATGTAATCATTGAGTTATTCGTATATTGTTCATATACAAAAAATGTATCTGGTAAATTCGAGTAAAATATAATAATAATAGCCAACATCATTAGTCGTTTCACAACCCCGATTTGTTTAATAGAAATTTGCATATTACGTTGTACGAACGAAAATCAATAAGCAGCTCCGTTAATCTATGAAATTTATGCAAAAAAAAAAAAAAAAAGAAAACAAAACATTGGAATTGTTTACTTTTCTGTTGCATAAAAAGTTGTTTCAATAAATGCAAACTTGGTCCAAATTGTGCCATAGAATATAAGTACTTTCTAAATGAAAAATTAAACACCCAAACGTGTCCAATTATCAAAAATTGTCAAAGAGAACAATAATACCGAATCGGTATACCGATATATAGATAGAGTCGTAGATAGTTTAGCAGGTATCCAAGATACTCTGTTTATATGATGTCATAATGCTGAAATAACGAATTGGTTGACAACACGTGAATTATGGGCAAATAAACTGACAAAACTCTAACGAAATTCGCCAAACTCTCAACTTTGGGTTGGGCACATACAATTTTTACGATATTTATGTATGTGTATAACCGAAAAGGCGCAGAGCTTTCGTTTTTAATCGGTGAAAAAACAAACAAAAACAAACATGAAACAAAATAACCATAAAGACGGACTGTAAATTTATTAATACGCTTTTCTGTTTTTTCTTGTTTTTTGCTGAAAATGTTATAAATGTAGCAACAATGCTATGGGGCATAATGGATTTGTCATTGACCTGCTAAGAAATCATAAAAAAAACTTTTTATATATTTATTTTCTTTTAGCCACAAGGTAAACTCTGCCATGAAGAGGCTACATGTGTGCGTGTTGGTGTGTGTGTGTGTATGACCAGGTGGGTGTGGATGTGTGTGTAAGTCAGTGCAAGTGCCACAATTTGGTGACTATCTTTGGGCGCTGCTGATAAACTATATCAGCTAGAAAATGCCTAAAAACAAACATATAACTCGGCTACAATATACGTACTTAATATAACACTCGAAAAACTCTCTGCAAGTTTCCTGAACAGATACAGATCAATCTGTATACATCTATAAATATATAAATTCTATATATGCATATATTTGTGTTTATCTATGCGTTGTTTACGCCTCAAGAACACCTTCGCTTCTAGAAAATTTGTATACATAAATATATCACAGCTGCTGAAGGTCAAACTTATTAATAGAAAATTCAATCATCTTGCTTAAAATTCAATTTTCATATAAATGCACACACACACACACACACACGTATACAGTGACACCTATAGCGTGTTGTAATTCGCTTTTGATGTGTTAATTGTACATTTTTCTTATTATTTTATTTTTTTGTGGTATCTTTTGGCATTTGCCATTTGCCTAAATTTATTGAAGCAAAACACATGTAGCGAAATATTTAATGGTCGCCCTTTCTCACGTCCCCCTCCTCTGTGAAACTAGCGATAATGCCTCATATATTTATAACGGAAGTTGATACAAATTATACTCGTGTTAAAAAAATACTTGTTATATGCCTGTATCATAATGCGGGCGGGGGTGTGGGATAAGGACAAGGACAAGGGTGCGGCAGCGGCTGCGGGTGGTGGTCTGATTGAGTTGCAACAGTGGGTATAAAAAGTAAGCGATCATGTAACCTGTTCTACAAACACTTGTCAATTTGTAATATATATAAATATTTATGTAAACAAAGCGAGCATTTGTCACAGTTAACTTTGCGATTAGATATGTTAGACAATAAAAAGGTCAGATAAGTATAAATTTGAAATAAGAAATAAATATGTGTAACTTATTTTCGCACTTAATATATTACTTTATTCATTTATTGTTATTGAATATGACGAATATTGGAAAATTTGACCCATTTCAAAGTACTATTAAATTTTGACAAATTTCGGCTCGGTTTCAAGAACCTTGTTTCAGTGTTGTACAAAAAAAATATACAGGGGTTTCACAAAAAACGAAACCAACTGAAAAATTTATGGAGTCTTGGGAAATTTTCGGTTGGTTTCGGTTACTTTCATTACTAAATTTAATAAAAAAGCTCCCAACTGTTCAAAGAATCTCACGGAAAATAATGATTTTACTTCTATTTTTGACAATTATCACAACTAAGCTAAAACAAAATTATAGATAGAAAAATATAAAATTGTATTAAATTATTACTATCGGGCTTGTTTCTGCAAGATTTATCGGAAGTGAACATCTTTAACCAGTTCTAACCTCATTTATTCTCCTTGAGTTGATGAATTTGAATCTGATAAAGTGAGAAAAAAATTCGTTAGTACTTAGCATAAATTCATAATAGGATTTCGGCCCGTGTTTAAGGGGGGATATATTATTAAAGGTTCGATGTATGATCCAGTTCGGAGAAATCAAAAACCCGATCTTACTAAATTAATTTTAAGAAATTTGCGTAATCAACTTATGGCACGCACTGTATATGCTGACTGCATTATGGCAGCTTCCAATGATCGGTGCATCAACTGATGATTGCAACGCGCCACCGACGACGGCGACTGCGACGTCGACGTCAACCGGCCACAAATTGACTTAATGCTTGATTGCAAATCTTAACGCTTTGTCGAAACGTTCACCGGCAATACACAATTCTAATTGCTAACAAATGTTGTTGTATTCGCTGCCTGTTTGTTGTCGGCGTGACTAAAAAATAACCAAAGCGCCCCGCTGACTCTTTCTCTCTCTCTCCTACTCTCTTCCTCTCTCTTTCTCATACAGGAGCTGTGCACAGTCCCAAGTCAATTAAGCATTGTAGTTATTTTTCTGTATGTGAGGCAATCGAGTGTAAGAAAAAATAATAAAAAAAAAGACAAACGAAGCGGGCAATGAACAAAGAAGTGGGGGGAGGGTAAGAGGAGTTGCTCCAATTGGCTACTGCAGAATGCTAATGTGACCGCTATAAACCAACTGTCCAACATCTAATTAGCTTACAACGAGCGGCGTGAATGTGTCATGAGCAGCACATCAATAACAAAACAATAACAATAACAATAACAACCCACTGACTACGATATGCGCTTGTATTTGTTTAAGTTAAATGTGTGTGTCTGTGTGTGTGTGTGTGCGTAGGAGGCAGTGAATCAACATTGCCAGACATTGCCTGTCTGATAAGCATCAGCTGCAAGTGCGCACTTATCAGCAGTCGAGCATCGATGGAAACTTTCGCCTGCATATACATACATTTGTAAATACACACTTATACTTATATTGAAGGCAACTGCAGTCTGCAGTCTGCAGCTGCTGACAGTGCCAACTGCATGCGGCATTTGATGATGATGTCATTAGGCATTACTATAATTACCAATGACAACCAACAACAAATAACATTTCGTCGTCATCGAATTGCCTTGTTGTACTTAAGTTCATCAAACTGAACTGCTCGACTGCTGCGCCTGCCTGTGTGTGATTAACTTAAATCTTGACAAAAAGCGCGCAAGTGTCTCTTCAGGCGGTTGACAACCATTCGTGCAACTAGAGATGAGTGCGTGTTGCAGTTCCTAGTGGAGAAAAAAGTAACATGCCAAATACTCTAATGAAAAGTGATAGAATTTTTATTGGTTTGTTGAAATAATGTCACCGTTCTTGATAAAGCTAAAAAGTCTTTTAACTCTCAATGGGAAGTCTCTTTGAACGGTTGACAAACAATCCATGCAACTAAAGATAAGCTTGTAATGCACTGTGGGGAAAAAAAAATTACAAAGCACTGTAGCCAACTTAAAATTGTGATAAAATACAGCTAAGAAAGTGAACTATTTTGAATAAATCATTCTACACAATCCTTATCGATATTGTAGGTATTTTATGTACCAATTTCGCCTAGGAACTTTTCGAGCACATCATAATTGTGGCAGCATTTATTATACCACTTAACACCGACATTTTTGCTTAGCTGGGATGTCGCAAGTTTAAGATGTTCGTATAACAAAGTTTCGATACACACCAAAGCCATAGCTAAGTTTGCATTTATATACCCTGTACCAATTAAAAATGAGCAAAAAGAGTTTTATGTGTTAAGCAGAATGTATGTAACAGACAAAAGGAGGCGTGGAAGACCTCACAAACTTTAAATATCTTGATCAGCAATAAGAGCCGAGTCCATATAGCCCTATTTGTCTGTTTGAACGCATCGATCTTAGAGACTATAAAAATTAGAGATTTCAAACTAGGTATATAGGTTCTTGAATACCACACGCAGATCAAGTTTGTTTTTATTTTTGGATCGGAACTCTATATCACATAGCTTTCATATGAACGACAGGTCAAAGATCAAGTTTTAGTATCAAAAGTTTTTTGAGATATCTTAACCAAATTGAGCCGAGCGTGTTCGACTGTAGCCGAACTTCAACGCGCGCCAACCGAGCAGGGAGCGGAGGCCCCTTGTTTTATATTTTTGGGGACAGTGTTGCAAAATAGGTAAATAAATATTTCAAATTGCCAGATTTCCGGCTAAAAGTAATTTGAAATTTTTCTTGCAATATAACATTTAAAATAGACCAAACTAACTATAAAATAGCCAAGTTAACAACAATAATACCAATATAAATATAATATAAACAGTTTTACCATTCTTAGTGAAGGTAATAAGACTTTGAACTTGGAGTTTTGTTAAAATGAAATCGACCGATTTATTGGTTATAGTTTCATAAATGTGTTAAAGAGTGTGTATGGTTGTGTGTGTGTGCATATTAATTTCTATTAACATCTTGTTAGTTGTTGTATCGTGCGTGTTCGTGCCAACGCAAAATAGCACGACACGCATCAAACTTAACATGCAACAACAACAGCATTATGGAAAGAGGGAGGGAATGGGGGGAGGGGCGCAGAGGCTGGGCGGCTTGGTGGGTGTCGGTGTCGCCGTCGAGTGAAAGTGGAACTCTGCTGCTAAATTTAACTATGCATTGCTTGCTGTTTTTGTTGTAGATGTGATGTTGTAGTTGTTGCTGTCTTAATTGCACGACGCGATGCTTCTTCGCTTCGCGTCAACTTGTTGCTATTTCTGCCGCATTTGCGCTTAGTCAGACTGGCGGCAGTCGTTGTTGCTGCTTTTTTGGACACTGTCACTTAATTTGCATACATATTTGCACACACACACACACACACACACACACACACACAGAGACATATACACACAGACACTTTGCATGCGTTTTTCATTTCTATTTTGTCACTAATTGGCGTTGCTGCGTTTGTTTCTTTTCGTTTTTTGCTATCGTTGCTTAACCCATTTTTGGACAACTACAGCAACAGCGCCTGGCAGCAGCACAACAACAACAGCACTACAACAATAAATGTGCGTGGGGGCGTGATCGCACGCGCTTCTACACTTTCTAAGAGAGCGCCACAGACGGGGAGAGGGACGCAGAGACGCAGACGCCGACGCAGGCGTGCGCTGCTGGAGGTCGTTTGTTTTTCACACTTGTTTCACACATACACACACACACTCATACCCACACGCATGCATACATATGTACAAAAGAAAGAGACTGGCTGTTTCTGCTGGAAGTGTGTAATTCTACTCTTGGGCCAACTTGAAGCCACGTTTCTTGGCAATTGCTACAATACAATATTTCAATTACGGCTTATAGTTTGCGTTTGCGCCCACAACTTAAAACCGTTGACCAAACTGAGAGAGCACGCATTCGCATTCAGACACCACCCCCGCCCCCATTGGATTTGGATTTGTGACTTGTTGCTTCCAGAGCAACAATTGTTCGCTCTCCTCTCTTTTTTTCTCCTCTCCAATCTATACACCAACATTAAATTCGCTCTCATTTTCGGCCAGAACTTTATAAACAAGCTAGCCGGAAAATGTGAGCACAACAACAAAATACACACAAATTACGGTTAAAAGCAGAAAATTACAATTAATTTAAATGTACACATATGTATGTGTGCGTGTGAGAATTGTAAGAGGCGAGAAACGCAGAAATCTTTTTGGCTAGCTTTCGTTTAGTTTGCTTTTCTTTCATTTTGCAACATTTTTCGGCGTTCGGTCTTTTGTTGTTGCTGTCCAAGACGCTTCTCATTTTTATTCCCTTTTTTGGAGTGTTGCGACTCATATAACACTGTGTGGGAGCGGGAGCGCATGTAGCAACATTTTATAGCTGCACTCTTCACATGCATTGCTCTCACCACTAAACGCGCACGTACAAGCGCGCGCGCACACACAAACACAATTGTCGCACTTTTTTTTATTTGCCGTGATTTGAATGATTTTGTAATACGCGCGTTCATTATTTAAATGTTATATTTTCATCAACTATTTTTATATTAATAACAAGGCATGTGAAATGGCTGCCACTTGAAGACTAGTTATACAAATGCCACAGTGATTCATTGACATTTGTATCGAAATGCCAAAGTTGCCGCATTGAACTTAAGAAATACCCACACACTTAAGACACTCACTTTAAATTAGCGGTAATGCTTGGACAGGTGCTCTTAGATTATATTGAGAACAAGAAATTTCGAATTTCGCACTTTGTTGTTGTGAACTGTTTGAGAAATTGCGGTTACGAAAAGACGAAACGTAGCAAAACGCCGACCAGCAAGCAAGACGAGAGAAAACAAAACTGAACAAACTAATCAGTGTGACCGACACTGTTGCCAACCTAGCTATGTTATAGCTAGATCTGGATATTTTCAGAGTTCGTTGGCTAGAATAATTTGAAAATTGCTTTTATCTGGAAATCTGGCTATTTTAAATATTTTTTAGCCAAGCTTTTCAGTTAAACAGTGCAGAAGTGCTTACAAATCAAATTAAGATGCTTTCCAGCCAGAAACAGCTATTGTTCCCTCTAAAACTTGGCAGCACTGGTGTGGAAACACTGTTTTTGCCCAAAGGCTGCCAGCCAGTCCAAAAGTTGCCACCCTAATAAAGTTATAGGTCTGGCAGCATGTACCATTTTATTCAAATTGCAAATATAGTTGCAACTAAGAAAATATGAATTCCAATTTTTTCAGACTTTTTGTTAGAATTTTGTCGATTTTTATATATTTTTTTAAATTAAATTTGTAAATTTTGTCCCCTTGAAGTGACGAACTCCAAGCCGTTATTAAAATATTTTCCATATTTTTGTCTAGAATGGAATTTTAAATTTTCATCAAATTATTAATTTATTTGCATTGCATTTATTGCATTTTGAAATTTGCAGTATTATATTTACATTTACCAGTGTGGCCGCATGCAACTAATAGGTTTAAAATCTAGCGACTTTACTTTTCCTGAGCCATTTGTTTCACACTTAATATCAGGAAACGCGCGCAGTATAAGGTTTTTTTTAGGTTTTTAACTAGTTATAATTTGCATCGCAATCTTAGCTATTTTTCGGATAAGCATCCGAAAAAATAACCAAAAAATACCGGAGCTCAAATTTTTGGTATTGCTTGGTATATTTAAAATGCAGGTCACTCTGGAGACTCAAATCTTAAAACGCACGCACTTAATTTTATTTATGCTTGTGTTTTAGCAAAAATTTGACCAAAAAATTAACAATTAAACGAACAATTTTAATTCGAAATTAGATAATATAAGATCATTTTTTTATGAATGATGGGATTTTGTTGTGGCACAGGGGGAGAATTTGAATTGTAAAATTTTACTTTATTCTAACACAAATTCACCAAAATTTTAAAATAGGCCACTATTACATAAAATAATACTTATGTCAAAAAACTAATACTATTATGATTAGCTTTATTATCAACTATATGGGATTAACCAATGTGTTGTTGAGTTCAATTTGGCATACTGCTGGATTGTTCGATTCCGGTTTCTTGTGAACTGCAATCGATAATAATGAGTTTAACAATTAAATATTAGATATAATGTAAACTCACCTATGTCATGTTCGGTCAGGAGTTTTAATAACTCTACCAAAGGATATTCAAATAATAGCGCCATGAAGAAGGCAACGATTTGTGTGAGCACAAAAACCAAAAGCACATTTCCAAACTAATAACAAAATAGTTAAGAATAAGAAACGACAGAATCCTAAATTCAACAACTTGCCAAAAAGAAACTGTTGATATATACTGGATCTCGAAAATAACCAGCCACCAATCGCAGTATGAAGACATGCCATATAAATGCCTGGAAGGAAATGCGCGACAAAGGCCGAAAAATGGGTAGACAGCAACATTCATAGGCAATCCCTGCAAAAAGAGAATATAATATAAGTATGAAAGTTGGTAATTTCAAGCTGACATACGATTATTACTTACAGCCCACTTTAAAGCACATACAGCATACAAATCCGGCACAAATCAATATCCATAGATTCTTGTACAGCCCCGCATAGATTGCCAACCAAATGGACGGCTTCTCAAAGTCGTGTTTTATGAAAATGAAGCCCGAGAGAAGCACCAATATGGCAGCTGGAATCAATAACCACATGCCCAATTCCAAGCTCCATTTGCCCCTGTAACTTTCGGCTTTTGTTGAGGACCGCACTTTCAGATAGAGATGACCACAAAGAAAGCCCGTAAAATATCCACCCAAATTGGTATAGAATGGCGGATAGATCTGATAAAATGTCTCCGAGTTGCGAAAGTACAAATAGCGATACGTTCTACAAAGTAGTATATACAGAAATATTCATGTGGGCTCATCAGTTTATACGGCAGCTTAAGTCGAAGTAATTGACAACATAACTTACTCAGGCCTTAAGTGATAAACGGCATCTAGTTTGAGATAATACGTTAATAAAGCTGGAACCGTAAATATTAATAGAAACAGCACATAATAGATAAATCTAGTGAGTCCTGGATACCTATAAGAAACTATTAGCAAAGATTATTGTAATATCTTTTGTAGTCCTCACTTTTTGGTTATTATGATGATTATCAGAAAGAGTTCAAAGAGTTGCATATCAGCAGCCATATACCAAGTTTGTTGTGCACACTGGGAAGTAGAAACACAGTTATAGACTAAGTCATAAGTTTATTTACAATACCAACACTCTCTTTCAGCAAATAGTTGTTAATGAACAAGACATTCTTCCACCAATTGTTCCGACAGAAGACACGCTCCGCTTCAGTTAAATGCCGCCAGAAGGGTCCATCTCCCAGTCGGGTTAGGATCGTGCCATTGAACAATATAAGCAGTATTAATGAGGGTAATAGGCGAAAATATCTGCTGATAAAAGCTCGAAAAAAGACTTTAATGCAGTTCAAGATTCTCGTTTCTTTGTTAATCCATTGCCGCTCCGAAAAGTTTACGTATAGCAGAAAGGAGCTCATGACGAAAAAGATTTGGATAAAGGCGTTACCATTCTGAAATATCGATGTTTCGGGTCTGTAAAGAAACTGCTCGTAGAACTCGGGATTCTGTATCTGGACAGTCATAAAAACCATTATCGTGTGTCCCAGAATCACAACAAAGATGCCAATCACACGAAAGGCATCAAAGAAGCGAAGATCTCGGGACAATTCACTCTGCGATGGCATTACGATCCGATAATAATTGCGACACAGCGAAAATATTGTTAGAAATTGTTGAAGACGTGTCTTTAATCGCTGTTGGTAGAACACATTGCCTTGAACTCTGGAGGGATCAGTTTGCTGCAACTTCAGACGATAATCATAGTAGGTGGACATGATAGTGAGCAGGATAAGGAAGGAAATCAGCACATACACAGTCACATCCAGTGCATCTAAAAGGTAAGAAAATTAATAGTTTGATTATTTTATTGACAGAGGGTATTTTTAATTCGTCATCAAATTAGTATCATAAGAAAGCGTAGTTATTCCCATAAAGAATATTTATGTCCTTGATCAGGACGATGAGCTTAGTCGATATAGGTAAGTCCGTAAATCTTTCTATCTTTTGGTTGTAAGCAGCGCATATGTATGACAGAACTGTCGACATCAGATTACTTAATCTTCTAGCTGTCATAGGACCAATTGATCTAAAATCATACTCTTGTATACAAAAACTTGCCTGTTGTTTGAGATATATCAACCAATCTCACAGATTATGTGCTTGGCATATACTTTTATATTCTGAAAACCTTTGATTCAAATTGGTTTCTATATTACAATATATAGCTGACATAGAAACGATCAGTTTGAGATCAACTTTAAGTATCAAAAACTGTTTTATTTTCTGATATAATCTTGATGCAACTTATGTGTTTGGTATTCTTTTTTATTTCTGTTCTACTCTGGTTAAAATTGGACTACTATATCATAAATCTTCCTAAGGATAAATCGGTGGAATTTCAACCGTTCATGTGCAAAACTTTGTTGTTTTTTAAGATTTCTCAACCATTGTCACATATCATAAATCTTATATATTCGGACCGCATTTTAACTCAATCGAACTACTACACATAAGAATGGTAGGTTGAAAATCAAAGTAATGTATAAACATTTGTGTTGTTTCTTGAGATATTGCTACCAAAAAGGGGATAAGGGTATCAAATCAATAAAGTACCAAATATTAGTTTCTCTTACCATGCTCCAGCTGCTCATCTGCCCAATTACAGTACTCGATGCTGCTGCGAATTCGAAGTTGAAATTTGCGTTCAAAATTTCGATTAAGGCAGCTGTTGATCAAATGATCGTAGTGAATGCGTTCATCTGATGGCCTGTTATGTACTTTGGCATAGTAGGTGCTCAGCTGGAGGCACTGGGATCAGTTTTAAGCTAGATAACTTATTCCAAATGCTTACCTCAGTATCCATCACTTTGCCCTCGTACAGCTGCTGTATTTGAAATTTGCTGAGGGTCTGAATAGTTTTCTTGCACTGCTCTAGGCATACTCCAAGAAATAGATGATCGTGTCGAAAATGATGCTTGTCGTCCTGAGATATATTCTCAATTTGCTGCCAGAGAGTGGCGCTGGCATTGGGTACAATTTCAGCATAGACCAAGCAGTAAGTGCTGTGAGCTAAAAGCCAGCTTGGAGGCTTTTGCAGGCACAGATCATAGTCATCCAATTGGTACATGGCTGGCATTTGCTTGTAGAGCGTTACTGCATTTGCCGGATTAATCAAAAGTTAGGCAAATTACAGTTGTCTAACCCCAACTTACAGTTAAATTGCGTATACGTAACGTTTGCTCTACACTCCTTAAATTTAAAGAGCACAACTAAAGTTGTAAGCGTCAACAGTTGCTTCCGATGCATCTTGACTTGCGTTTTAAGATGAACTGATCAGAAGTCACATATTTTTGTCATTTTTACACATTATTAAATTGTACAATTGCATGCTCACATGCATCGCTTCAATGATTTAGTAAATGCATTTCGATACGGTCATGACAAATCAATCAAATTTATAAATATATATAATACACGATTAAATAGAAAACTCAACTCCATTGCAGTTATATACAATTGGGACTTAGATAAGGTAATATTAACGAAACGAAATATAACACTTACAACTTTTAAATTTAACAGTTGTGCGCTAGTCGTAACATTAACATAACATACTAGCATTAATTTTAACAGAAAAGTATTTTAGTATTTACATGCAATTTTGATATTTTTATTGTGCTCACTAGAATTAGTTTAATCGATTATATCGATATTTTGGTCTATCGCATCAAGCTAACGAAGACTATCCATAATATCGATATTTGAGAGTTAATCGGCGGTATTTTTTTTAAAAGATTTTCCGTTCTTTGCTATTTGAAATTTAAATAAAATTATTTTTTAATTATCTTACATTTGAAAAGACTCTGAATCGGTCAGCCAGCTTTTTTTTAACTATGGTCTGTAATCATAGTATAGTTATTTAAACCAAAATTGTTTAATAATGTAGAAAAATGTTTAATAAAGCAAAAAGAGTTGCATATAATGTGGCTATAAAGATCGGAGTGATATGCAATTATTAATTTTAAATTCTAGAATTGATGTATATGTGTATTCTAATCAATATCAATTTCATCAACTCGTCCACGCACTCGATTTTTTTTATTTTTTTGCTTCTTGGTGGGCGGTGGAAGAAAGCTTTCCAGAAAATCGATGGTTGTTAAAATAGTCTCAGAGCTGACATTGCCTATATAATTTTTGTCAAAGTAGACAACCGGATCGTTAGTGACCTTATCGCAGTTGCAGTTTTGAACTTGTTTCTGAGAATCCAGAGTTTCCACAAACGAATTGGTGCTTTTATCTGCCGTCGTAAAAAAAAATTAATGTATAGAAATGTCCAGGTTTTGGAGAGAGCTTACCATAATTCGGTCTATAACATTCCTTGACCTCAATCCACTTGGTGCAGAATTGCTGAATATAGCTATCATTCTGCTTAAAAAAACTTTTCGCGGCGCTATTAACACGCGATTTCATAAAACCCGGCATATAGGGCCACCTTCCTTTGGCGGCAAAGTAACAAATGATATCTATGCGGTGATAAAAAATGTTAAGAATAGATTATAAATGTTTTAAAATGTTGCAACACACTTACAGGGCACCTGAAATATATTCAGAAATGCACGCTGATGTTCCAGACTGGAGATTAAGTGAATACCACTGGATCGTCTGTTATTGGTTAGATTCCTGGCTAGCAGACCAACTGGCCGCTGAGACATCTGTTTAAAGGGTATTTCCTCAATGCGCACACCCTGTAGGTACGCCTCACTCAACGTTAACAGAAATCCCAAAACAAACATTGGAATTATCCATAGTATTAATTTTCTCGCCAAGTCCATGATGGTCAACTTAATGCCTTGCCCGACAAAATGCGACTGTTCAGCTAAAATTTCCCGCAGGATAGTGCCAGGACTCAGCGTTATTGATTTTAATTTTGCTCCATGTTGACACAAATTGACGACACGGACACTCATTGGCTGTGCATGTGCTAACCCAATTTGTCTGGCAAATAAGTCATTATAAAGTGCAACGAACTCTACTCCAAATACCCAACAAATATCATCACAAATGACACGTACACGTGCCCTGCTGAATGCAATTATTAACTCAAGTATTATGTGATCTACTCGGATCGGCATCCAGCTGTTGGCGCCCGTAACAAAGCTGTATAAATATGCATATTATCTAATAGATAATAATGTTGTAACAAAAATCTATTAACATGGAAATACAAAGAACTAGAAATACTAGAATAAATGAATAGTTAACTCATTTCAATTACCCAACATTTCAACTAAATGCCATATTAAAATCTATTAGAACGGAAATATAAATAACAATTAGAGGAATATATATTAGTACAAATCTCAATAACTATAATAATCTTGACTTATTTAAAAACTTAAGAATAGAAAAAAATAAAAAATAAAAATGCTAGCATATATGAATAGTAACCACATTTCGAGTAAACTATACTTAGACTATAGTGATATAATAAAACTGATTGGACAGAAATACAAACAACAATTAATTGAAAGTTCACCTTAGAAACGGTAAACTTACCTTACAATAATTATATCAAATTATAATATATAAAAGAAATTAATATACCAATACCGTTTACGAGCATAAATGAATAGTAAACACAGTTTGAATTCCCTACAACTAAACTATAGTGTATAATTACATGATTAATTATATTTTAATGGAAATGAAATATGTTAGCACATTTAAATGCATTATTCTAAACCTATAATAATTACATTATAATAAAATCTATGAAAACAAAAATACAAGTTACATATACTAGCATTTATGAATATGAAACTATAGTTAGTAATGCCATAACGCCATTGATTAACGACATTACAAATACTCTAAAGATTAGAGTCTTAACTTAAGCAAACTAAAACAAATTCGAGGTGCAATAAGATGGCGTTTTGCGAAATTCGAATTGCAGGAGTCAAGGAATAAATCGGAGTCAAAGCTGCCATTAGAATAATCGAAAGAAAAATAAACCTTTAGTATGAAAACTAGTGTTGTTTTATTTTTTTTTAAATATCTTGAGCTTACTATTTTTCTTTTCTGCTAAACCTAGATTTCTTTCTCAAAATCTGGCTTATTTATGTAAATAAGGATTTATTATATTGTAACATACAATGGTTATCCCGTTGGTGTATGGTTAGAGTCGGCGACCGATACAGGTTTAAAAAACTGGGTACCATTCCCATTCTCCCAAGCGAAATTTGAACAGCCATAAAGTAAATAAAATAAAATGATACACACCGTCAAGTTGACACACATGTGTTTTAAATTCGTGAAGAATGAAACGGAAGTTAAAAATCTTAATAACCCGGATATTTAAAGATCAAACCTTAATTGCTAAATTTTTATATATGACTTTCCTCAAACTTAACAATTATATCCCCTAAGAGAAGAATCATCGGTGTAATATTTATTTAGTCTTCAATAATTATTTAATTAATTAATATTCTTCTTTAGTCTCATCATCAGAATTTATTTTTTAATCTTCTATTCTAACAGTAACATAGTTAGGACATTCAACAGGTAGCCTTGATACCAAATTATATCGGGAAGCTTCCAACAATAATTATTGTTATTATTCTGAAACGAAATATCTTTTAAGTATGTGCTTCGGTACGAGCTGTGAATTAAAAGGGAAATAATTTAAACGAAATTTGGAAAAGTTCGATAGTCTTTTATTTAAAAACAAACTTCTGAAACCTTATCTTATTTTTGAAGAATTTTCAATAAAACGTTGTACTATTTTGCATCCGTAAGTTTATTTGAACTTCGTCTTAACATTCCGTCTTTTTTTTTGTTTCACTTTCTCTTTCTCCCTTTCAATGGTAAATATTTGGTGTACATGACGTATACTTGATTTTAGTTATTTATTAAGTGTACGGATCATTTAGCAGCTTATAAACCCGCGCCCCCTGACACGCCCACTTTTAATAATTTAAATGACGAATTTAATAAAAATTAAAGCGCGTGCAGGCGCCTTAGCTAAACTTGTTGTTGCAATTCTACATTAAGACTAAGCTAAAAGAAAGCCTCAGCTGTTGAGATCAGGTATCAAATATCAGATATGCGTCGATGTATGTGTATGCTAATGAATGTTAATCAAGCACAATACGATTAATACATATATGACGATTGAAAGGGAAAAAACGGAATCAAAATATGTACAAATATCAATACAATATGCAACTGTAGACAATGTTATGAATATGTTTTATTGCAGTTCCCAAGGTGTTCACGTGTCGACTTTTTGTTGTAGATGTAGTTGTTGTTGCAGTTATTATCAAACTGGCACAGTTAAAATGACACACGCGCGGCTAATTGAAATTGTTATGGAAATGAAACCTGGAAATAAGTCTAGAATAAAGATCCGATAACTGCAAGTACAAGTTTGTTATTGAATAATTTTTTTTTTAACTAAATATTATCATATTCATGGGTACATGACATTTATAACTTTAGCTTTTCTTTATATTTTATTTGCATTTTTTTTAAACCTGTACCAGGAATCAACTAAAGTTTTGCAGAAGTATGTTACACTGATATAAACAATGTTCCAACATTAAGACTTTAGTCTCAAAACTAAGAATTTTGGTGTCAAAAATGCGTCGAGAATATAAAATTCTTACAGATAGAAAACACATCTTGGTTTTAAGAACATTTCAAATAAGACCAAGTTCTTGTTATAAGAATGAATGTTTTTAAAATTTAAGTCAAGAAATAAAAAGAAAAGTTTTTTATAATTGTGACATATTTATATTATCCTAATAACTTAAGATTTTAATTCTTGTATTAAGAAATTCGATTAATATTTTTAAAATTAGCAGTATTAGGAGTAATAGTAATATTAAATATATTTAAGATGAATAATTTTTAATTGATTTTTGTTCAGGGCGGAATCTTAATCAGCCAAATCCATTTGACCGTCCGTCCGATCTATATCTTAGAGACTACAATTGTTAAATATAACGAAAGATATGACTGTTTCAAGATACAATTAATGTGTATATATTGACGTTCTTAATAGTTTTTATTAAATATATTATATACATCTTTAGCATTTATTTTTACAACTTAGTAACGCTTTGGTTCATTCAATAAATTACTCCAAAATCTGGCATTTTTTGTTCGGAAGTCTTGCGAGACATTCACCTCAAAGCCGGAATCTTCCCCATTCTGTAGCACCTGATAATCGCAAATGCCATTGGGTCGTGACTTTAGCAGCGATTCCGAACAGGTCGTTATCGACTCGGAATTAATGGGTTTACTATAAAGAAAAGGGAAAATTTCATAATTAATCTTCAAATCTATTACAACTCCTTCCACAATTGACTTACCCATATTTGGCAAAGTGCACAAAGTAACCCACAAACGATGCAACAACTCGGGCTTCTGTCGAGTTGCGATCAAAGTCGGGAAAGAGCATAGGACTACGGAAAAGATAGATCAAATCATCGCAGTGTACGACTCCATATTTCTGGGTAACATTTGAGTTCGTGTAGATGGAGGCATAACTGTAGGGACCAAGGTAATTGAAGCTGTACAGGTACAGTGGATGTTCGCTAGTATCATCACTGTGCACATAATCCCATATGGCGTTATAGAGCGGTTGCTTAAAGCCACGATCCGTAATGAGCTATATATTATAGAAATATTTGAATATATCTCCAAGAATTAATTATATTGAAGCTTACATCGAGGAATCCCTGTACTGTGGACTCATTCAATTCGTGCTGGTTCCGAAAGTATTCATCCAGGATCAAATGCATAGACTCGGCAAGTTTCTCTTGACTGAAATCTGAAGGGAACTCCATCAGCTCCTGGAGCAGCTCATCGAAGCGTGAATTGAAATCCTGACGCAACGTTGCATTCTCCATTATGTTGACAACACGCACAGCACCCTCCTGAGGTACGGTTCCCAACAACCAAGGCACCTTTTGATAGTTGCCCTCGGCCATCAACTGCTTGGGATGCACACTTAGGAACGATTCTGGACCGCAGGGTTCGACGACAGGACGATAGTTGGTCATGTGATCGACGTCCCAGAATTTCAATCCATCTCCCGCATTCAATAGGGTGTTCACATCGACAGCACGCAGAGCACGAGCTAATTTTGGAGTACTCAACTTTAGGGCATCCTTCACCTGACTGAGTTGCGCCGTTTGACGTGCCTGCTCCAAGGGATTATCAACTATTGCGAAGGGCACGTTGGCTGTGCCGCTCATGCTGATCACACGCTGGAAGAGACCATTCGATCGAGGACTCAGCATATGCATATGTGTCGAAATACCGCCTACACTCTGCCCAAAAATGGTTACCCGACGTGGATCACCGCCAAATGCTTTGATATTACGCTGCACCCAACGCAGGGCCAGCTGTTGATCCTTGAGTCCAAAGTTGCCGGGTATAGACGTGTCCTGTGTGGACAGGAAGCCTGCGAAGGGATTCAGATTAATACCAAATCAGGTGAAAAAATTAAGGAAATACTAGATAATTAAAACAAAAATCAGTTGGACCTTAAGACTTAGGTTTCAAATAGAAAAGGACAGAGCTTTGTATAAAAAAGTTGTCAAATTAATTATTTTAGAGGATTTTAGATAAGTTGTACATCAATATTTTGTTGTTTTTTAGTTACTACGGTTTGCTGGTTCCATTCGCCATTTATTAATTTTGGGTTCATTTTTTCTAATTGTGGGTTCCTAGTTACAAATATTTTTTTGTTGTATCCACCGTATTGGTTTCTTGTTACATTTTTCTTATTTAGCATTTTCTTTCTAAATTTGAATTTCGAGTTATGTGTTTCCAAATTGTTAGTATTATTTACCATTATTTAACTTACCCAAAGCACCCAGTCTATACGCCATTGATACCAATATCACCTCGCCCGTGTCCATAAAATACTCCGGTCCAGTTATCAGTGGACCCGCAGAGCCGCTAAAGAAACCACCGCCATGAATGTAGACCATGACAGGCAGGGATTGTGCTGGACGGCGCTGTAACATAAGATAATAACTGATTAGATGGTGACCAAGGGTTTAACTGTGGGATAAATTTACCTCCGGTCTGTAGACATTGAGGTAAAGACAATCCTCTTCACCGTAGATAAGCGGTGTTGGCAGTAGATAGTTCTTTTGTATGCAGTCCGGTTTGGCCATGCTGGCATTGTAGATACCCTGCAGCTTGGACATGACTTTGGGATTCTAAAGTGGAAAATTTTAATGAAATTCTGACTGGTCTTAAATAATTCAAATCCATTGATAATCTACATTGAAGCGCAGCTCTCCGACAGGTGGCAGGGCATAGGGTATGCCCAGAAAGGCCTCGAATTGTTTTATCTGATAGCCGGGCATGTGGATGCCCTTCAGGCAGCCCAAGTTGCTTCCACAGACAATCAGGGTCTTGTCACTTAAGGCCAGGGCCGTGGCCGAGAGCAGAATTAAAAACAGTGTTAGCGGCAGAAGTAAAGCATTCCCCGGATGAATCATGACTGATGGCTTTTGTCTCTACAGAAATCAAAAAGAAATCAAAGTCAATAATAGCCCCATTAATTATGCATAACTCATTCATCTATCCACTATATTCATTCAAAAAATGCTTCTTTTACCGATGATGTCAACGACGTTTTATATTTATTTGAAACCTTAGCAAATATTCCCACGACAAGCGATCAAATCGAAGCTCCGGTATCGTTTTGATTTGCAGGGTATTTTATTATCAAATTATTTTTTCAGCGTTATGAATTCTATATATTTTTTTATAAATTTATTTATATATAAATATATATTGTGCTACTTACCAGGTTCTCCTTTTTAATCTGTTACTCGACACGCTTAAATATTTAACCACGACTAACTAACTTGACTAAGTTGACTACGCGACAGCGTTCGAAATGTATCTGACGGGTTTGTAACCAAAGCGTTCAGTTTTATTCAATAAAGAAAAAATATTTTTATAAATAAATAAGAAGAAAACTTTGTTGCTGTTGTTGTTGTCACGCTTTTAGCAACGGTTGATCGCTTGAAAATATGTAGATCCAGAGTTATTGTGCTCAGTTATTTGTAATCAAATTAAAATTTATTCAAACGGTTCACACGGCGTATAATCGATCTGATCTGTTCTGATCGGTTCTATTTTTGCCTAGCTAACGATTTCGCTTTCGAGACGATTCGATCAAGACTACAGAACTATCTGCCGTTTGACTCGACTTATATCCTGTTCTCCAACAAACAAATACAACTACACTCACATGAATATATCGACGAGTACTTATATTACGTTTGTATTTATTCACATACCTCTTCTTCTTTTCCCAGGCTATGTTTGTGTTTGTTCGCCTGTGTTTCTTTTGTGATTCGCTTTCGGTGCAGAGATAAGAACTGTCTGGTTAACGGCAAAGCGGATTCCCGGGCAGGGCTTTTCACTTATATACATTTCATTATTGTAACTTAAATAAAGTCCGCCTTCATAATGGGAGCGTACACCAAAGCTCAGTGAAATATTGTCATATTTGAAATTCGTAACGTTTCATTTTCATCATTTTCATAAGAAATAAAATAATAATAATGAGATTGGGATAAATGTGAAATAAATTCAAAATTCAAAAAAATTCTAAACAATTTTCCATACTGATGCAAAGCTTAACTACAGGCTTTAAATGTTTTTTCAAGATATTAGTAAAAACAATATATATATAAACAGATCATGAATAAAAGTTCTAAAATACAGATATTAGATAAGCATATTTATTATTAAAAAAAATTTTGCTGATAATCGTGTCAGTTCTACGTCCTCAGTTCCGTAAAAGTTCTACAACATATTTATTATTAAATGAGGAAAATAAGAAGCTAGATATTTTAAGTTTAGCTAAATTTAATATTCTTCCAGTGAAATGTAGTCACAAAAGAGATTTAAAAAAGGTCTCTATGAATCTATTAATTATATTGTATAATTAGGTAGAAAATAAGAAACACTTTAGAAAAGAATGTTTCTATTTGAAGAAACATCATTGACATTTTAAATAAGAAATGCAATACAATTATAATATAATTATCAATGGAAGATGCGCGCCCTTGAATGTAAATATTATCATTATTATTGCTATATAAATATTATCATTAGTATTATAAGTGTTGTAAAATAAAATTTAAGTGTTATCTTTTATTTATAAATCATTAAGCTCAAATTAATGGCGGCACCCCTTAATTAAAATTGCATTGATATATATAACATTCTTTGTCCAGTATCATTGAACAGGCCAAACCGCTCAAGATACAAATTTGAGATTTCGGGATAATAAACTTAAGATAATTTCATCGGGAGATAAGGCTGCGATTTAGAAAATATGGCCTGCAAGTGCTTCTTAATCAAGGTCAAAGTTCACATGTATTTTCAGTTTACAAGTAGTAGAGATTTATCAGTGGCAAGGTAGTGCAGAAGATAGTGCAAGAACTGCCGGTTTTCAGCCCAGGCAAATATATCTTTTTTTGTATTTATTGTTATTCGCATTTTTTTAAATCAAAATAGTAGAGTTTAAGTATTATATTAAATATAATAAAAACTAAAATTTTGCTACATTTTCATTTTTATTATTGTTTGCAGCGGGCTTAGTAGTTAGGTAGTACACAGATGGTGTCGTTGATTCACGGGCACAGGGTCGCGAGTTCGAATCCAGACCGAGAAAGATTTTATTTTTATTTTAAAATTTCATTTTATTAACATTTTTATAAATTTTACCATAATTAACAATTTGGTCAAAATAGCTGTCATAGGAAAAAAAGCTTTAGTATGAAAAACTTCTGTGTTTTTTAAGTAATCTCAACCAAACTCACAGATTCACTTTTGCACATTAAGTCAAACATTTTTTGACAAATCTGAAATTTTTCCGCCAAATCCGGCTTTTTTCCGCCAAATCTGTCGATTTTCACAAAGTTCAATTGCAGGGGCAGCTGGCAGTGTGAATATAATTATTCTTACTCTTTCAAAAAATGTTATACTACATAAATTTGTTGCTAATTATTACGTTTAGCAGAAAATTTTCAACAACTAAAAATTTTAAATTCTTCTCAAATAACTGATAATAATTACTTCGTACGAACGGTGAAAAACGTAGTAGTCTGATTTGTAATACAAGGTATCATGTCATTTAGCAGGTACTGATAACTGATCCATAAGAAGTTAAGAAAAAAACCTGCCGAATATTTTATAGATAAAAATTGAAAGTTCGAAATACCAGGTTTTCCGATTATTGAAGTAGAACAGTAATTTATATTTGCGTAAAAGAAGTTTATTCAAGAAAAATATAAGAAGTGCTCCTCTTTATCACGTTTTAATTTCGCGAGCGAAGCAAGACGGGGGTGATTTATAGTGATTATAAATAGCGATTTATAAATAAGAGATTTATAAATAAGCTCCACAAAAGTTAAATAGCCTATATTAATAATTAAATATCAGTTTATTTCAAAGGTGCAATATTTTGATGGCCTGCAGTGTGTTTACATATATGTAAGTGCATTACATTATTACATTTACTTTCCATATGGAAATTCAAGTGACCTTCGTCTGGGAGTGCGAACGAATTCGAGTGCAAAATAGGTCAAAATTGCAGCGGCAGCAGCTTAACATATCAATTCATTCTCTCGATTCGACTGGTGGGTGTGACAAGGGGAGGTGCATTATCTTGTACTTGTAAGTAAGGCAATAATATGGGTGAGTACTTTCTTCAGTAGCCGTAGTTGTCTTTTGATGCACTTAGTAAATTATAAAAATGGCACAAATTAAATGCTTTCTATAGAGTATCTCCAGGTTTATCACTTTATCACAGTTATCCAACTAAAAAAACAAAATACAAGGATGAGGTACACTGAGGTTAATTACAAAACTTTATTTTTCACATATTCACAATTTTACAGGGTATCTACAAGTGGTGCGCCTTCTTATAACTTTTTAAATTAAAACTAGCCATATATCTGGTGTGCAATTAACTGCTTTATACTTAACATATTCATCATTTTAAAGAGTATCTTAAATTTGAACGGCTGTTAATTACAAACAATTATTATTAGTAATCATACTTACAAAATGAGCAACTATACTTATATACCCTGTAACCTGCTTATCCCACAGACTCTATTATATATCGTTGCATATTTAAAGTAAATATTTCCCTTCATAGTTACAATTTTACAGGGTAACCATAGGCTTTGCATTCAACCCTGTTATTTTAATTGAATGCAAGCTAGCCATTCTTGACGTTGAATAGCTTCCTATCTATAAATAGAGTTTCTTCCAAAAGGGCAGACCACGCAAGTCCATACTCCTCTCGATTGTCTCCTGATAAGCCCCATTTTGTAGTCCAAAGCGTAAGTACTTGCGCATCGCACAATACGTCAGCTTTGCAGGCTGGTAGTTTGGTTTCGTTATAGAACACCCTGGAATTGCGAAACCTCTAGAAATATATATATATATATACTGGATTTAGAACTTTAGATTGACCTTGTTTTAGCGAACTCCACCAAAGGAGACGTAAGACGTTTGATTACCAGATTGTCTTCGGAATCTTTGGGAAAGTCTGGCACTAAAATCGGCATACGAAAGGTATATAGACCATCATCCATGTGGGCAGGAAGGAGTTCAGGTTGTACAATTCCCTCGCTATAAGCTCGGGAAAGGGAGATGATGCTTTGGCTGCGGTATTCGAAGCTGTAAATCGAAAGAGGCTCTTGGGTATACCCAGCATATTTATCGGCAAAAACATAAAGAGGATACAAGAAGTTTAAGTCACCAACGATATTCGAGAGGGGAACTATTGTACGCTCGTTAAGTTCCATCTCCTGCACATCTTATAACTCCAGGAGATCCTTTACAGTATCCGTTGATGTTCCCTCGGCAGGTACAAGGTTAAAGGAAAAAATTCTAGGAAGTTTTCATTGAATTCTGCTCTACAACAGCTGCGTAATTGACAAGAGGTCCATTGTTCCACACCTTGAATATGTCGCCCCCTTTCAGTATTTTCAAGGCATCAACTTCCCGCAGTGATTCGGTCAGCTGCTGTTTGTCCAGACTACTCGCCTGCGGTAACCCCACCTGCTCCACCAGTTGACGAGCCTGCGCCAAGGGATCCTTTACACGGACCATCGCCGATAAGTCTGTGCCGCACAAGGATATGGTGCGGTGAAAGAAACCTATGTTAGGAGAAGTAAAAAGAGGAGAAGGAAGATCATGAAATGGGAGAAGAAGAAGTTCAAAAACAAGGAAGAAGAGAAGGGGATTTAAGAAGGTCAAGGAAGATAAAAAAAAGGATTATGAGGAGATGGAAACAAAGGTGAAAGGAATTAAGAAAAAGAAAGAAATGGTAGAAGAAGATGGAGTAGCAGATGACGTAAAGAGAAGACGGAAATTGAGAAAGAGAAGAAGGAGAGAAGATAAAAAAGGAGAGAAGATGAAGAAGAAGAAAGTGAGGAAAGCAAGAAAAGTGAGAGAAAAGAAAAGGAAAATATGGAGGCACAGAAGTACGAGGTGGAGAAGGAGAATGTAGGAAGAGAGTTGATGGACAAGAAAGAAGAGGAAACTGCAGAAGAGGAAAAAGAAGCCAAAAACGTTGAAGAGGAGAAGACGAAAATGAAAATGATAGAGTAATACGTCGGAATAGGAAAAGAAGGAAGAAGGAAGAAGAGAAGAACGAGAAGGACGAGAATAAGAAGATGAAGAAGAAGGAGAAACATATGGACAAGGTGGAGTAAAAAAGGGGAGAAGGAAGAAAACGTAGAAGAGAACAAAAGAATACAAGGAAAGAATAAGAAAGAAGGAGCGAACGCATGGGTTACAGGTAAAGAAGCAAAAAAAGCGAAGAAGCGATAGGAGGGAGAAATAAAATAGCAGTTGACAGGAGCAAATACGAGTAAAAAAAGTAAAAAAAAGTTGAATATGAAGAAAAACTCTCTCAAAGGGATGACGGAGTTGGGGCTGAGCATGTGCAAGTGAGAGGACATGCCGCCGGCACTGTGATCAATAATGGTCACCAGCTCAGGATCGCCGCCTAAGGAAGCAATGTGCTGCTCAACCCACTTAAGCGCCAATCGTTGATTCTTAAATCCAAAGTTGCCAGACATATGACGATCGCCTGTGCTCAAGAAACCTATGGAACATTCCCAATGTAATAATTCTGTCTATATTCAAATGAAAGTTACTCTCTTACCGAATGGACCTAGACGATTGTTGATGGTGACCAAAATAACCTGCTGTGTGTCCATAAGATACTCCGGCCCAACAGAATGTGGATCTGAAGAACCACAGGCGAATCCACCCGAGTGGAAATACACCATAACGGGTAAAGGATGTGCTGACTGATCCTCTTGAGACACAACAGGTCTGTAGACGTTCAAGTAGAGACAATCCTCATCCCCAAACACAGGTCAAGTTCTGAGAAAGTAACACTTCTGTAGGCAACTGGTATGGCATTTAGTAATCCCTCCCAGCCATAGGCAGCAACAGGATTCTAGAAGGGATCGTTGATCAACAGTTAAACAGCTGCAGCTCAATAAGTTCACCTGGAAGCGTAATTCCTTTATGGGTGGCTGAGCAAAGGGTATGCCCATAAAAGCCTCAAAAGTATCCCCTTCATATCCTGGCATCATTGTGCCGCGAAGACAGGCCTGGTCCTTGAGACACACGTCCAAATCCGCCCGCACCACAAGCGTTAAGTAGAGAATCCCATACAGAACTGTCCACATTTCGAATTAAATATTGCTGAAATTGCATCAGCGGTTCTCTCTTTTTATACCGGCTGTTCCGTTAACTGCATTGCATGTCTAGATATCGGAAATACTATGGTTGAGGCTCTAATAATCGATTATATTCCGATTGCCCGAATTGCTCATAAAGCTATTATAAAAGGAAAGCCAAAGTTAATTAAGAGATAAACTTGCTTTGAGATCCTAAGAGAATAGCCTATACCTTACCAAACTATTTTACAGGGTGTAAGATGGTGAAAATGGGAGATTTTTATGATGAAGACTGAAACCCTAAAACTCCCAGATATCATTTTAGTTTTCGTGCTTAAATCGTGCCAAATGAATTTTCACAGGATGAACGCAAAAAAATGAATTTGGAATAGGAGATATTTTGACTAATTCCAAATACAGAACTAATAATGAGAAGGATCATCGTAATTAAGCATTAAATGTTCGGTCCAAGATTTTCAAATTAAAAAGATTACTGTATTTACAAAATTGATTGAATACAGCAGCAAAATAGCTGCCATCCAAGCAACAACAATTATTTATCATAATCATAGACTTAGCGTAAATGTTTCTATTAAAACTAAACACGCATTCATATCAAAACTTATTAATTAAGAGTTACACTTAAATTATTGCTGTGATCTACGTAAATCAATTAACAAAAGAACATTTATGAATTGGATATTTAAAGAAATGGATATACTATTTAAATTAAGTTGAAATTTCAAATCGGAGACAGATTTCGACGTTGGGATTCAATCAGATCAGGATGCCAAAAGTCCAGGATGAGCACCAGGCGTAACTGGGTTCCATTGTGCCAAACCTCGTGCTCGAAGCTGTCATCGAATATAAACAGCTCGCCTGCTTTCCACGTGCTGTTGATAGACAATAATAATATCAGCTCAGGTATGTCAAACTGAATAAATTAAATAAATTATTCCAAGTAAAATAAGGAGAACATAAAAGCTATATGATAAAGAAAGGTAAATTCTCATAGTTTAATACCCTTTATGCAATCAATAGTCCTAAAAAAGTTTATGTTCTTTGTTCAATATATCCTGCTGCTATTTATAAACTTACTAAATTAATATAACAGGGTATCTTAAATCGAAATATTTCGTTCATACCCGTTACTTAAAAAATAAGTAAAAGAGTATATTGTGTTTGTTGGAATGTATGTAACAGGTAAAAGGAGCCATCTCCGACCGTGTAAAGTAAATATATTCTTGATCAGCATCAACAGCCGAGTCGATACCATTAGAGATAGACTAACAAAATTTGGCACACAGATTTCTACAGATCGCTTCCTTTCGCCCCCGAACCCACAGTTTTTAAGATTTTATCTGTTATCTTACTTAACCGCATCAAGATCGGACAAGTAGAACGGCAGTAAAAGCCAATCAAAGTTATTAAAAATTAAGGCAGTACAAGCACCCAAAAGTATGCACTAGTTTTTATTAGGTAGAAATTTCTAAAAGGTCTTTTAATAAAAATAAGTAACGGGTATTCTATTGTCGGGATCCCGAATATAGCCTTTTCGACTAGTTATCACTGCTGTTGTTAATATAACCTTTATATAATTTAAACAGGGTGGTTGATGGTAGTTTTTGAATTAGGGAAAGTGTAGCTTCTTTTTATTTTGCCATTGTAATCTCTTTCGCACTTTTAATGAGTATTCTGTAGGCACTTACCGCTGCTGGTCGGCCACTCGCAAGCTGGTTAAGTGTGGCTCCGGTGCCACCAGCGTGAGATGAGCACGCAGTCTGCAATTGGTGGGTCCACAATGTGGCCACACATGTGTCTGTGCCTGCATTGCGCTGAACTTCACCTGACCCCGACGGCAGTTGGTGAAGGCAGGAAGCTTGGCGAGAAGGGCACAGGTGATGGGAGCCCGTTGACAATTGGCATGGAGTCGCTTTCCCTGGGAGAACAGCTCGTATTGCTGCCAATTGCCAGTGTCGCGCAGTTGTTCTGCCTCAGGTTGAAAGTTGCCATGTTTATTGAGCAACGACACTGCCTCATTGCGTATGGCACGCCAGTTATGCTGTAGTTGCTCCAGCTGAGGGGCAATCCCGGTCTCTGTGGGCTGCCAAAAGGGTTTGGCTTTCAGGCCGGGCACATTGTACAGCGAACGTTGATGAACGCTGAGAAAGAACTTTTTATCAGCGCCACTTTGATGCACCTGCCATGCCTCCGTGTGCCTTCCCAGACGCTGAAGTGTCTCGCCAAGCGACAGGTAGAAATAGGCCTCCTGGGTGCCCGCCTCCTGGGACTGAATGGCATATTGCAAGTAGGGCAAAGCTCGAGCATAGTCTCTGGTTAATTGCTTGACTGCCAGTCCAAAGTGAAGCTGAGCAACTGCATCATTGGGCCAACGCTTTAGTGTTTCACCTGCCACACTTTGCACTTTGGCCAAACTGAAACGAGTAATTGACCAAGTTAGCCATTAACTGCATTTTTTGGTAGCAGTATAACACCACACACCCACTTATTGGACATCAGATAGCTGAGTGATAGTTGATTCCGTAGTTGTGCCTCATCCGGGTAGTGTTCAATAAGAAGCTCGTGAATAGAAAACACCTGATGTGTGTAACCTGCAGAAGAACAGGAGAGCGTAATATTATTTATTAAATAAATATAGATATAGATGATATAGATAAACGAATTAAGATACCCAAAAAGAATACATACACACATTTATAGAGAAACATTCATAGTCGGCTTATTTTCTCACTCTTCTGCATTTTTGTGTTAACTTTTATGTGTTTGGTGTTGAGCAACAACTTAGAAGTGCCTGAATTGAAACTTTTTTAAAAAACAATTTCTACAAATTTGTTTTTTAAATTGAAAGCTTATTGTTGGGAGGAATCAGATAAAACAAGTAGGCGGTTACAGTCGAGCACGCTCGACAGTAGAATACCCTGAGCCCAGGTCCTCTACACTTAGGTTGAATTTCGACCAATTGTTCCTATGGCAGCTATATGATGTAGTAGACCGATTTTAACCAAATTTGGTCAAGATGTAAAATAACAGCCCAGATGCACCATATATCAGTTTGGTTCTGATATCTCAACAAACAAGAAATTTTTCCATGCTAAAGCTTCATTTACGATGTACCGTTCCTATGGCAGCTATATGATATAGTTAACCGATTCTAACCAATTTTGGTAAGGATGTATAATACCAGCCCAGATGCATATTCTATCAGTTTGGTTCTGATATCTCAACAAACAAAAAATGTTTCTATACTTAAACTTCATTTTCGATGTACCGTTCCTATGGCAGCTATATGATATAGTTAACCGATTCTAACCAAATTTGGTCAAGATGTAAAATAACAGCCCAGATGCACCATATATGAGTTTGGTTCTGATATCTCAACAAACAAGAAACTTTTCCATACCAAAGCTTCATTTTCGATGTACCGTTCCTATGGCAGCTATATGATATAGTTAACCGATTCTAACCAATTTTGGTTAGGATGTATAATACCAGCCCAGATGCATATTCTATCAGTTTGGTTCTGATTTCTCAACAAACAAGAAACTTTTCCATACTAAAACTTCATTTTCGATGTACCGTTCCTATGGCAGCTATATGATATAGTGCACCGATCCAAAAATTAAAACAAACTTGATCTGCCTATGGTATCCAGGAACCTACATACCAAGTTCGAAGTCTCTAGCTTTTATGGTTTCTGAGATCGACGCGTTCAAACAGACGGACGGACGGACGGACGGACGGACGGACGGACGGACGGACGGACGGACGGACAGACAGACGGACATGGCTCAATCGACTCGGCTGTTGATCCTGATCAAGAATATATATACTTTTGGGGGTCTGCCACGCCCCCTTCTGCCTGTTACATACATTCTGCCAAACACATAATACCCTTTTTTGCCCATTTTTAATGGGCTCAGGGTATAAAAATTCAATGAAATAGTTACAGGCAGTACAAATATCAAAAGTAGCCGGATCGAAACTGTATCAAGGTTAAAAATGTAATTATTATCAAAAATCTGGATTCCCGATTACTACAACTTGCAATTAATACGAAATTTGTAATATTAAAAATTTTTGGTATGGTTACAACAAAGAATGTATCGTGATACTGATTCCCGTTTACAAATTTTCTAACTTATAAATTGTATTGAAACTTAACGAGAAGGATTAATTTTTTGTTTTCGCTAATGAAAATATCAAATTGTGGAATCATCGGAAAAATTATACATCATTTATTTAAGGATATTATTTATTGGAAATTTTGGAAAAATATGGGAAACAAAACAAGCATTCTAGAGTATTTAAAAGAAGAAGAATTATCATGATCATCCATTTATTGCCCTCGATTTATCGTAAAAAAAAGCAATGAATTAAAATCAGGGAATAATACCGGAACCGGAACCGGTACCGAAACCGTTAACTGAAATTAACCGTTTCATTTTGGGAACTTAAACTTTAAATTTAAGTTAGGTTTGTCTCTATAAAATACGCACATATGGTACGTATTTGTGTACACATCTGTGTATTTATTTTTGTTTTATAACATTAAATTACAAAACTTGTTTGTTTTATTTGTTTTAATTTAATTGCTGTACCGTTGCACCGGTACTGATACCGGAACCGAAAGGGAAATATCGAAATAGAACCGTTTACCGAAATAGTTGTTTCGGGACGTACTGGAACCGAAGCTGGAACCGATATTTGTTTCGGTTTGATTCCCTGATTAAAATATATATAAATCGCTTACACGAACATCGATTTGTCGATGTTTTGATGTACTTTTACATCATCTTTCTGTTATATCTTACCCAGAAATCTCAAGTGCTGAATACAACGCTCGCCCGCTATTCGAAATTCGCTCTGATTTGTGACCAGTTCACCAAAGGCCAGGTAGCGTTTGTAGGACTCGGTGGCCTCCTGGAGCAACTGATTACTGCGACGTGTATCAGCCATCCTCTCCAGCGCCTGTGCCCGGGACAAATGTGCCGTCGGCTTGTGTGCGTATGTGTGTGTGAGGATGTTAAATGCACGCAAAGCTTTCGCAGGATTCTGATGTTAGTTGAGGATTCAGGATAAAGAATCATGCAAGTAGAGCGAGGATTAGCAAAACATAGGAGCATATTGTTACAGCAGTTGCAGCGATGGTAAAATACACACAAATCAACTGCTTGACTTGGGTATACCCTGTACTGGCTCTAAATTACGTTTAAACTCACATACTTTTCAGTTTTTAGAGCAGTTGTTGAAATGTCATAAATTTAGACATCCCGTAAAAGACTTAAATCATCATAAATACCCTCCAAAACAGGACAAACATTCACACATGATTAAGACTACAATTGTAGTCTAGACAAAAGGAATATACAAAAAAATTCGACTGGTTTTTACCATGTAAATCACACTAATTGTACCAACCACTTCCATATGTTTACAATTGTTATGATTTACAGGGTATCTTTGAAGCTTTAAATATTTACGGAGTACAAAAAACACGGTTGCTCTTCGATTTGAATTCTGCTATTTCAAGATCCAAGTGGGTGTGTCTTGTTTGAACCTTGCAACAGGGATACATCCTAAACCACAGAGAAAGCATGTTTTTTTATAGCATCTAAATAAAACTGTAAATTCATAATGATAGTCTACAATTATTTAAGCTAAACTACTTGTTATTTCAAAGGATATTTGTTAAAAATTACTTAAGAGCTTAAGCACATGAACTTAGAAAGCGAACATTAATTAAAGCTATGAAAGGACTTGACTTTTGCTTTTGTGTTTCTAGTGATTGTTGAGCTTTAAGTTGAAAAAATCAATCAATATTGTAATATATATTTGCAAACTTTTTTTAGGGGTATTCCCCTCAACTTACCTCATTGATCATTTCGGCATTTGCTTTGTGCAATTCCTGTTCAAAAAGATCATCGACATCTTCTTGGTCCTTTGCGCCCGTTGGATTCTTCGGTTTAATTTCTAATGGAATGTAAATATTTCGATATTACAATAGTTGAATTGCACTTATGATTTAAGACACCTATTGAACGGTTAATTTTAAGAGCTCCATCTTATATATTAGATTGGCATGCTGATTTGAACTATAACTATGACTTACTATGGATATTAACGTATTTCTTAGAGTAGGTGTAACGTATGCCATGATCAGATATATATTTACTTTAGAATAGAATTTAATACGATAGAGTTATGATGGATGATGGTTTCAGTTCGAGATGTGCTTGTAGATTGTATTTTTGTTTTTGGTTTGGTTTTGGTGTAAATTGTACATTTAGTAATTACGTGTCCAGGAGGGATCATCTGAATCTGGATCACTTTCGAATTCCTTGGCCGGCAATCGGCCATATTTGGCTTCCAATCTGCTCATGAGTTCAGCATCATCGACATCTGATATCTCGTCCTCCTCCTCGTCGCTTATTTCCTCCTCATCGCTTTCATCATGTTCGTAATTCTCAATATCACCATCTTCGTATTCCACATAGATATCTGTAGCTGTTGTTGGTTCGGGTTCGGGTTCGTGTTCGTGTTCTGCGTCGGGTTCGGGTTCCGATTTGGGTTTCTGTTCAAATTTGGGTTCGGCTTTGTGTTCAGTTTTTGACTCCATTTTGGATTTATACATGGCACTGAGTTGCTCAAATGTTTCTGGCATATAGCTGGCATTGATTGCGACATTATCGTCATTATCGTCGCTTTCCGTGAATTCGGATATCTCCTCTTCCTCTTCAAATTCCTCCTCAATTTCAATCTCCTCTTCGGAATATTCCTCTTTTGATAAATAAATATTGGCGTTAATAACTAAAAAATGAAAAAACCTAAATAATTCCCGTTTTAAACATTTTCAAGTTCTTTTTTCACTTGAAAATATTTAAATACAACTTCGGACAGACCGAAGCTTTGATTAGTTATAAAATAGTTTCTCAACCGTCATCAAGTGGAGGCAACTCCTTAACATCATCGGGTATATTATCCTCGGCTGTAGCTATTGTCAGTCTGCGTCTCATGTTGAGCTCCGGATTGGGTTCCTCCTCCTCGTCTATTTTTTTGACAGAGATTAGTAAGTATATATACTTGGGAGGCAACAAAAACAAAGCCATACGACAAATTTACATACATAGATATTGGCGCATACGTTTTAACAAAGCTGTGACTACAATAATAATAATAATAGTAATAATATAAAAATAAGTGTGAAAACAACAACAACAATTGTATTATTTTAGGCTTAAACTTAAACAGTTTGTTTTAGACAATCATGAAATGAAAATAAAGAAAGTGCAAAATTTTGTTTTTATCTTCGAATCGAGAATCAAAAATTCAATTGGGTTAATTTTAATTTATAGTTTGTTAATTGATTGACGACATTTAAGAACCGAATTTGACTTTACATTAAGTAAATTTTAGATGCTTTTTGGGAGTGTTATTAAGAACGTAAAGCGGCCTCATTCATATAGAGAAACTGTCAATGCCAAATCAAAAAAGATATACTTGTACGTGTATACGATTGATTGGCACTAACAGTTCTTAATATAAGCAGAGAGCATTATTTAATTATTTAGTCAGAATTTGACTGAGCAGCATTGAAAACTCACTTGTATTTGGATTTTTCCTTATCAATACAAGGCGTGAAACAAGGGCAAGTGCAATGCCAACGCCAAATTTAACGGCAACTGGAAAATTTGATTTTTTATTTTAGTTAACAATTTTCAATTTCTAACGAATTAATTTTTTTTATTTATTTTTTGCACTTTCTTGTACAGTACTCAAATGTTTTGATTAATTTTAATGTTTAAACATATTTAAAAAGTTTTTTAATTGGAGCATGAAATATCCTTAATTTTTTTAACCGTTCACTGGCATCACCTTAGACCTTTTCTTAATGATACTTACGTGAGCCCAACCAAGATGTTGTTGAAGGTGCTTCCTCCTCATCCTGCTCCACATTCTTCTCGTTGTTTTTATTCTGATCCTGACTAGCTTTTCCATTGGCAGCTGCTTGACGTTCCTCAGGCTCATCATCTAAATCCTGATCAAGGGATTCAAAATCATCTTCATCGTTGTCATCCTGAAAATTTAAATAAACGTAAATAGGAAATTAATTTAATTTCAGACTTGATTAACTAACCTGATCCAAATCATCATCATCATCGGCAGCGTCGGGAGCACTTTGAGCAGCCTCCGTGGATTCTTCAATTTCGTCATTATCCTCGTCAGCATCATCATCGAAATCATCTGCATTATCATCCTCCTCTTCAGCTGTTGTCTGTGGTTGAGATTGCGAAATGGTTGGTTCATTGGACCCCTCCAGCTCCTCATCTTCATCAACATCATCATCTTCGTCCTCTCCGCCAATGTCATCCTCCTCTTCTGCAGTTTCCGGCGCACTTTGAGCTTGAGAACGCGAAATTGTTGGCTCGATGGATTCCTCGATCTCCTCATCATCATCATCATCAGCATCATATTCTTCTTCCTGCTCATCTTCATCAGCAGCATCAGCTGCAGATTGTGTTGGTTCCACAGACTCTTCCACCTCGTCGTCGTCCTAAAGAACAAAAAAAATTGTTATTATTTATTTAGTCAACTTTAGTACGTTGTAATTCGTAAGGTATTGGTCATACATTTGCTTACTGGAGAGCTGGGATTCCTTACATATATATAAATAAACCTTTTTTTTTTTTTTTAAAAATTAAAAATAATTTTAAAAATAAAAAATATTTCCAAATCTAAAAACTTTAACGGTGTGTGCTCAATATCTTTCATATAAGGCATTACATGTCCTAAAAGGACACTTATAACCAGAACAAAATAAAAAAAAAAAAACTGGTTTCATTTAGTCTTAATAAAAATATTACAAAAAAATTTTGTTTTTGATTTCTATAATAAAAATAAGAATTATTTGCAAGTAAATCATGCAATTTATGTAAATATTTTTATTCGAATCGAATCTTTTATTTTCGAAAGTGATTCGATTACGGTTTGCGGCGAAAATAACTCCAAGGATTCGGTTCATGGTCTGATCCAAACAGGATGTTGTTTTTGAAGCTTTTTCATATATTTTAATGTATTATATCTAACCCTTCATGCTGCTTTCATTTTTTACCATTTACCATTTTCATATTTGTACACTATTTTGTTTTATTTATTTTTTTGAGGGAATGAAATTGCTCGAACCTGATCTTCCTCCTCTTCCTCAGCAGTTATATTTTCAGCTGCATTGTTGTCTTCCTCCTCCTCCTCCTCTTCCTCTTCTGCTTCGTGTTCGTCTTCCGCCTCGTCTTCGCCAGAATGCTGTTGATATTCATCATCGTGCTCATCATCGTGTTCGTCATCATGCTCATCATCGTGGTCATCTAGAGCCGCTTCATGTGAACCGTGTGCATCATGTTCATCCTCATGACGATGTTCCTCCACCCAACCATCAAAGTAGTTAGAGTAACGTGATTGAGACAATGGAGTGTCCACTACGATCGGAGTAAAGTTGTAATTATGAAAGATCTGCGAGTAACGTACATATATTCGGAGACTTACAATCCTCAAGACCGCGATTCTCCATAATAATCAAGCCCACGAGTCCCAAGAGCACAGCCATTAGGGAGAAAAATATGATCTTGGCACACCAATGACCTCCAGTGCCGTGCTGTTGCTGCACGTGGAGATGTACGTCATCATTTCCCATCTTTGTGATGTGGACGCCGTGAGAAGATGAATCGTCATCTTCTGTACGTATTTAAATTAAAGTGATTACAAAATGCTTAATTATAGACGACTGTACGATAAACGAAGTGGGGGCGGTTAGTACAAGCAACTTGATTAATAATATACTAGATTGAATAATTGCATCAAAGGCATCTTCAATGATGGAAGAAGGGAGATGGGGTATAATCACGGTTGCCACTCTGAAAACTGAAATTAAAACTTCGTTCTTTTCCTATGACCATTTTTCTAAAATCTAGTTAAAGGGTTTGATAACAATTTAAATGACTATAAACCTAATAACAAAATATTATATAATTTCAAAAATCTCTTTTCGGATTTAGTGCATTAAAAATGTTTTTTTTTTTCAGTTGTGGTTTTCAATTTCAATCGGTTAATACCCGTGGTTACGGATTCGATTACGGTTTTATTATCTCGAATTAATTGAAATTTGTATTTGAATTCTTTGTTGTAAAGTAAGCAAATTTATTTATTTTTTTTTGATCGTTTATAATTTTTATTTTCGCACTTAGATTTTTTCAAGTGACAGCCGTGGAAATAATAGTTACTACATATGAGTTGCTACCTTGGAAGCTTGGTTGTCGTAAAACACTCACGTCCCCTTCGGATTTGCGATCTTCTAAACAAAAAAGTTAGTTACTCTGATTAGAAATGTAGTGATTGATAACAACACCAGATAACAAAGTTCATGAACGACAGGGTAATATGTATCTATGCATTTGTTGTTTTTGTTGTTGCTGTTGTAGTTGTTGTTGATGCAAAACAAAGAACGCGCAGAGTCATGCGCTTGGGCATATAGCCAAAAAAAAAAAAACAAAAACAAAAACAAAAAGAAACGAAAGAAGAATAAATAAAAATAAAAGAAATGAAAAATCTCTACATAGTATGTATCGCTGTGCGTGTGAGTATATGTAAGAGTGTGTGTGTGTCCAAACTCTGGTGGGTGTAATAAATGTCTGGTCACGGAAGTCTCTTGACTTTGTGCATATTTATAATTTGACTCGTATCATTGAAGCCAATGATAATAAATTAATAAGTTAAGTTTGTCAACTTACAACTCTATTTAAATTTAAATAAGATCAAATTTGTTAGAGCGAACCTGCCATACAGATGGCGGCAGTAACGAAAGAGAGTGATAAAGAGCGGTAGAGCAAAAGCGCAGGGAACTGAAAATCTACCGGTATTTGTTTACGTTGCAGCAGATAAAGCAGATAAATAAACTTTGATTTTTCTTTATCTTGCAATTCACGTTGCTCAGGCTTAAAATAAACATAAACTGAAAATTTGATTACGAGTATGAGATAATTTTTTTTATTTCAACACGATCCCGGTCAAAATATTTCAGTAGATATTATTGTAGCGCGTGTCCAAACAGTGTGACAACGTATAGAAATCATAAAATAAAAATATATTTCAAATATACCACTCTTAAATACATACATATGTATATAGTTTTTCTCAGCGGAGCGGCGGCGGCACACGCATAGCGACAAACAGCACAGAGCAATGTATAATTTTATATAATAGGGCAAAGTTATTTTTAAAGGCGCTCGACAATATTATTTATGCTAATAAAAGAAACGGACAGCTATGATTTTTGACTACAACGAAAGGTGTGTGTGTGTGTGTGTGTGTGTGTGTGTGTAGTAATTTTCAATTCTAATGCCAAGGGTTTTCCACTTACCACGTTTTTTGCGCTTATCCTTACGCTTTCGCGGCTGTACATCGCCCGACATAGTTCCTTAGCTATCTTAATGCCAATTTCTTTTGCGTATAATATGTATTTCAGAATCACTGTATGTTTTCTTTTTTCGGTCTTTCAGATCTTGGAATACGACCGCGAACAGTTCATCCGCGATCACGATACGCAACTAAATCAAATCGAGAGAGCAACCAGACGATGGTACTGAAGCTACTCACGGCAGAGCTTTTTTTCGTTTCGCTTTATTTGAAAGTGGCGGGAAAATTTACCGATTTTTTTGAATGGAAAGACTTCAAATACAATAAATTAACAAAATGCTTGATTGATTTTATGATTTCTGGAAACCAATGCCCTAAATCCTGCAGCTAGGAATCTGTTAAGAATTCCTTCTGTTATGTAAAAGAATATTAGTTTTAGAAAAACTTAACATTGGAAATTTCAATCTTTTGAAAAAAATAAAGAAAAAAAAGGCTGCTAATTAATTCAGTGAAATTATTTTTTAATTTTTCTTAATTATGAAGCAGGTATATAAAAATTCAAAAATTAAAAAAATTTGTTTAATTTATTGCAAAGTTATTGGTAATACACTAAACTTAAGTTCACATATAATTTTTCTTACTAGAACCAGTGTACAGAAATTACTCCACACTTAACACTACTCTTTACTGAACTGACTACCAGTACAGCCAACTTTTTAGAGTTAAAATAACTATTTCTGGTCGGTAGCAAATAAATTTGTTTTTGCATACATAGCTTTAAAAAAAATAATAATCGCAAAATATAACATATCTAAAATAAGTGCTCAGATAGTGAAAATTTAAATCAGCTTCTGTTAAAAAGGAGTTGTTATGTTAACTGAAAAAACATTCATTAAAGGTCTGCGTTTCCCTGGGAATGTCGAATCAAGTTGGACGCAGTTAAACTGTATATTACAAATTTAAAAGTGCAAAAAAATCAATAATAAAATTAATAAACTTTAAGAAAATTTTAAATTCGAAATAACATAAAATTAAGTTAAGCCCTGACGCTTTTCGTTTTAAGAGGAGAGAAGTTACAAATTTAATTCTGAAAAAATAGCTAAAAAATGATTAAAAATTTCAAATTCAAAATTCTCCAAGAATAAAAAATTGTAGCTTAAAAATTAAGAAATTGTAAAAAAAAAAGATAGAAATAGTTTTGAATTACCAATTTTGAGAACTGACCCAAAATGGTGCGTATTGCCAGAACGGTGAATATAACAGGGTGGCAGCCTTTCGGTGGGCTGGCAACATTTGGGACAGGTGGTAGCACTGTTGTGTTTACTACCATAAAAATTACAACAAAAACGAGGGAAAAACAACCCAGCACAAATTATGTATAGATACGATTGGAATTAAAGTCAACAAAAACCCGTTGAAGCCTTTGGGCCAAGTGTAAGATTGTGGTAAGTCGATGACAAATAGAAACAGATGCATGCAGATGTGATTCATTTGTAACAGTTTCGTTCGCAGTGTCATAGTGTTTGTTGGAGAAAGACCGACGAACCAGACAAACCGTCGGTGGCGGCGGCGGCAGATCAATTAGCCACGCCTTGGAGCACCCTAAGTGCAGCTATGGCCGGTGATATGTCCATAGGCTGTGCCGCTTTAAAGAGATCAACGAAACTAAAGAGTTGCACAAGTGCCGCTGATACCGACTCGATGCAGATGCCGAACGAGCGCAAAGAAAATGGCAATAATATGGGATTATTGAACCACAAGCCACAGAACATGAGAGGTGGCCTCCGAGTCTATAAAATTGTCATACTTGGGGATGGCGGTGTCGGCAAATCGGGTAAGTTGACACACAGACTACAGAGTGATAAAAGTTTTATCACTGCGCATTTTGATTGTGATTGGGACTGTGAAAAATCAATAAATTATCTCAATTTCTTTTACGCTTTGTTTTACGGTCAACTCCCACCCCCCAAACCGTACGGTATGCTTCGTGCGTTCGGCTAACTTTGCGTGTACACAAAACAAAACACACACACACACGCACGCATAAACACACGCACACCAACAGCTGTTACCCTGCAGTTCGTGAGCCACAGTTTCTTGGACTACCATGACCCCACAATTGGTGAGTTGCCCATTTAAAATTGTCGATAACCTTCGATTACATCTCTCTCGATTATCGTTACACATTGTTCGGGCTGTACAGAGGATTCGTATCAGCAACAGGCGGTAATTGACAATGAGGCCGCTTTGCTGGACATACTCGACACTGCTGGACAGGTTGAGTTCACGGCCATGCGGGACCAATATATGCGTTGCGGTGAAGGTTTCATCATATGCTATTCGGTAACAGATCGTCATAGCTTTCAGGAGGCCTCCGAGTATCGTAAATTGATAACACGCGTTCGTTTATCGGAGGATATACCACTTGTGTTGATCGCCAATAAAGTGGATCTCGAATCTCAACGACGTGTCACAACCGAAGAGGGCAAAAATCTAGCGAATCAATTTGGCTGCCCCTTCTTTGAGACATCCGCCGCGTTGCGTCATTACATTGATGAGGCGTTCTATACGCTCGTTAGGGAAATACGTCGCAAGGAGATGCAAAAGGCGCTGGGCACCGACAACAACTCCGAGAAGATTCACACACGTCATCGCAGTCGCTGGTGGCGCATACGTTCCATATTCGCTTTGGTTTTTAGGCGTAGACGCAACTTGAACTAAAAGACAACAATTATTGGAACAACCTCAATGTTCATCTTGATGATGAATATGAATATGAAATTCAGAACGAGAAAGAGATTGAAGATTTCGAAATGGAAACTCTTCGATTTGCAGTGCAATAATAATCAATATTTATTTGGCTATATATACGGTTCGTATATAACACAACCAATCATATGTATGTAGATGTATGTATGTGTTGACATACTAAAAGTCTAAACATTATTTTTGAAAAAGCAACAAGAATTTATGTATTTAATTGTTATGGCCTAAATGGCATTTAACTAAGCGACATTTGTCAGTGGTTTAATAATTTGTTTTTGTTTATATTTGTTTTTATTAATTTTGTTTAACTATGCCACTTGTATTTGTATTGTTGAGTGGAAGGATAAGTCAAAGGATACAAGATGAGATGAGATATATTCATATATATATAAATATATCAATATATTTAAGCACCAATCCAAATGATACATATTAGCAATGCACATAACGTATGTAGAATAATATTATAAGAATGTTGATTGATTCCTAACAAACAAATTGGCAAACAAACAAACCAAATATAAAAGATGCATTTAAATTGATCGAAAGAATTCAAATAATAATAATAATGTTGAATCAAAAAACAATACGAATAGATACAAAACTGAGTCCTAGCAAAGCCAATAAGTCATAGTTTGGGCTATGTTAATATATTAACGAAATGATCAAGTTTAATTCAGAGATAGAATGAGCTTTAAGTCGCAAAACTGTCCAATAAACAAATGAAAAGAAACGAAACGAAACACAAGCCAAGAAATAAGTGAAACGAAGAGAATTATGTATTATGTGCATGTATTATTATGATTATGATTATTATTAAATATTACTGAAAGAGCGCACACATTAACTAATCGAATAAATGTTGAATTTAAAACGTATGTATACTAAGCATATAAGAACGAAACGATCCAAGGGATTGATTATAATGCACAAAGAGCAGAAAGAAACATCCATTGAATTGTCCAATGTGATTTTAACGTACTATTCACTTGCGTTTTGCATTTGTTGTTTAAGTTTATGAAAATTGCAAAAATGTTTAAAGTGTTAACGCTTTTAGGTTTATTTATTATATATTATTATTATTATTATTAGTTAAAATGTCCTCTGTTTTGTTAATTACTTTTTAACATCCATAATGTTCTCTAAACATCACCACGAGTTCCTCTCATCAATGTTACTGTACCACAGCACAGTCTACACTATTTGTTATAAGACAATTCGAAATTGTTAAACAACTTGTCACCAAAACGATTTATGTAAATCAATTCAATAAACCAAACAAAATCGAGCTATGTAAAATTACAAATCGAAAAATTGTAAGGTATATATTTAATTATTTTTTGTCAGTTAATTAAATGCGGGTAAATGAAAGCAAGCTTTCAAAAAAAAAAAAAAGAAAAAAAACCACAACAAATTGTTAAATATCACATACAAGTATGTATTTCCCATTAAACAATAACAAAACCTAGTAACTAGTAGATAAATGCGAGTTTTATATTAGAAGAGCAAGCTTGGATCAATCCAACTTGCATTGTTTTTCTTTATTTGAACCTCAATTTAGATCGCTTCGAGTGATCAACTAAACTATTTGATTCGTACATTTTAAATGTAAAACAAATAAATAAACACACAAAAAAAGACCCTCAATAAAGATTTTTGAAAACCCGTTAAAACAAAGACTTCTTTTTTACATACTTACTTTCAGAACACTATTTCCGTATTATTATACATGTGAAATAAGATAGTCAAAGAATTTAGATTTTATATTTTTTTTTTATTTTTTATTTATTTAGTAAAATATTCAATTTTTTTTTTTGTAATTTTGAAAAGAAATGATTTTTTTGGTTTATATATGTATACGTATACATATACACATATAGTTCTAATTTTGGTAATCTGGTAAATGTGTTTGTTGTTTTTTTGTTTTTTTTTTATTGTATAGGAAGCAAAACTTTGAATGCACAAATTTACAATTACTTTCGACGCGTTAATTTCTTGTTTATATTTTGTTGTTGTTTAAATTGTGTAATAGTAACTGTAGAAAATAGTATATATGTATATATAGATATGCACATACATATATATGTATAAATATATGTATATGCATATGTATATATAACACTTGTAGAAAACGGCGCATTTTCTTTTGAGTTTTGTGTGAGAATTACACGATTTGACGGTACAAAATACAAAAAGAGACATACACATATATATGTACTGTATATATTATTTATATATAGGTATACATCCATATATATATTTATATATTGGTATTTTAAAAAATCATAAAATACGCTCATTTATCTTGTGTTTAATGCAAAATACAAATATTAAAAACTCGAACTTGCTCTTTTGCTTGTGAAAATTGAATGCATCTCACTTGTGGCTTACGTTTAAACATTATCATTTGTGTATTGTTTGCAAAGTATTTATAATATTCAATCTTATTTTTGTTGATGTTTTCTCTATATATTTATTTTGTTTTGTTTATTGGCGGTCTCTGTTTGAATATATATATACATATTTGTATGTATATATGTATATGAGTCAAAAAATTGTAATTGGTATGTTTATGAACTCTATCTTCAGTATTTGATTAGTCCGTTTATCATAATTGCCTTAAGACTTTGAAAAAATGAATAACTGCATCCATTACTCATCAATACAGAAAACACACACACATACACACGCACACAGATGCAGGCCAAGTAGTGTAGTAGACAATTTTTGTTGGCTTTTAATCTTAAACAATCAACGGATACGATGATATAGGACAAAGCATTCATTCATATATAAATGTATATATATTATATGTATAAATGTTTGTTTATATATACGAGTATGTATTTGTAGCTGTGTGTTGACTGATTTGACGCCGTAATAGTTACAAATAATAATAATAATAATGCGATATTTATTATTGTTGTTTACTTCGGTTAATAACTACTCTAGACTGTATATAAAATCAAATCCGCATTTGACAATTTGCCCGGTTCTTGATGTTCTTGTTGTTTATAATTTTTCATCATTTGTTGTTGTTGTAGCTTTAGATGTTGTTGTTTTTGTTGTTTTGGTAGTTGCCGGATTCCCGCATGCTATCTGGTTTATGCAGTGATTTCTTGTTATTCTTGTAAAAGGTGTGTGTGTGTGTGGTGGTTGTTGTTGTGTATGTAAAGAATTCTGATATTTGCTCTTTTAGAACAAAAGGCATCTGGTCTTCTTCCGTTTTTTTACTTGCAGTGCAGCCCTAGTTGCTGTCTCAAATACCTCTCGAACACCCTCCTTGGACTTGGCCGAGCATTCCAAATAGGCAAAGGCATTAATTTTCTCAGCCATAGCGCGTCCCTCTTGCGGCTTAACCGGCTCCTGCTTCATCTTTGCCAGATCCTAAATTGAACAATTTAAAAAATCAATTAAAATAGAGTGTTAATCATACGTAATTATATCGATAACTTACCCGAATTGTGTTGGGATCATTTCGCAAATCTTTCTTATTGCCTACCAAAATAATTGGAACATTGGGACAAAAGTGTTTGACCTGTTGGAATTTTAACATTGTTAATACATGTTAGATTGATTTGTCACATTTCTAATTCTTTGCTTACCTCTGGAGTCCATTTTTCGGGAATATTTTCTAGTGAATCGGGTGAATCCACTGAGAAACACATAAGTATAACATCGGTGTCCGGATAACTCAGCGGTCGCAGTCTGTCGTAATCCTCCTGACCAGCTGTATCCCATAAGGCCAACTCCACCTGTAGAGCATAAACAGAATCATGTCATTACTCAAAATGTATTGTATATAAACACATTATGTGGATGGATGGGATGGGGATGGAGAAGTGATAACGCCCGTTCGTTAAGTTTGCAATTATGTAGCACAAAAGCGTTTCCATCACAAAGACCAAGTCAACGTCAAGTCAACTTTAGACGACACAGACAGTCAACTTCAAGTTGAAAGATAGCAAGGAACTGGCGGAAATGCCGAACGTATTAATCAGACACAATACGTAGGAATGACGTGAACGACAGACACAGACACACACAGATACAGATGCATACATACATACACTTTATATTTACGTTACGTATATGTACATCATATGTAAGCGCTATCCAAACACAAGCGCCGCCATATTGTGCTGCGCAAATTGTTTATGCCGAAAAACGTATGAAAATATTAGAAACGAAACAATTTGCAAAATACCCAAAACCAAATATACAAAACATGACTTAATGCAAATCCAAATGCCATATAACATTTCTTTATTTTTTTGTTACAATTGAGAGCAAGAGCGCGCTTTACTGGCTCCAAACGTGAGCACAGGTACCAATTAGACACGGGGGAGGTAGAAAGAGAGACAGGCAGGCAGGGAGAGAGAGAGAGTGAGGCAACGCGCAAAACTGTATGTGCGCAACGGGCTTGTATAAGACGAACGAAATGAGCAAGAGCAAGAGGAGAGCAGACCAGAGGAGAGCAGAGCACAGCAAGAAACGGAAGGAAGGGAGCTTGCTATACAAGTGCATGTATAAGTAGTAGTACAAGCCCTGTCTGTGTGTATTCGTGCGTACCACTCTGTTTGCATGTGTTCGTGTGTCTGTGTCCGTTTCGTTATATGAGCAAAGAGGAGAGGATGAACGGGAGAAACGGAGTGAAGTATGCCTTCCGACAATTGATATTGACTCACAACTCTTTTTTCCAACAAGACTAGTGCACTGGAGAGAGGAAAGGGTGTCATGTGGGGGAGGGCGACAAAGAGAGAGAGAGAGAGAGAAAATATACAAAACAAAAATTGATGATCAGATGCATTTTAATGCTGTGGTGGTGGTGGTAGTGTTGAATAGATGGATGAACTTGGATAAACATATAGTGAACTTACCTGCTTTCCATCGACTTCGATATCGGCAACATAGTTCTCGAACACAGTCGGCACATAGACCTCGGGGAATTGGTCTTTGCTAAAGACGATCAGAAGGCAAGTTTTACCGCAGGCACCATCGCCGACAATTACCAATTTCTTGCGAATCGTCGTCATTGGAGGTTCTGGAAGTGGCAGAGCAGATGCAACGACGACGACGGCGACGTCGAAGTCGACGATGCGTTGTGTTTAATTTATTTGCGAAAACTGCGCGAGCTGGTTGAAAATATCAAAGTGAAAAAGCTATACACACGCACACACACTCATATCAACAACACACGTAGAGCCAGCTACAATCTCTCACTCTCCTCACACACACTTTGAGTCATACACTTTGAATGGCTCTCTTGCTTGTTTGTTGTTGTTGCTGCTGCTGACGATCTATAGCAAAGAAGAAGCATCAGCGAACAGCCGCATGAGGCGTTTTTGACAATCACCCGTTGTTGGAAGTGGGGGTTCTTTTTGGCCAGTTATGTATATGTAACTAAATCAAACTGCAACCATCTCCAATTGTTCAACGCATAACATATACATAAGTATCTATATATACAAACAGATACATATATACACATGTATACTATATGTATTTGAAAGCCCGTGATTTTTATCTGTGTTGGAAATTCGCCACTGTTTCACATATATATTTACTTTTCGTTAAGTATATATTCGAATGTTTTTTTTTTTTAAATAGTCCAATGGTCGCGTCATAGGTTTGTTTCCTTGCCCGCCACCAACTCTTCGTTCATTTATTCCAAAAACATCATCATCCACTCGCATTTATGTATATGCATACATACATACGTATATTGTCTGTGAGTTCGATTGCATGTGTGCGCGCAGTTGTATGTGTGTGTGTGTGTGTGTGTGTGGAATTTTTTCACTGCTCTTTCAACTTTTCTCACTTACAATTAATTATATTTTTTGTAACACTCAGCACGAACTCGACACTTAATATGCTTACAAAATGGCACAAATTTGTTGATTCTTATGCGTCGACCGTTATTCGTTTCGTATAAAATGTATTATAATAAAAAATTCGACGTTTTTTTTCTCATGCAAAATGACGATGAATTTTCTTGGTAGATGAACAACCAACGCCTTCGTGCGCCGCAGCAATGTTGCCACCTTTTTAGAGGGCTGCCCCATCCAGTAAAACTTCTGAAATGACCTGATTTAATACCCAAAAATAGGTTAATTTTAGAAAAAGGTATTCTGATTTTTCTTCGTTTTGTAGCTAAATTTTTTTATAAGGAATATCAGCTCTTTTCTGGGTTTCATTCCCACTTTCGAATGGTTTCATAAAATTTATTTTCTCAAGCTGCAGTTGTGCTAAGTACTTCAAAATTATATTTTTTTCATTATCATTTCCGATAAATCTTGCCGAAATTGAAAACCGGAAAAGGCATGTATACTTTCTATTTTCTCTCCCCAAGGGCTAACGAACTTCAAATCTTCATTCGAATTTTTACGTTATTTTTTCTGATTTTGAATTTTAAATTTTTATCAAATTTATTAATTTTTATTAATTTTTTTTCTATTTTTAAATTTGCCATGTTTATCAGTGCTGGCAACTTGGCCGCCAGGGTTGAGACGGCACAGCTGATTTCCAAATGTATATTCAGCACTGCCAACTTGATTTAATAGTGATGTCGCAACAAAAAACGGAATGGCAGCCTTGAATTCCAGAAAAAAATTTTGATAGTTTGAATGTCTATTCAATGCGATAGTGCTTGCGATTCAAACATTTTAAAAAGTCAATAAAAGTAATTATGATAAATGCATTGAAATTTAAAATTAGATAAAGTAAAGCTTTATGAGTCTATGAAGGTTTGAAAATCGTCTTTAGAATTAAAAAAAGTTCTAGCTTCAAAATTAAGAAATATTAAAAAAGCAAACTCCCGAGGGTTTACAAGCATCCAACATTAATTTATTAATTATTATATTTTTTTTTCAATTGTTAAATTAAGCATGTATTAATTAAAGTATGATTTGCTCGCCATGACCACTTTTAGCTCCGAAGGATTGTGGTGGTCGGCTTACTGCAGGGCTGCAAACAGATTCAGTGCAGCTCCATGTTTGCTTAGATTTAACGGTTGATATTTTATAAATTAAAAAAACGCCGATATTGGAATGATATTAATAACTCTTTTATTGAAGTCCAAAACTATCTCCAGTGCTGGAATAGGAATACAAGTCTAACTTAATAATAAGATGGTTTTTATTTGATTTTGTATTTAGATGGAATTTTTAATACGTTCTTATGAACGACGGTAATTTTTATTTAACTAAATTTATCACATCGTCACCAGCGAGACAATATTTTTATGAATTTTTAATTATAACATTCTTTTTTTTTTTGTTGGAAATCAATAGCACTTTAGAAATTTTAGAAATATTTCAATCCCATACAAATAATAACTGTTTTTTTTTTTTGTAAATTTTAAATAGGAATTATTATTATATGGTTTATATGTATTTTGGAGATAAATGAAACAGTCATCAGTTGTTTGGAATTGAAAGTGTTATAAACTAGTGTGATCAATGCCAAATTTATATACATTCTATTGAACTGTTTCTCTTTAATATGAATTTATTATTTAATGAAAATAGGAAGAAATCGAACCTTAACAATAAATTACAGGCCTTAGAGCTATAACGCCAAGGGCTTTCGTCCACTTAGTTGCTAGATATATGATTAAAAGCTCAAGCTACCATAAACTGCTGGGAGTTATGGGTGGCAGATGATTACCACATCGGGGGAAGTTGACTGGCACGGGCGGTAGATCCTTCAGAGTGCCGATTTGAAAGACCAGATTCATGCCGATCACAATGTGATATTGAAAGTGGCAATGAAACAGCCAGAAACCGGGATTATCGGCCCGGAATCGCAACACAGCGTATCCATTATTCGGCACCGCAACCGTATCCTTTAGCGAAGGCTTCAGATACTGTCGCTCCAGCATGCCACGTTGGTCCAAGTCCAGGGCATGCTTCAGGTTCATTCGCTTGATGTTCGTGTCCGGGGATCGACCCATTCCAAGGACATAGAACGATGTGCCATGCAGATGGAAGGGATGACTGATGTTTATCTGCTGCACTTCATCAACGAGAACCACCTCTACAATTGCATTCAATGGGATGTCAATCTTGTGCGTGCACTGACAATTCTCCCCGCAATCCGACGGCCTATTGTCCCCATTACAGTAATACTCCTCCGGTATGTCCTTGTACTGGGACAACATCGGCGAGGGCGGAGCTATGTATGAGACCTCGTCTATAAGGGATATTAGGTGGTCTGCATCGGAGGCGACTATATGCAGAATAAATTGGGTTAATGCAGTTTTACTATGGAGTCCTGTCTCCGATGCGAGCTGCCTATTGGACAGGATATTGCATCGCTTGTTGTTATTAAGATTAAGAATTAACCAAAGACTATATATTATAAAGATCTCCATATTAAAATTAATAAATATCATTACGTAATTTGTTTTAATTTACACGAATTCCATTATTATCTCAAAAAGAGACATAGAAATAAATATAAAGTAAATTTTTTATAAATCCACATAAAATACAATAGAATTTTTTATTCTTGATATCGCTGTTGTTTCTATTGCATGCGAATGATCGAAAAATAAAAAAAAGGGTGTAACGTCGCAAACGATCCTTATAATATATAGTCTTTGGAGTTAACACACTTAGAACTATTACTACACATAAACATAAACATTAGAATTATCACCGTAATATTCGATTTAGACACTTAATTATGTAAGTCTACTGGGGGTTAATAAATAAATAGGAATGCAATTTGTGTAGCAGAAGGATTAGGAATAGTAGCAACGAGTTAACAAAGGGCGATCCATAGATACGTTGCTGGTCCTGGTGCTGGTGCTTAGTACCAGGTTACAGGTGGAACATGGTCCCCGCATCGGGGGAATCGTGGCGGCACCGGGGGAAGGTCGGCTTGTGTGCCGATGTGAAAGACAAGGTTCATGCCGATCACAATGTGGAAAAGAAAGTGACAGTGGAAGAGCCAATAGCCGGGATTGTCGGCTCGGAAGCGCATCACGACGTAACCATTGTTGGGCACGGCAATTGTATCCTTTAGCGGTGGCTTCGAGAAGTCCCGCTCTAGCATTCCCATGCGATCCAGCTCCAGGGCGTGCTTGAGATTGATCTTCTTGATGGACTTGTCTGGCGATCGTCCCAAGCCGACGACATAGAAAGCCGTGCCGTGCAAATGGAAGGGATGACTGAGATTCACCTGCTGCACTTCATCCACGAGGACAACCTCCACAATTGCTCCCAGCGGTATATCTACCATGTGTGTGCACTCACAGTTGGGCCCACAATTGGGCGGACGATTATCCCCGTTGCAGAAATACTCCGGCGGAATGTCATCGATCTGCGAGAGTGGCGGAGCCGGAGGTGATATGTAGGAGATTTCATCGACGAGCGAGGTCAAATGGTCACCGCTAGGCACAACTATGTATTCGTTTGTGTGTTGGTAGCGATCAGTTTGTGTGATTGACCAATTGATTGACCGATTGAAGCATTTGTCGATCGTTTTAGTACAAGTAACGAGTATAAAAAGTCAAGTGTTAGTTCAAGCATTAACAGGCAATCAGTTATTTACCAAAAATTAACACTTGGTTCATGAACTACATACCCAAAAATCTATTGTAGGTGTTCGGTATGAAGAGTGTCTTCGGATCGTACACATAGAACCTGAAAGGCAGAAAGATCTTCACATCGGGTCGCTCGACCAAAACGCTTTTATCCACTTTCTTAGCATTCTTCAGATTCGACACACAAATCGCATCCGCACGCTTGCGATCACAAATTGCATCCAACGGGTTAAGAATCTGTAAACAATAGCAAATATAACTTGCATAAAAAACTAATCAGCATTTAAAATTTATTACTGAGCACTACAACGGTTTTTGGGTCGCATACTTAACTGAAAAAATAACGAACGTTGAGGCTTGGTGCAAAAATATATAGAGTAAAGTGAGAGAATAGTCATGTAATTAATTTGATCAACTAAAAAATTCACATATTTCTTTTGTATTCAAAAGAATAGTTGAGCGGTATTTTAATATTGCATTAATAAACCAAAAGAAAACATATATATGTATATATTACAAATAAAATATGTGAATTACTCAATCGACCATCTGTAGTTTTATAACTTAAAGATATAGTTGGTGTATGTTAAGGAAATTGTGGCACACATTTTGTTTTATTTTACACATTTTTATTAAAATTGATTCAAACAATAAATATACATTTAACGGGCAGTTAATTGGGTTCTGTTCATGCTTTACAAATCATCAGTTTCTTTTATCCAGTTTAAATATTGATTTCTTTTGCTGTTTTTAGTACAAGTTGCATATATGTATATACGAGTACTCGTATTTATTTAAACAATAGCAAATGCATGTTGTGCGTTAATAATAATTGTCAAAATTTGCAGCTATTAAATATGACTGTGAGAAGCCAATGAGAGTATATTGGATTTAATAGACCCTAGGCATTAGGCATTACATACAAGTATAGTTAAGCATAATACATACATAATTCATTTATATAGACATTTTATGTACATTAATAATTATTTATTTATAGAGATTTAGATATACGTAGATATACAAGTATATTCATTTCCATTCGCATTTCACACACAAAAAATCCCTGCACTTTTCCCGAAATTTCCCCCTCCCAGGGAAAAGGCGGAATTAGCAGAGAATTTGTTTAGGCACCAGCGTGTTTTCATTTCGGCCCTTCTATACACATACATTAGTTTAAATATACACTTTAAACATAACATTATTAACACTCGGCAGATAGTAGAGCATCGGGGTGTCGTTTCGTATCAAGGGGGATGGTGGGGAAACTCTTATATTTTATGGCTGCTTTAATAACTTTTTACATTTGTTTTCTTTTTTCCAAATGGTTTTTAAGGGAAAGAAGACTTATTGCTTGATGCAACTTTGTGGCAAGCTTGTGCGGAAGGGGGTAAGGGAATGTGGGTGGGGGTGGGGGAATATTATACAGGAAGCTGTGCTTTACAGGGTATATACAGACGTGTACATACATACTCATTGTGCTGTTGTTGTTCTTCTTCTTCTTCTCTTTCTCTAAAAAAAAACTTTGTACAAACTGTTCAGCTGGTTCAGTAGGCAGGTCCACTTTCTAGTTACATATTTTTACTTGTTACTCGTATTAAATTTGCTTTTCTTGTTGCTGTTGCTGTTGTTGTTGTTGTTTGTTTGTTTAGTAAGCGAAACTCCCCATGTAGTAGCTTAGTTAATGGGTATGGGCGGAGTGTGATCGCCACAGGTGGGGAAGCCTGGTGGCACTGGAGGCAGATCCGCATTTGTGCCCACTTGCAATATCAGATTCATGCCGATGACAATGTGGAACAGGAAATGACAATGGAACAGCCAGAAACCTATATAGAAAGTGAGGTTAATTTCACCCTTCAATCAAGCGCAACACAATTCAGTCTCAATTACCAGGATTATCTGCTCGGAAACGGAGCACAACGTATCCATTATTGGGCACAGCGATTGTATCCTTGGTCGGTGGCAAATTGTACTGTCTGTGCAAGAGACCGCGTCTGTCCAGATCAAGCGCATGCTTCAAATTGATCTTCTTCACTGTCGAGTCTGGCGATCTGCCAATACCGATGACACTGAAGCCATAACCGTGCAGATGGAATGGATGCGACAAATTCGGTTGTTGTACTACAAAAAAAAATGGAAATTTAAAATTGGTTAGTTTAGGATTAACTTAGGATTAAGAGAATCACTTACCCTCATCGACGAGCACAACTTCAACAATAGCATTGAGGGGTATATCGATCTTGTGGGTGCACATACAGTTGGGTCCACAATCCGCCGGACGATTGTCTCCGTTGCAGAACTGCTCCGGATTGATCTCATTGAACTGCGAGGTGAGTGGGGCCGGTGCCGACAAATAGGAGATCTCATCGATCAGAGATATCACATGATCGCCCGTTGGAGCCACTGAAAATAATAGGGATATCAATCAGTGATCTACAGGGTGAATGAAATATACTTAAGTTGCACTTATTTACTGTTTTACTTTACTGTTTTACTTAGTTAGTATATACGTTTCAAAATATTAATTGGGATGTAATAATTATTTTTAAATTATTATTATATTGTTCAAAAATAATATTATTACTATTATAATTTATTTAACATGTTTAGTGTTCAAATTAATTTCTTCCCATAAAACATAAAATAAATTCCATAAAAAATGTAATAAAGAAAAGTTGGTTCCTGAGAAAAAAAAATATGAAATAAATATTTTTTAAGTCATTTTTGAAAAAAATTAAAACTAACTATTGCAGTTTTAATTTTACAAAATAAATTTCTTTTAACTCTCCAAGTGTTATTTTCGGTAATAATTGTAATAACGCGATTATAACGTACCAAATAAAAATATAAATTAATTGTAGCTACAAGTTTTTAATTCGAACGATACAGAAGTTGTTGCATACCCTTAGGCAAATTGTCGATCTTAATTAAAAACAGACATTACTCACGTTCTCGTCTTACTTTAGTATATTTGTTTTTAAAAATAAAAATTGAATTTTTAAAAGATATGAAACTGTTTTGTATACATAAACTTATATTTATATACATATATTCAATTTGTTCTTCTGTGTTCTGGATGGACATAATAATATCAGATTGTTATTTGTTTAAAAAAATCTTGTTCTGTTATTTAGTTTCTTTTCATAAATTGTCTAAGCCTGTATTCTTATTCCGATATATAACGCCAAGGGCTCTCGTCCACTGAGTTGCTAGATATATGATTAAAAGCTCAAGCTACCATAAACTGCTGGGAGTTATGGGTGGCAAATGATTACCACATCGGGGGAAGTTGACTGGCACGGGCGGTAGATCCTTCAGAGTGCCGATTTGAAAGACCAGATTCATGCCGATCGCAATGTGATATTGAAAGTGGCAATGAAACAGCCAGAAGCCGGGATTATCGGCCCGGAATCGCAACACAGCGTATCCATTATTCGGCACCGCAACCGTATCCTTTAGCGCAGGCTTCAGATACTGTCGCTCCAGCATGCCACGTTGATCAAAGTCCAGGGCATGCTTCAGGTTCATTCGCTTGATGTTCGTGTCCGGGGATCGACCCATTCCAAGGACATAGAAAGATGTGCCATGCAGATGGAAGGGATGACTGATGTTTATCTGCTGCACTTCATCAACGAGAACCACCTCTACAATTGCATTCAATGGGATGTCAATCTTGTGCGTGCACTGACAATTCTCCCCGCAATCCGACGGCCTATTGTCCCCATTACAGTAATACTCCCCCGGTATGTCCTTGTACTGGGACAACATCGGCGAGGGCGGAGCTATGTATGAGACCTCGTCTATAAGGGATATTAAATGGTCTGCATCGGGGGCGACTATATGCAGAATAAATTGGGTTAATGCAGTTTTACTATGGAGTCCTGTCTCCGATGCGAGCTGCGTATTGGACAGGATATTGCATCGCTTGTTGTGATGAAGATTATGAATTAACCAAAGACTATATATTATAAAGATCTCCATACTAAAAATAATTAATATTATTACGTAATTTGTGAACGATACAAAAGTTGTTGCATACCCTTAGGCAAATTGTCGATCTTAATTAAAAACAGACATTACTCACGTTCTCGTCTTACTTTAGTATATTTGTTTTTAAAAATAAAAATTGAATTTTTAAAAGATATGAAACTGTTTTGTATACATAAACTTATATTTATATACATATATTCATAATAATATCAGATTGTCATTTGTTTAAAAAAATATTGTTGTGTTATTTAGTTTCTTTTCATAAATTGTCTAAACCTGTATTCCTTTTCCGATGAGGTGGATTTTTTTAATTTACGGTACAGTTATCAATAGATGTTTTTGATTTGCTTACCCAGGAATCTGTTGTAGGTGTTAGGCTGGAAGAGGTCCTCGGCGCGATAGACAAAGAATCGGAATGGCAGGAAGATCTTCACGTCCGGTTTCTCAGCAAGCAGGCCTCGATCTATTTCGAGAGCGTTCTTCAATTGACTCACGCAGATGGCGTCGTTCCGTTGACGGTTACATTGTGCGTCCAAGGGGTTCATGACCTTTTGTTGTTGTTTTTGTTCGTTATGTCAAAGTGTCATTATGTCATAGGATTGTATATATATACAAGTGCGGCACAACAACAATTGCATAGTTGTTTGTTGTTGTTGTTGTTGTTGTGGTTGTTGCAGGTGGTGCATATTTTTTAAGATTGGGGTGAAGTATTTTTATATTTTTTTTTGGGGAAGAAGATAGAGAAATGTATTTAGTTATGCAGTTTTTGCTGTCTCGCTGTCTATCTCTCTTTTTTGTATTTACAAAAGATATTTATATATATATATATATACGTATTTACAATTCCATAACAGATATTTGATAGGCATATTTATTATACATATACTTACAGATTCTCATTCTCAATTTTGAGATTAAAACGTGCGATGGAAATTCTACTTGGATGTATATATTTACTTGTGCAGCGTTGTTTCAACCTCAAATCCCACCCTTAATTCCACCTAAAGTGTATTATTACTGTATTGATAACCTTCTTTTGAAAATAGATAAGAACACAAACTTCTTTTGTGTTTTAAATCAGGATGAATTTATATGTGTAGATCACATTACTTTCAATTAAGATATAAAGGCTGTAAGCTGAAACTTTACCTAAATTTTAAAGTTTGGAAATAAGTAAAATGGAAACTAGTTCTCCAATCCAAGAAAATAATCCCCCTATTATTTTTTTTAAAGTTTAATGAGAGCCCTTCCTTCTAATCCAATTGAAATTTATACCCGGATAAAATCTAAAATCAAGAACATTCAAAAATATTTTAATTTTTGATAAAGACAATTTTAAACGAAATGATTTTAAGAAATTTTCTTTTTCTTAATTTTGTTCCATGTTTTATCAGGAATTTAAAGAAACTACGACTGAGATAATCTTTTATGAGGAAGGTATAGGAAATTCCTTTTCTATTGTGTTAATCTAGAGATATCTAACTGATTATCAGATGCAAGGAAGAGCAGGAAGCTCCTTCACTTTCAAAGTGGAGCTTGTGGTCAAGTAGGGAAATGTTGATAACTTACCACACCCTGGGGAATGCCGACATCGTAGGTGGGAGGAGATGAGGCAGGTTGATAGGGACCACGGGCATAACGGAGAATGGCCAGTTGCTGGGCACGGCGGATGCCGCATTCGCCAAGACCTCGCAGTTGGATCCAATAGGCACCCACAGGCTGATCGGCAGTGATGATGAAGTCATAACGTTCACCTGGAGCAGAAGGAGGAGAGTTATAAGTGTTACTCAGGGATTGAAGGGACTGGGATCTACCTGAGAATGAGATGATAGTGTTGACATTGACGGGATGCACGGGCTCGCCGTCAGTGGCAATGACGGTCATTCCGTGTCCCTCGATCGTCACCTGGGCGGGACAGACGGAGGCGAAGGCGTTGATCATGCGGAAGCGATAACGTCGTCCTGGTGTGATTGTAAAGATCTCGAGGGGAGTGTTGGTCATGAAGCCAGTGTTGGGATCTCTGAACTGTCCCTTGCCGTTGATCAACATGGACTCGGGATCCTGGCCAGTGTTGACCGCCAGACGACCAGGATAACGCTCAGCTGCATCCTCGTGCAACCAATCGCTGATTAACATGATGTGTGTGGTCAGATCGAAGTCGTACAGATGCGAGTTGGGATCACGGGAGGGTGGCTGACGCACCACCACACTGCCGTACAGTCCGTCCAATTTCTGGAGACCCGTGTGGGCGTGCCAGAAGTGGGTGCCGGCATTGCCCGTCCATTGGTAGCGGAATGTGTTGCCCTGCTGAATGGGACACTGGGTGACGAATGGGACGCCATCGTAGTACTGCGATCCACGCTGCCAGATGCCGTGCCAGTGAATGGTCACCTCCATGCCCTCCATGTGGTTCTCCACATCGATGACAACCTTGTCGTTCTCGCACACCTGAATACTCGGACCGGGAATCATCCGATTTGCCGTGAGAATGCCGCGTTCAACGCCATCGGCCAAAACGCATTGACAGTGACTCCACACAGTATTCGTCGCATTTGGCGTGCACACCTGGCAGGCACTGTAAGCAATCAAATCGTTTTAAGCATGAAGAAAACACAAAACACAAATCTCAATTTCAAACAAAAACTCTATTTCGATTTAGATCATTATGCATAATTTCAACAAAAAAAAAGTAGTATCGACAGGAAACTAATCATAATCGTCTATTGATCATGTCCGGATGCAGTTTACAAATGGATGCAAACCGTACAATTTAATACATTACACGATGCATGATTGCTGGCATCAACTAATACGCGAATAGACTACACACTTAATACATTAATACATTTATTAACTGCGACTGTAGAGCTGAGGTTATTAAACTAGAGTTGAAGCAGAAGTACTACAATAGTATTTCTTGGATGGAAATAGTAATGGTAGCATACAAGATAAGGGATCTTATCTAAAAATTATATTTTGTAAATGAAACATACTTTCAATGAGTAATCATATGAATTTTAGTGTATTTCAAGTCCATAAAAATAAACTATAGTAGTTTCCTTTTTCTTAAGGAATTTTATTAGAGATCTGAATTTTCTTCCTGATTTCTGAATTCTTGATTTCTTTCAGCGGTGTCCAGATATATCTCCCGAAAAATAATCAAAATCAAATAAATTTGTGGTTGGTTTTAAGCTATTTAAATTACTAGAATATTTCTCTGGCCTTCGCAACCAATCCAATTATAGAAAAATTTTAATTATTTTCAACTTGAAATAGTTCTAATATCTTTGGCCTTCAAAACTAATTAAATCCTATCCTATCTTCAACACCCAATTATAGAAAATTCAGGGAAATATTTATGAACTTGAAATATTTTTTTATCTTTGAAACTTATAACTTTTTAACACCTATTAACCCCAATATCCAATTATTTTATAAGTGTCTAATATGAAGATGTAAAGGAAGAATCAAATGATAAAATTAAAATTGAAAACTGGCTGTCGTGTATTGTCGTTAAAGGCATCGATTTTTGTACATTTTATATTTGTCAATTTAATATTTTGTTTAGTTTGGAACATCTAACTTTTCGCCGGTTGCTAAATAAATAAATTAAAAAGTAAATTGTCCAAACAAGCTTTGATTTATATATTTATATTGTGTTCATAGTATTTGTAGCATATCTTTAAATAAACTTTTAATTTTTAATATGATTTTAAGTTTACTTATTTTGCCAAAGTCAATTTCCTTTTTGGAAAATATCCGAAGTTAGTTGTAAAATGTTGTTGGAAAAGCAACCCCAAAAATAAATCTGCTAATCTATAATTTACGCAAAATTTAAATATGAATAGATAACATAATTCATCACCAAAGTATCGCAGGTCCACTAAATCTCATAGAGATACATTTATCTCATCTAAGTATCTATTCATTTTCTAAGCCTTTTATCTATTTTAATGAAATCAAGTCCTAATCGTATATATTTTTGTTAAATCATTTAATAATTATTTGAATTTCCTCATACTTTTGTACTTTTAAATATTTAAAGTTATTTTATATCATTTAAATTAAAGTTTAAATTTATTATTTATATTTACTATAATTTTGTTTTAATTTTAGTCAACTGCTCTTAGTTGACACTAAATAAATTATTCATCTCTGAAATTGTAATAACTTCTTTCAATAAATTTCTCTGTATCTGTATCTATTTAAATGTCACTATGATGTTTTTGTTGAGGTTGAGGTTGTCGAACTACGAGTATCTGTGACGCCGTCAGGTTGACACTGCAGATACGAATACGAGTGTTAGCACGTTGAGTATACCCCGTTATTATGGTAAGTACGTCTATTGGCGCAGTAGGGCAACAGCTAAGACCCGTAACCGGAGCTAAGGCTGAGACTTCGACTGAGACTTAGACTGAGGTTGAAGCTTGTTGTTTACACTTGCAACTTGCAACTTGCAAGCTGCGAATTGTGAGTTTGTAAGTTGCATTTGCCTTTGTCTGTGCAGCGAACTCGCACTTGGGGCTTTTTGTTTGTTTATTGCCATAACAGCACTTATGGCGTGGGAATAATTTGTATGCATCCCTCTCTATCTCTCTCTGACTGTCTCTGTCTCTGTCTCTGTCCCACTCTGTCTCGTTCGCTTGACGACGACGCGGTGACAGCTTAGAGCTTAGTTTTTTTTCCTGGTGCTTTAATTTGATTGAAATCTGTATCTATAACTGTGCTTGTATCTGTATCTATATGCATATGAATATCTATCTGTACAATATGTATCTGTATATAAGCAGACGTATGTATCTGTATCTTTATATATAAAAGTCTGAATCTACACTAACTGTGTTTTTATCTTTATCTGTATCTCTTTATATAAAGTCTGTATTTATATAAACACATGTATGTAAATGTTTCTTTGTGTATATAAATCTGAATCTAAATAAATATTTATCTTTTATAATTATCTATATACATATATACATGAATTTGTATCTTTTTTTGTCTGAATCTGAATCTGAACCCATATTCATCCGTATCTATATTTACATGTGTATATCTGTTTTTGTTGCTGTATCTGTGTCTGTATCTCTTTAAGCACACCTTAAGTATGTATCTACCAGACAAGCTGAACTTGCATGCATATTAACAGTAATTTTGTATTCATATTCGAAGTTGAAGTATCTCTTAATGTCAATGACTTCTAATCCTAATGCGGACTTTAATTTTATGATGCCTTAATTGCATCTGCCACTTTATGGACACGTCAAGTCAGCTGATGATCAGACGATCTGACTTTCAACATTATGGATTTTATACGGTTTCGGTTTCTAATCTTCCCATTCTCCTTTACTAACAGCTACTTAGTACAGCTATAAATATACTATATACATTTATACGGTTTGACTTTCGTTTGAGTCATCATAAAAGTGGATTGATTACTTACGCTCCCAGCACTGTGTAGTATTCGAGTGTGAAGTGGTAATAACAGATCCTTGGCGGTTCCCCCTCTCGGCAGGCACGGGCGCACTCATCGGGGGCGGACAGGGCGGGATTGCGTCGCAGTTCGGCGGTGGCGCTGGTTGAGAAATCCAGATGGCGGAAGGGCGATTTGGGATTCGGTTCCACAACGGTGCCGCTGATCTTGTTCGCCGGATAACGGGCGGAGGTGGGCAGGGTGCCTCGCGAATTCAAATATCCGCTGCCTGCGGTCAGCGATGGTTTGCCATTGACGGGGGCTCCGCTGCCCAAGCTATTGCTGCTGAGCGGCACGGGGCGTGGCACGCCAGCACCCAGCGAGGGGTGCGTCTGAACGAGGCCATGCGTCGCCGAGTAGAAGGGCGAATCGAAGGGCGTCGAGCTGCCGCTGCTGCCGCCGCTGCTGCCACCGCTGCTGCCAGCACTGCTGCTGGGTGTGGCCACGTGCTGTTGCCAGTAGGAGCCGGCTGATGTCTGATCCGACTGTTTGTCTGCAAGCATAGAAACAGAAAGAGATACAGATACAAAATTATAACAAATGCTTTGTTAGTACTTTCTATTAATTTTGTGTGTGAACTTGGCGCTTTTCAATTAATTTTCAAACTCAAGCGCAAACTTCAACTTCAAATCGTGCCCAGCTACATTTTAAATTAAGTGCAAATTGGCCACAGTTTCTATATCTGTATCTCAGTATCTGTATTTGTTGTTGTTGTTGTGGTTGCTCGTTTTGTTTTATTTTTTTTTTTTGCCATTCGGCTTTTTGTGCAATCGCCAGAGTTCAATCAGCTCAACGATGACGATGACGCAATGCGCGTTTCGAGTAACTAATTAAGTGCAAAAGTCTTGTATTTGCTTTTGACTAGAAGCCAAAACCATTGGCAATAACTTTTAATGGCCATAAGCGCTGGAGATTTCGATTTTTTTTTTATTGTTTTCAACCAATACACATTCACATTTGTACAGTTTGATTCGTACTAATATGTGAACATACAATTTGCACAGACAAATTAATTTTCGCCTGTTTCGCACTCGCAGTACACATACATGCTCGTAAGTATATATATACAGAAATAATAATAAAAACAATAAAACAAATTTACCTTGTTGTCCTGTTGTATTTGGACTAATTAGTAAATAAGTATTTTGATAGATTAAAATATTTTTAAAAAAAAAAAAAAAAAAAAAAAAAAAAAAAAAATCACAAAAAAAAACAAAAAAAAAAAAAAACAAAACAAAAAAAAAAAAAAATAAAAATACCCAACCAAAAAAAAAAAAAACACCCACCCCCAAACAAAAAAAAAAAAAAAAAAAAAACAAAAAAAAAAAAAAAAAAAAAAAAACAAAAACAAAAAAAAAAAAAAAAAAACAACCCCCCCCCCCCCCCCCACCCCACACACCCATCGCCCCAACATCATGCATACATACACATACCCACCACCAAAAAAAAAAAAAATAAAATATTCATGTATTGTAATTAAAAAAAACAAAAAAATTTTATTTTAAAAAATAAATTATATACCTTCATTTATTTTTAAAATTATATATATATTTATATAAAAATTGGTTTGGTGGGATCGCCCAAAAAATAAAAAAAAAAAACCCTCCACAAAAAAAAAATTTTTTTTTCGGTTTTCCCCTTCCAAAAAATTTTTTTTTGTATTTTTTTCTAGTGTTATTATTTGATTTCAACAAGACAGGTATATATTAGATTTTTTAACGAGCCCAGTAACTATACAAATTTAAGCTTTAATTATGTGACAGATCGGAATGAAACAAAACTTAAAAAACTAGACGAAAATTAAATTTAAAATATCAAAACATTGAAAACACATAATGTTTTGCCGTCTCTATTGCACTTACCATCACTGTATTTGAATAAACTACACTTAAGTGTTACTTGGAGCCCCACTTGATGGGCAATGCCATTATTATACAAAAAATAAAAACAAGAGTTTAATAAAAGGGAAATTTCAAAATACTCCCCATTGTCTTTAGTTTTTAATCAAACACAGCTGCTGACGTGCCCACAGTCACAGTTACAGTTACAGTTACAGTTACAGTTACAGTTACAATCACAGCTATAGCTATAGTCACAGTCTCACGCCCATGTACGCACCCACACATCAACATTTACACTCTCATACACACACACACACACACACAATGCAAATATGCTATCAGTTCAATAGAATTGCATACGGCACAAACAAAAGATTGAGGACACGAACTTCATTTGCCACAAGGTACGTGAAACGCATTTACAGTGATAAATCAATTGTTCGACTATGCAACTTTCGTTAGAATAATGCATGCCAATAAATTAAAATGCATTACAAGTTTAAATGAAACAATAAAACATGCACTCATTGTCCTATTAGTTAATTTATAATGACCTGATTCATATCACCTCTGAGCCACTGTACATGTGCTCGCATACACACGCACACACTTAAGCAAATATACGATTTTAAATTAATCCAAATAATAGATAATATCTGGAGGAAGCCAATTTGTTAACATTTAAACATATAAAATATTCATTAAAGAGATAATCTTTATGTGCTGTATACAAATATCTATAAGCACAGAAGTTATTGGTTAAACTATTAAAAGCGACATGGAAGCAAACTCGTATAAAATAGTATTAATTAATTGTGGCTAATGGTTAAAAAATAGCTAATTAGGATGTGTACACACCTTTTTATCATTTCGTGTATTGGAATTTTGTCAAATAAAATTCTAATAAGAATGTGAGCATACTGTCTCACCACACAGTATAACAGTATAACAGTTCAGTGTGCAATCGGATTTCGGCATAAAAGAAAAGGATTTAGGATGGGTGCACACTTTATTAGTACAGATCAGTTTTAAGACAGATACAGGGTGTCTGCTCAAATCCCAAACCTTTTGTTTAGAAACATTCTTATGTTACGGTTTGACAACTTGAATAATGGTAATTGTAATATCCTCATTTTGACAGTTGGGCGACAAATCGTGGAATAATCTAAACGGATGCTAATTTAGCATTCCGTTTGGAAACCCGTTCTCCCGTTCTTAGCTCAAGTGCACAGAAATAATTAAAGTCATTGTAGCGACTAGCACAAAATTGATTAATTCAATTTAAATCGTTTCACTTGTATGGACAGTTGTTAATTGGGCGGGTTGCTTTAAGACCGAGTCCGTATCCGAAACGGAATTAAATAGCAAGTAAAGAACAGAAAACGAGTACGATTATTTCCAAATTTGTATTATAAACATTTTAAGAATTTGCGAATGGTGCGAATAACATTAACATAGAACTTTGGTGCCGAAATGGTGTGAGATTTTTTTTTAAATGGAAGGTCATTTTACCGTCCAAAATGTGCTCTTAATGACTTTTCCGGCCCAAGTACCGAGAGCTCAGTGTACCGTCGCTTTATGTCGGCTTGGCATTGGCCAAATGTGGCAGTTTGTTACCAGCGTGGGTGTGTTAACAACAATTGTTGCCTGTCCTACATGCAGTCCGTTAAATTTACATTGTTTACATGTAACCGAGTAAAACAAAATGTAGAGAAACAAAATATATCCATAATTGGACAATGTACATATGCTCTACTCTGTCCATAAGTTAATCTCATAAGATGAAAGAAAGCCAGCGCATATTCTTGTATGGGTACGGGTATTCGATATTCGTGAATACATTCGGAATAACGAAAAGTGCAAGTCAAATAATAATTGAATCATACAATGGAATTTTTACTTCGATATTCCAATCATTCAATCGAAAATGTTATTCTTTTGTAATAATAGACTTTTGTTTTCCAATCTATTGCTGTTCCGACCTTGACTTAAATGTCTGTAGCAACACCCAAGTTTACAATCCACTATACGATATTCGTATGTAAATTAATATCATGAAAATTAATTTAAACTGGTGCTCGTTGGATGCCATAAAATTAGGTACCTACTGTTCCGGAAACACATATTTCTTTATAGTCTCTTAATTTTTTTTTGTTTTTTAATTAAAGTTTCGCTGTAATTATTCAAAAGTAACAGTGAAGATAAGTTTTAAAAATCCTTAACTTTTAGTACCTAATTTATAATCTATATAGAAATAGATAAATAAAAGTGTAGATAGTATTTCTATTTTGAGTAATGAATTGAATGTAATACGATATTGAGGTAATTGTATTTTCACTTCAACTGAAAACGTGTTTAGGCCTCGTTTTAACCGGCTTAAACAGCTGCAACTTGGCTGTGAATTGCATCTTAGGAAAGTCTAAGACCGGCTAAAGGGGATCACTCTCTGCATTGGGAGAGGGGGGAAGGGGGGAATGAAAGGGTAGCCAAGCAAGTTGAACCGACAAAAGTACTTATCAAACACATGTGCATATGAATTACATTTGTTTTTATATCATTTCACTCGACACGCTCTGTAGTGGGAGAGAGTTTTGTAGAGTGTGAAGTGCATTGGCAAAAGAGCAAAAAGAAGCGAAAAAAAAGGAAAAGTATTAAGGGCATAATGACCAAATGCCGAGCCAAATGACCAAGTGCTCGCAGATACGAGTATTTTGTACGAGTTTGTATGAGTTTGTATGAGTTTGTATGAGTTTGCGGCATTAACGATCTCTATTTATGCACTTGTGGATATACTGGCAACCTGCCTGAAATTGATTAACGATTTGCTATTGCAGCTGTGCTGATTTTGCTGTTGCTTGCTGATGCTTGTTTGTCAGGTGGCAATAACCAACAGAAACGGCTAACAACACATGCATAGATTGTATCTGTGTATCTGTGTGTGCGTGTGTGTGTGTGTGTGTGCATTTGCACGCGTTAGCAATCACATTTAGTCACTCGCCATTGCGGCTAACTGTCTGTCTGTCGGTGTGTCTGTCTGGTTGAGCCTGCCTCGATCTCAGTCTGATTTTGCTTCACTTTCACAATGAAACCGAAAACTCAACTGTTGGATAATTAGCGACACTAAAACAGAGTGCTCAGGCAATGGGGCAATAAATTAATTAGCTCAACACCGACTTCAGATAATTGCACACAACTAAATCATTGGTAGTAACCAACATACGAGTACGTTTCTGCAGATACATTTGTATCTTTGTACATATCGTACAACGTTTTTGCAGGAGCAAAAACTATACAATTAAACCCTGTGTTCATAGTGAAATTAAAATGCCCAGTTTTTGATCATGGTGAATTAATAACAATGTAACGTATTCATTTACTACTGACTGTCTATTGAGTTCTTATTTTTTCCAATATTAAATATTGAATATTTTACAATTACTGTCACTTTGGTGAAATTAATAAATATGTGAGGAAGATTGAATACGTTATGTCAAAATTTATAAGGTGAAGTAATAAAGTTATTCTTATTACACCGTGAGAACGAGAGCTGATATTTATTACCAAGTTTTTAAGGCGGTTACAACACCTTTTTTTAATGTTTATAGCTGGCATTATATGAGGATTTTATTATATTCTTATTATATTGAATAATGTTATATGGTATAATATAATATCGCAATTACAAAGAGATAAAATTTAAATTTAACTCAAATTTATGTAAACCGTTAAAGCTTGGTAAGTAATTGCAGCTGCAATTTGACGCCTTCCTTAAATACGCATTTGAATAACTTATAAATCACACAAAAATACGTAAAAATATATAAATAACGGGCTAGTTGATATTTATACTTATGTTAAGACTCATCGTCTTCTTATGCATCGCTGAGTGCAATTTGTTTGTTGTTGTTTATGCATTCATCCATACAATCTGAGTTGTACTTGTTTAATTTATAATTTTAATTGGCTCTTTTTCAGTTGTCGTCTTGTTGCTGACGCTCTAATTTGGCCACATTAAAATTAATTATTGTTTATACTAAAGCGTTGTGTCATTATTTTATTTTGTTTTTTGGTTATTTTTGGTTATTTTTGGTTTTTTGTTTTGGTGTTGCAAGTGACAGGGCGTGGAAAGTACTGCGTGTTTATGTCTCTGTCTCTGTTTCTGTTTCTATTTCACATTTAATTTTCATAAGTAGTATGAATTTAAAAGATTCGAATGTATGTCTGTACTTCAGTATCTGCCTCAATCCCTGTCCCTGTCCCTGCCCCTGACTGTTGCCTTAGTTTTGTGAGCGGCACGGGTTTGCAAACAAAGCCAAACATTCAAACATTCAAGCCGGACCTCAATACATAAGCTTGTGGAACGGTCATAAATCTTAATAGATTTGTAAACTGGCGAAGTGAAAGTGAATTAGACAATCAATCTATTTTTTTTCCTATTTTATTTATATCTGTTTTTTTTTGGCGTTTTTCTCAGAAATTATCTCGTCCAGGGGTTAAGTATTCATTAGGCTTAGTTTGTTTGATAAAGACACGTTTAGTTCAAGTCCATAGTCAAATTTGATGATTAAGCCGTAATGTGAATTGAATTGGACTTTCGAGTGGTTGGTCACATTGACTGGAAGTGGGACTGGAAGTGGGGGCTATGGTCAGTTGACTTGCTTTATGAGAAATGCGCTCACGTTCCAGCCAATTGGCGGCATAGGTTGAGGTTGTAACTTAATTGTGTTCGTAATGCCAGGTTGTTGCACAATAAATATTACCATCGACGCTGTTACTTATTAACTGGTTTTTGCTGCCTATACTAGAGTATAACTATTACTATTACTATTACTATTATTATTGCTAGTATTATTATTATTATTATTACTGTTAGTGTTAGTGTTTGTGTTACTCTTACTAGTATTACTAGTAACACTGTTTTGTTTGTCCATTTGACAGCACTTTTGATTGCAGACAGCAAGGTCATAATGAGTTGGTGGCGCCTCCGTTTGCTTGCGGCTTGTTCAACCTCTTGCGCCCAACTGAACTTTCACTTTACCGCTGCAAAAAACTTTACGCTCGTAAAAAGTGTAGCAGTCAAATTCTGTTTTAATTCAATTTTTTATGCTTTTTTTTTTTTTTTTTTTTTTTTTTTTGAATAGTTGTGAGTCATTATAAACCTTTTGTAATTTAAAAAAATAAAACACGCCTATCTCATAACTTTTACTTAATGCCAAATAATTAGATTAGAACACATTCAATTATGTTTGTATAGGTTTTATTATATTTCCGCATTTTTTCATCATGGCCAAACAGTTTTTAACAGTTAGTAAAGTAATTGTTAATTCGAAGAATAAAATTAAAAATTAATAAAACCCAATGGATTTTTTAAAACCGTTTTAGCCTTGTTTTAAGAATCATAATCAACTAATATAAACTATAAAAAAAAGTATTAGCGAAAGCAAAATAAAATATGCAAATTTTGTAGTTTGTCAAAGCAATTACTTGACTACCTGTATATATAATATTCGATGGTGTCTTTATGTAACAGACTATCCTAACTTGGTAGCAAATGCTTAGTCAATTGTTATTTCAACTCCGCGGATTTACCTTAACTAAAGTTAACGACTCTCCAGTTCGTGTTATGAAATATTATATATATGCCTTTTTATATCATTTCTTTGATATGGTTGATGTCGCCGTTGTTGTTGCCTTTGCTTTGTTTTGTTGTCAGAGTGTGACTCTTGTGCCATTGTTTAATTTTGTTTTGGAATTGCAACTGCCTAACTTTCCACTGACGTATGACCAATTATAATGTAATCTATTATAGTATAAGGTCCATTATAATATATATTTACTTCCCGAATGCCAACTTATAATCCCTAAGCCCCTTAAGCCCTTATAACCACAATAATTGAACATTCTAGAGTAAAACTGGGTCATGTTGGGCCAATTCAAGCACATAAGACAAATTGTAAATTGTGGGCCTGCCATTGCGATTAGAAGGGGCTATATCAAATTTAACAGTAAACGATGTATATTATCACAAGTAGGGTAATTGAAAGCCACGACCTTCTGTTTCATTTGAACGACAACCACAGCTGATTGAATGCTTTTGTGCAATGGAGGATTTTTGATCGCTGGGTATTTGAAGCATACCCATAATATGTGTATGCTAACAATTAAGTAACCTCGACCTGGGTGCCAATACATTCATCAAAATGTAGTGTACATTTTTGAAGGGTGTGGTCAGGTGGATATCGGAATGTTGCGGCAGTGTAAAGGGAAGAAATGATAGATAAAAAATATTACAAGATTAATCGAATTCCTAAACATCTATTATGCAAAAGGTGAATACGACTTTGAAGAGAGCGATTGCAATTTGTAAATTTTTGCAATTCATTGCAAGATCAAAGTGTGAACAAACACTTTACATTTTTTAGATAATCTTGCACATAGTGGAATTACTACACAGATGACATATTTCGATGCGGTAAAGTATGTTAAAAAACTTCAATCATAATTATTTTTCACAAAGATATATAGATAAAGCATTGTGGTGTATTTCTAATATTAAAAGTGTCTTTCTTTAACTTTTTTTGTACATATAACACAACTTTAAATCGCACAAGAAATTCAACAGTATTTGCATATGCGTGTGATATGAATAATGTTATATTATAGTATCCACAGTAAACTTAAATATATTGCCACCATAAACTAAATATATTACTGCAATTCTTTAAAAGGTTCATAATGCACACGCAACGTAACTGGGAAACCGTAGTACAATTTTACAAATTTACACATACGGAAAATATGAAACATCAGGCAATACAAAAGACTTAGACAACGAACGTAGAAACTTTTCTGGCTTTTATGGGTTTGGAACTTTTATGATGAATTCAACAGTCTAATAAGAGCATAAATGAATACCATGTAAATTCGGATGAATAACAAGTTACACATATGTAAATATATGTGTGCAAATGTCCATAAATTAGGTGCTTATTAAACAAGATGAATGACGATCAATTTGCATATTTACACACATTTATTTGTAAGCGCATTTTCATTGATTTGACGTTTCGGCTAAACTGTGAATGAACTCATCGTAAACAATTTTGGACATCAAGCAGGGAAGCCGATGCGAAGCTTTCTTTGCTCATTCATTGGCGTGTTAAGCTTTTGGGATTATTATGCCCATTGTCAATTCAACACATACATATGTATTTTGTAATGCATATATACATAATCAATTCACACACACACACAGGGTGTGACATCGACCAATGTTACGAGTCAAGTTCAGGGCTAACAACGAATGCTAATGAAGACGCTTTTGGTCAAGATAAACGTCGTCTTCTTCCCAAGTTTCATAGTGATCTTATTACAGTTAACATATAGATTTAACTCAATCAGCGCAGTGTGAAAGAAAAGTTAACAACTTTTTACACTTTTTTTTTGGTAGTCTTGTTAATTGAAAAATAATATTTATTTAATATTATATTAAAAGCGTACTTCTTTATAAAAGTAAATTTTTTCTTCAGTTACATTATTTAAATAAGTATAATTAAAAACTCAAAATTTTAAACCGTCCTATTAAATACAAAAATAAAATCTGTAATAATACCGAAATTGCTAAGCAAACTTAGTTTTCTGTCTATTGAATAATATAAAATCGTTGGATATTTAATAGCTCAAAAACGACTTTGCTTCATTAAAAGTTGAAAAATAATATTTAAACGGTATTGACATTGGAATTTATCGTTAGTAAATTTTTGGAAAAAAAATTATTGATTCTAAAAGTTCTATATGTGTTTTTGAAAGCTTCGATTTTTAATTATTTGCAATAAACTCCGAAACTTAAAGGTATTCAAACTGATTGCAACTGCATTTTCTTTTAATCGAAATTTGTTTAGCTCAGTCCTATGCATAAGTTTGTGTGAGTATGTGCGTGTGTGCTTATAGGAGAATACCTTTCACTTAGTGACCAAATGCCTTTAGGAATATGGCCATTTGTCTTCCGCATTGTTGATGCCAACAACAAATTCGTACATAAATGCAACTCATTGTTTTCAGTACAAGTTGATGTTGTGGTTGTTGTTATTGTTGTATAAAATTGGCAACTGCAGTGTACCGTGCCGGTGGCCGGTGTTCCATTCACGTGCACAAAATTGCGCCAAAATATCAAAAGCGCCCAAAAAAAAAGAAGCCAAAAAGTAATAAAGAAAATGAAAATGAAATACATGAAAAACAAAAATGAGAAGTCAAATAAAAGACAATGGCGACGGCGACGGCGACGCATGGCCCGGCAATTAGCTGAAAAGAGAGGGAGACAGCGGCGACACGATCGAAACTGCCACCGCAACGTGCAACGTGCAACGTGCCAACGATGCAAAAACAATGAAATTAAAGACTGCAACAGTCACAGCAGCAACAACAACAACAACAGCAACAGCAAAATTAGCCACAGCCAGTTGCAATGTTGCATGCAACAGACGCTGCAATTAATTACGAGTATGTGAAAATGCCAGAAGCATTTGAAACATCTGAATACGTTTACCCACAGTGCCAACGACTTGACTTTACGGTCTACAATCTACAGTCTACGGTCTTTGTTTTCATTTTTGGGCGTATTGACATTCCCAAATTCAAATACTCCAATTAAATTGTATGCATGAAATTAGAGTTTGGCAGGCGTTTGTCTAATATATAAATAGAAATAATGTGAATTATGTTGATTTTTCATTGTTACGAGTACGCTCTGAATCTAAAGCACACACATGTGTGTGTGTGTGTGTGTGTGTGTGTGTGTTTGTCTATAATTTGTTCACATTTCGGGGTTGGGGTTAAGTTCAAACTCGATTCAACTCAAGTTGAGTCGACTCGATGCTTGGCTTTAGTATTTGGCGCCGCACGAGCGGACACAGATTTGTTGCAACTTGCCAAGCCGCAGCACAGTGGTCCTTTTTATCCAAATTGCTCGCATTAATTTGCCTATATGCATTTCTTTAAATTTTAGACTATGATTTCTTGACTATTTCGTCTGGTGTTTTTGGTCCCCCTCAGGTCCTATTAGGTGGGGAAATTACTTAACATATTTATTTATTTATTAATACACGACTAATGCCGGCGGCAAAGACTTAAAATGATATTTAGAATAAACAATTAAAATTAATATTAATTAAATAAAAATTATAACTGAAACGTACAAAAAATTAAAAATTACGTCTGGAGTATGCAAAAATTATAAATGAACAAGTGTTGCAAGGATTAAGGAAATCCCAGAAAACCAAAATCAGATAAATTTAAAAAAAAAACATTATATGGTTTGAATAAAAATTTGGGTATCCCCGAATTCGGATGCGGAATATTTTTCCTTCCTTTTTTTTTTTGCAAAGTTCAATATAAATATATAATCACAAATATAAAGAATTAATAATTTTCCTAAGTAAATGCGAGCCAAACTGATAAAAAGGACCACTGTGCGCAGGTTAGACGAGCCTCAAAGTGTTGAATTGAATTGAGTTTCATTTCGGGGTTTCAGTCAATTTATTTTATTTTTATTTTACTTCTTGGCCCAGCCTTAGAATTGAACAACAAAAAAATGACAGACGGACAGACAGATGATGACGATCCACGTCAACAACAACAACAACAACAACAACAGTATTAACAGCAACAACGACAACAAAGACGGATGAAGGGGAAAATCGTTACGGTCTCATTGCGTTGCCTTTTTATGAGCATTTAATTTCATTTCATTTTCATGTTGATGTTGATGTTGAGGTTGTTGCTTGTTGTAGATGTTGTTGTTGTTTTTGTTGCTGTTGTTGTTTGCCGTCGAAGTCTGCCACTTAGCCTAGCAGATTTCACAATTTTTTGATGCTTTTTCCACTCTACCTAAACTTGGATTTTATTTCTTTATTTAATTGGCTGGCGTGTGTAAAATGTATTTATACATCTGTCTTATTTACATGACTTCTTCTTAGCTACTTACTTACTTACTTGTGTAGTTTAGTGTGGGCGACTTGTGCTCAATGTTACAATTACTTTCTTATCCGTTATCCGTTGCGACAGACTCTTCAGACAAATCATAGGGTATACACAATGAACATGAATGCTCGTGTATCAAGTGAAAGGGAAATGAATGATCTCTTGTTTCTTGGTCATAACATTATTTGACCTGGACAAGAAAGTGTCTGATTTCTTTTTCTTGTTCAAAGACAGTATTTATGTGCATGTTGCTAAATACTTAACTGTTGTCGGTTTACCTTTCACTCTCCACTCTCCACTCTAATCGCTTTTTTGTTTCTATGCTTATTCGTTTCTTCCTGTACACAGCTTTTGTTCTAGTTCCCACTCTTTCTCTTTGAAAGAGAAATACAGAAACGAGACAGCCCTGCAACTATTAGGAATAGGCCAACCCTGCGACAACTTGTTACACAACTTATCGATAACTATTTCAAATTCAGTTGAAACCGTGGAAAATGGAAGAATAAAATACAATAAGTTATTAAAGAAAAGACTACTAATTATTTATGTTACATATACAATCATGGAATTAATCTCAAATTTCTTTTCATGCGGAAACTATTGAACTTTATTTTCCACAGATTGTATTTGTTGTTATGTTATGATGAAATTGTTGTTATTGTTTTTCGCGGCAAAGCGAAATGAGGCACGGCATGCGTTTTAGCCTCCGTCCTCGAAATATGTTTTATAATTTACAAAGCATTGATTGTCTTTTTGCCGCCAAGTATACCGACTGTATAGTATGTACTGTAATTATGTGATGGGAAAATTATACATATAGCTGAATAAGCGAAAACAGTTTTCAGCCTGTTGTAATTTTCGTGTAATTTGAAAATGTTTATAACGGTCGCTCAGTTAGCAGAAATAGGAGTAAAGAGATACAGAAATGCGAGGGTACCTTACCGAATGAAAACGAATTTCAGATTGAAATAGAAAAAGCAAATGAAAGCAATAAGAAAAGGAGAGCCGATAATAGCAACTGGAAATTGAACAAAATAACACACATAAAAAAAAACACAAAATCACAAAATTTGGCAAGTACCAAAAACTGTTTGCGCCATTTGTATTGCGTGTCGGCAATCAAAGAAAATTGTTATCCACAGTTGTGTTGTTGTGTGTGGATTGGGGTTGGGATTGTGTGTTGTTGGGCTGTTTGTCGGTGGCATAGATTATTGCACCTTTAACGGACCACAGCCGTACACACATATATGAGCAAAGTTAAAAGCAGTTCAATTAAAAAAAAACTACCGGACTGCCACTAATTAGCGCTTGCCTAAGTGCCATGGTGCCATGTTCAATTAAGAGATACGAGCTTATGAGTACGAGTAAGTATGGTATGTTCAGGTTTGCAGGAATGCAATTCACTCAGAATTATATGGCATTGAGTTGTAATTACTGCAAACTTATACATTAAATTACACTCAGATATACATAGTTAATATTCAAAAGTAAGAGATCATTCATATGCAATCAAAGTTGACCCACGGTCAAGCTGTAAAGGAACTTCTTCTGCAAAGCAAACTCAAAGTGATCGATCAAAGATCAAGCGGAGTGAAGCCAAAGTAAAGTTCAAACAAGTCTAGCATTGTTGGATTTGATTTAGTTAGATTTTGGATTGTCCAAAAACAGTTGGATTTCTGAAAGTGGTTTAGATTTGATCTAAATTTCGATTACAAATGGTGCAGTTGGCTTGGAAAGAGCAATGGGACAAGAGTTACACTTATAAAAAAAAGTTATGAAAAGATTTAATTACAAAATGAAAATCGCAGCTAAAACACACTAAATAAAATGAAAATTGTGAAGCTGCAGGCAAACAATTCTTTAAGAGACTTATAAAGTAGTATTAGCACCTTCCAACGACATTTTGTGTTTGCCAAATTTAAATTTCTTTCAGGAATGCCTCTATTAAACGCTCAGAGAATCTGCGAACTTTTGTCAAGCAAAACGATCTGGTAGCTCTCATCATACTAATTATCGATTGTCGATCGACAATGATAATCCGCTCCCAAAAGGAGCTGCATTTATATCTATCGACAACATAGAAATTCCGATTGTACACACGGCAAATCGCTTGCGAAATCATGAAAGGAAATAGTTTTGCGCAAACAAGTTAAAAACCAAGACCAATATTTTGACCCAAATGTGGTGGCAACGTCACGTACTTACCGTTCTGACCACTGGCCGGCTAAATGAAATGTGTGGACGTGCGGCTCAAAAACAACAACAACAGCAACTTGTACTCGCAGTATATATATCTTTTAATTGCCACTCGATTAGAAAAGCTCAAAACGAAGCTGTTAAAGTTGTTGAAAATGTTTTGCAATAAGATGTGAACAAAAAATGAATACATCAAAATCGAAATTAAATGTGGAGTATGTGTGATCGCGATCCAATTGAGATCGAGAGCAGGAAGCACCTGTTTTTGGTTGCGACTCGGAGTTTGGTGAATTGGTCCAAAGCTCGCTATTGCCCCAGTTAGCCAGTTTTAGCGCCAACACACAAATCAATTTGGGTTATAAGTATCACCAGTCCGCGGTAACGGGAACATTACCAGTTGGCAACTGGCAAACTTAGCAAGCTGGCCAAGTTGGCAGGGAAGCTAGTTGCCAAGTTGGCAGCTGCTGGCCCACTTGCCTCTCGCCACTTGCCACTAGTCACTAGCCACTTGCCACCAGCAGAGCCAGAAGCACTTTCGTTCACTGCGCTTGCACTGCTTGCAGCCATTTCGAATGCAATCTGTGGCTGTGGCTCGCAACAGGTTCGCACGCAGCCTGATTGCCCAAGCTTGAATCTTTCATGCATAGAACGACATACAGAGCACATACACACATACATACGTACATATGCATACAACTATGTACTCGTTATACTTAGTGTCTAGACAATTTATTTCTCTATGCCTAAATACTTATGCTGCACATTAACCGGTTTTGTGTTGTTGTCGTTAATAGCATAATTTCAATCCACATTCCAAATTTCAGTATCAACAGTTTAATCACTTGATGAAATATGAAACTTGCACTTTACACATACCTATTCAGCTGCAGTCTGGCAACCCTTTCAGGATCACGAATATCTAGTCATCTCTCTCTGACCTAATTGCAACAGAAGTAAAAGTTCTATGCATAACTTGAAGACACTTAATTAGTGAATTAAATTGAGAAATTAATGTGAAAAAAGTAAAATCAGAGAACTCGACGACGCGACGCGTCGTGGATATCGTTTGCTCCAGATCTGAGACAGACTGACAATCTCGATGAAAATACGATTGCACAGAGTGTGAGAGAATTCTCAACGTTGGAAATAAAAACAAACAAACAAAAACAGTTACAACCAATTAGAGCACTGCAGTAATATTTGTGTTCGTTGACTTAATTGTTGCTAACGGCTTTGCTTTTTTACAAAATTTATGAATATTATTTTACAAAGAATACAAGTAAAATTTGTAAGTGTATTCGAATACTAAATACCCTGCAGCATTCAAAATTATACATGCACCCGACACTGTAATACTTATTAGCACTTATTCCTCCATATTTATTATCTATTAGAAGCTGTCTCTTTTTGTTCCATATGGATTTAGAGGGTGTGAAAGAAGACAAACAGACAGACAGCTCTGATTGGCGACCAGCTGCCTAAGCACCGATATGTGTGTGTGTGTGTTTTTTCGAAACCCGCTCGGTGACCACATTTGCATTTAACAGTTATTTCATACTTTACTTTTTCTTTGATGTACTCATACACACACATACACTCGAATTTATATACACACACATAATAATGTGCGGTTTGCATGCATTTCAATGGAATGCTGATCGAATTAGTGCCTAAATTAATGCCCAACTTTTGACAGTAAATAATTGCAAACTCACTGGCGAATATTTAAAATGATTGAATTTTTCATTTGTATACTGTATTTGGACTAACGTATTTGCATTAATATGCAAGCAATAACATCTAAATTAGATTGTTCTTCAAGGTTATATCTCGCTTGTTTGTGTACATGTATTTTCTCATACTTGTGTGTGTGTGTTCTTTATTCTTAACATTTCCATATTTTCAAGCCAAGTTTAAATGCGCTTTCGAGTTTTTGATTATAAACGCTGCTTTAATTATAAATTACTTGTATTGCATGTTTATAAATACGTAAATATGTATCTAGTATATAGTATATGTATTTGTATATGAAATATCGGGCACACCCGTCAACTTTTATGTTAAGCAATTTGCCAAATATTATGCATAAGCTGACCTTTCAAATTCGTCGAGTTTTTGAAACCAATAATAAACAACCAAAACAAAAAAGGCTGAGAACAACACTCTTTTAATACTTATAAATTATAATCATTAAGCATTAGCATTAGCATAAGCAGTAGCATTTGCAATGGCATAAGAGTTAATGAATTTTAAGACTGCGATTATAACAGTTCCACATCCTTTCAAAGTTTTTTTTTTAGGTTTTTCTCCCACAATTAAATGTTGTGTTACAATTCTCTTGAATTGGTTCATTTGCGCAATTGTCGCACACGCATTAATTCAAAATATTATTTCGTGGCCCTCTTTTTGTTTTTATTTAATCATGTGAATATTACAACAATTTGCAATGCAATTGTCTGCGTACCGGATCTGCAGATAATACAAATACCAACTGCCATTAACATACACTAATAGAAAATCATAAAATATATGTGTACAAATGTATGCATGTATGATGATGCATAATTAATTGCCTTTAAATTTTGTTAGTTCAACTGAAAGATTTACATATCATAAGTGAACCATCTATTTTGTGACTTCTTGTCAAAGCATTTAAAAGCTACTTAAACTGCAAAGTCATAAAATGTTGAATGATCAGGCGCGAAATAAGGAATTAGACATAATTAATTTTTTGAATGACTTAATTTGCAACCGTTTTCTCTGAGTGTATCAATTTATGTACACATTCCGTTTCCCTTTCAGTATAACAGTTTAACAGCTTGCTTTGATGTGGTTGGCAGCTCGTATTCTACTTAGATTGTAATTACACATACATTTGCATACGTATGTGTGTATGTATGTACATATGTATGTGACCGATCATATATTCAAAGCCCTGGACCAAGAGTAACAGTTAACCGTTTGAATAAATGCTTTCAAAATCTTTTGATTTTGATTGTGAGTTTGCTATTGAAAGGGTATTTGCCCGTCACAAATTTGGTTGGCAACAATGCCCCCATTCTCCGACATTCTACAATAGGCAACAACTTCCTGGTCACGTAGGCGTTTTGCCTTCTCCATTGTACGAAATTTTGGGAAGCTGAAAGGTTTGGTAATCAAGTCGTAAATATGTATTTCGCATTTTCACAAGTCTATAAGAAAATTATCGTGATTATTTCGAAGTATTTAGCTGCAAGCTAGGTCAACCAGAATTAGGTAATGCCAATTTTCGGCAGATCGTGCAGCGCTTTGATCGCTGCGATGGGAAGATAAGTAATTTCAAGAAGAATTTTATCAAATTGCGTTTCTAATTGCAAAAATCTTTTAAACTGGCATAATCGAATCGGAATTAAAATTTCAACGATCTGGCTACGCTGGATTCCCAAGTCTGACTGCCTTGAAATGAATTAGGATGTGTGTACACTTTTTTACCACTTTATACACAGTGATTGACAGTTGTCATGGACCACACAAAGTCAGAATCAAGTTAATAATAATATTCTTATTGACCATTTGTAAGATTATGTTAATCTTAAAATCTCTTTTGCAAGTACCAGTTAAAGTTTTTATTAAATATTGTAACGGATGATGTGTTGACAAATAATGAAAGTTGTTACTTTCATAACTAATGGATGTATGTAAGAAAGTTAATCCTTTTGGGCATTAAGTATATGCAGACATTTGAATATGAGAAAGTTGAGAGCTAGTCAAAAAGTCATTCATACAAATATACAGACAAACTTATATCATTGCAAATGTGACGGACAGTGATAGAAAGACATAATGCGCTTTCAGTTTACGACTATTATAATATTATTAAAGTCAGACTGACAATAGAAGTGGAATCTTATCTATTCGCATCTTATGAGTTTATTTTAACTGTAGCACGAATCAAACTCAAAATGCAGATCAAATGAACTGTTTTGTGGTTCTCTTGTTTGGCTTCCACTGGGAGTATTAATTATATGCGATGTCAAGCGAATTTCCGCGTTCCAAAGCAAAAAGCAAAATGTCAATGATGCATACAGTATGTTTATTAAAAAAAACTATTAGCAACTATAATAAAATTAGATAAACAAAATAAGATACCTGATAATTGAAAAATATTTATTAATTCACTGGTCCAACTGTGCATAAAAATTGTATTGTATATCGGTTTTTATATACACACGTATTTTATTAATTTGCACTCAAGTTGTTAAGGTGGGTGTCAAATTGACAGCAATTTGCATATAATTGAGAGCATGCCATTTGTCATTCGTACCACTGTGCTGTGGTCAGAATTGCCCCACTGTGATTAGGGTTAGTTGGATGTCGGCTCAGGTTGTTGTCTCGTTGTCTCGTTACCTCGTTGACTGAATCTCAATCTGCAGCTCTACTCGGCTTGCGGTCGACTTTATAGCCGAGTTCATTTGCAACAAAGTTTTGGCCAACACAAAACATTATTTGCTCCTGTTGTTGTTGTTGTTATTGTTGTTGCTTTGGTTACTCTTGTTGCTGTCGCTTTTTGCCCCAACGAGTTTTCTGTTCCATTTTGCCTACATAGTTACACATTTACTAGCTTACAGTCTCGCTTATAAGTTAGTGTACACGCAAGTGTTTGTGTATTTGTGTGTGTAACTTCAACTATTTATTTATTTATGTTTATATACGACAACAACAACAACTGTAGCTGTGGCTGAGATACACGTCAACTAGTTTGTGTCGTGTTTTCTTGTATTTGTATTTTTGACCCAAATTATTTATTATGTTGCCAAGAACTGCACTTAACTGAATGCAGCTGTCACTTAAATGGTCATTTCTCTACTTCCAATTTTGTTGCTGCTCAAGATGAAGAGGAAGAAGGCAACTGATGTTGGCCTAAAGCTAAAGTTAATGAGCTGATGCGCCCTCTTAGACATCATCAATTTTGGCCAAAGTGAGAAATGAACTCAAATGAAAATCGAAATGAAATTGTCATAAAGTGTTGCAGTTTATCATTGTTTAGACAGGTATCAAGGCTGTTGCGGTTTTTTTTATGCTTTTGTTTTCCTACTAGCCGTTAGCTACTTTGCTATTTATGGGCTAAAATTTCGCAATATTCGCTGGGTTTTGTTTGACGCAATTTATTAGCTAGATTTGAAGCACAAGGGTATTGCTTAATTTGGGCAGCAAGGGGGTTAGTAGGAGGGGGGAGTAAGAGGGACGACAAAGATTGCGATTGATTTTTGCAAGAAATTCGCAAATTCGCAAACGGTTTGCAATGCTAATTAAATTGCCACTGACAGATAGAAGGACAGACAGATAGAGAGATAGAGAGACAGAGAGATATTTAAAATGCAGATATATGTATGTATGTACCTCACATTGTATAAGCAAAGTTGTGCCTGATACCAAAAAGGAATTGATAAATTTTTGCGCGCTTTTGACCCAGTTTTGTCCACCTTACGCATAAATTTGGCAAAACTTGTTGATCTTTTATGTGGATTATGATTTAATCAATTAAAAAAATAGAAACGCTAATAAACATCTTTGCTTTTGTGAAACATTTGGGTTGAGCTTTGTTTTCATGTTTTAATATATCGATAAATTGTTAATGTGATTGGCAACTCGGCGTGAACTACCCACTTATATGTGCAATGTGGATTGTGTATGAGTGTGTGGAACCCGTTTACTTACTCGTAATCCTGCACATTGAAAATATCACACTTGGGCTTATTTCAAAAGTAATTAGTTATAGCTTTTAATCACTTATTCTTGGGGATGACAGCATCATCGAACTCAAAATACATAAATTCATAGCTAAATACATATGTACATATGTATGCACGTATGTTTGCGCATATGCATTGTGTGTCGCAATCTTTGCCAAAAACCCAAAAAAAAAACCGAACGTGACATTTGCCAGGCTGCCTCTGTGCTTAAGTAAAATATGTATCTCAGTTTCAGCGCCCAGATACAGATTGTGTTTGCAACGGGTTCAACGGGTTTGCTTTTGGAATTTGAATTTGGCATGTGTACATACATTCATACATATGTGCATACATACATACTTTCATATTTATGTATGTGTGTAAGTGATGTACAAACATGAATATACATACATACATATACTGTCAGTTAGCAGCTACTTAACTTATTTTAATATATGTATATACTTGTATATAAGTCATAAATATGTCCGGCAGAAACTTTGCATCAGAATCAAAAAGACAACATATCAAGTATACGACTTAAATTCTAAACATACAGTCGCGTCAAAAACAACTAGGACACATCGAGTTATTTTATAAAAATACTAATAACACGAATATTTTCATTTGAAATGTGGAAGTATCAAGCAACTTGACAAATTCTTTTTAGACATAATTGGAGCATGACATTCTGTCGCTAATAATTTGCAGCGATAAATGTGCACACTGCTTGCTTTACATACATGAGTATTGCAAGCAGTGCTTCATTTAAGAAAGAATTTTAAATCCTTATACCTCAAAGTTGCCCACTTCAAGAGTGTGCAGGGTATTAATAGCTGCTACTTGTTTTATTGACTAATCTGAACCTTTTTTGATCTCGTCATAAATAAATGTGTAACTTCCTACTCAGTGATCTTGCCATATATTGCGGATATCTGTACATATTTGTATAGACGTAAGTGTGTCGCCATACAGGAAATTAGAGTAAATTGCCGCTGAGATTTTAGTTCGATTTTTATTTTATAATAATTACACCCATATTGCGTTCGACTCTGGTTGGGTTTTTTTTTTATTTTTATTTTTTGTTCGCCTTGCCATCAAAGCCAATTTTGACAAACGTGAGCAGTCGTCGTCGCCGTCGCAGTCGACGTCACAGTCGCTGTCGCTACTGCAGTCGCCATTGTTGTTCAAGTCGATTGCAGTTTGATTTTGGGGTGTGGCCAATTCAACAACAACAGTACAACTGAGTTACCAATAGCGTGGTTATTCGTACATATAAATCTATTCGCATACACAAATATTTTTGGAATGTTTTCTAATAATCCAATCACCGCAAAATGTCAAAATTAAAGTAAGATTGACATTAGAATGAATAGAGAAATATTTAAATAAACATACAGTTAAAGTTTAATAAAGCGAACACTACATAGCAAACAGTAAATAATCAACGAATTAGTACTTCCTTTTCATAATGACAGATCTCTAGTGTTCCAAAGGCTTCTGTTTTCGCTTTAAGATACACAAATCCCGTTAGTGGAAAATAAACGCCTTGGGGAACTGTGTTTAAATAGAGCTTTCACTACAAACAAATGAGTAAAATTTTTAAGTTTACCATTAAAAAGTTGTTATTCACAATTGCATCCTTTGGGTCAGGAATGTGGTCCATTTACATAGTACCCAAGTATGCAAACATTTCAAATGTTCGTAATAAACAAAAAGAAACACAAAAAAATAAACAACTTTTAAAATTGCCCACGGGTAATTTTCATTTTCCTTTCAACCAACAAAAACAAAAATCCAGATTCATAACTGTGAGTAGTAATTACACACACACATATGTACTTACATACATGCATGCCTGTATACATATGTATTTGCATACCAAGCGACGGATATTAGGTTGCGTCATCGCGACTCTAATGATAGTAAACTGATCCAATACTACATAAAAACATAGTTCGATTTATGGAAAACACTCTAGTGTACTTCTTGTCAAAAAACGATATCAATTCAAACCATAAATACTATAAACACTCTATCCCTGTAAATGGAATCGATAGATTTCGAAACAGGATATCGATACAAGAAGTTGCGTAGTGATAACTTTTGACATGCTTAATCGACCGCTTGCTGATGAGAAGAACAGTTAAAGAAAGAGAAAGATAATCAGAAAAAAAACTGCTTGCTTAACGTTCATGCGTATATGGCTGTGGTTTTATATGAGAATTGATACTATTTGCAAACTTGATGGTGCTATTTCCTGACTTGAAAAATGCTAATATACATAGAAACAGTTGCATTTTAATTTCATAATTAAAAATTATAATTTTATACACAAAAGTTCTTTGATTATGGGACTGAGTATTGGGGGTGGGGTTGGAACAACAACTGTAGCATTATATTTACATATCAGACAGATATACATACATATTTACATGCACCTGTGCACACATGATTTGAACCCACTGTTACATGCTAACGGCATTACATTTTGCAATTGATTATACTCTCAATCGCACTCACAAAACCATTTCTCTTTCTCGGTGAGACATGCGAATGTCAAGTTTGAAATCTGCATTCACACAATACATGTATACACTACAGTTTGATAGTCGCTTAGCTAGTGGATCTGAATAGATGTGAATAAGCAATGCCAAAAGCAAAGAAATTGTGTATTTTGTTTTTTGTTGTTATTAAGACTTTCTTTTACTTTATTATTTTTATTTAATTTTTTTTTTTTTTTGTTTGTAATTATTGTTTTTCACTTTTCACAGGCATCGGCTTGAATCTGTTTGATTTCGCTAACTTTTCTTTTCTGTTTTTGTTTTTAGCCTGTTTTGTGTGTGAACTTTGGCACTGGCCAGATTTTAATTTCGAGTGATTTCGATGTCATTCAGATGATAAATGGAAAGTGACGGCTTAAGAAATAACATTGCCTGGCTATATAAATCGTGTTATTGACACTTTTAGAGTGCGTGTTGTTGTGCCACCATTAATAACTTGTTATGCTCGTTGGATAGCATTTCATATGCTACTTACAAACATACATGTACATATGTACTCGCACACACAATGTATCTTTGTACATACATACATCCGTTTGCATATTGAGTATACGCCACGTTTGTTTTCCTCAGCAAAAAAATGAAAGTGCTCCTCGGACCGTGCACAAGGCCACTCTACCATGCTTATGTTATAAACGTTAATTAAATTTCAAATTTCTGCTCTCTTTCACTCCCTCTCACTCTCCATCTTTCTTTATCTCACTCTCAAATAATGTAATTAATCTTTAGTTAGTTACAAAGTTAGCGGAGATCAAATAAAGATCGCAACAGATTAAATTAATAACTTTGAAAAAAAATAAATAAACAAATAAAGCAACACAATAAAATAAACGCATCTATTGTTCGCTGTTAATTTTGATCATTAATCGTTATAATTGCCTGAAGATCTAAGTTTTCAACAAATCTAAATGCGGCAATCAATCAAAAGATCGATTGTGATTCGCATTAGCAAGTTTTTTTTTCTTCCTAATGTTGTCACCAGCTTGAAGACTTGATTTGTGTTTTGACCCACTCAAATACCAAGAAGATTAGTGTTGCTAAACGCATTTATTTACAGGGCTCGTTTTTTTTAATAATGTAAAATTAAAAAATGTAAAATATAAAAATGCAAAATTTTACTTTTTTTAGGATGTTTTATTTTGCAGATTCTGGGTCAAAAATTCTGGAGAGTTTAATCTATTATTATTTGCGTAATAATGACTGAGCTTTTTTATAGTAATCAATTTTGTTAAGCAAATAAATAGCATTTTAATGAAAGTTTGCATCACAAAATTTAAGAGAAAATCGATTAGTTGAGAAAAAGAAATAAAAATTAAATAATATGTATGTCTAAGATACATATGGATGGAACTTAGACTTTTTTCTTTGATTTTGAAGATATGCATGTTGGCTATAGAAGGCGGTTAAAACTTACCTTTAATTCTCAGATTCTGTTGGGGACTGCCAATTCGTACAGCCTGAACCACTGGTAAATCCGAAAGTATTGCAATAACGGCAACAAGACCGATTAAATGTTTTAATCCCTTTTGCGACATGGTCCATTTGGCTAACATTTTATGTAGCAGTTAGTTACTCTTGTATTTCAATTAGTGATTGGATTTTTTGTTTGAACACAGTGAACACACAGATTATTGCCTATGCACATACGTGTAGATATGTACATAGGTTCAAATATTGGCGAAAATATTGGTGACTAGTTTCAGTGCCAAAACAGGATACCAACAATTCGAAATGTGCAATGTGATGCGTGTGCGATGCGTGTGCGAGAGCGAGTGCAAGTGCTTGATTGACTGATTGACTGCTTGATCATGGAAGGGGGAGTCGATTCGGTTTATCTACTATAGTTGACCACTTATCAAAAATTGCACGAGTCTACGGAGTACATACGAAGCGAATACACAAACTGCTTGCTGCACAACGTTTCGAAGCACGCGCACCGCGTCTAAGCACCAAACTGAAGCACTAGGCGGACCCGTATGACTATATAAAATCTTTTCAACAACTGCAAGCGGTCGCGGCCGCTGTTGAGCTTACGAGCGAGCGAGCGAGCGAGCGAGCGAGCGAGCAGGCGCAGCGACAGCGGCAGCGAGAGCGAGGCGGGGAATGGCCAAATGAATCACGCGATGGCATAAAAAGAGCGAAAGAAGTTGCTGCAGCCAGTAGATACAACAACAACAACAGCAACTACAAACTTAACAACAACAACTTAAACTCAAGCTTAAGCTCAACTCCAAGCTCTAGCTCAAGCTCTAGAAAGCTTTTGAAGCCCAAGCGAGCGAGCGCATACTCTATACAAACCAATACAAACGAGCTAAAAAGAAATGTAAAACTGTATTAATTTCAACAGGAATACACCCACACACACACATATATACATTATATTCAATATTAATAATTAAATTTTATTCTAAATACTTTATTTTATTTTTCTGCGAAAAGTAACCACATTTTATATGTATTTATATTTTTTATATTTGGATTTGCCTATGTACGCACGTCTGTGTGTGTGTGTGTGTGTGTGTATGTATTATGCATCAATACCGTTAGCAGCCGAATATCGTTAACGATCTGCGAAGGCTAATTGAAGTCATTTTGATCGTATCAGAAAGTTGTTTTTGGCATGGTTTCATTCATAACTGCCCAAAGTCTTTCCTGTCATTTCTACTCAAAGGCAAGCTATATCGTAATCTACACACACACACACACACACACACACACATGCAGACGCAGTTAGATAATAGAACGCCTTGTGTGGCCATTTAGTTACCTACATACATACATACACATCGACATACTTTATAAATAATACAAGCACCTTTCTTTAATTTAAGGTAATTTTTGGTAATTCAATTTATGAACTGACAGTTTCAAGTGGAATTGGACAGCTTACAATCACACATACGTTTACATACACATATAAAAAGTAAAAGCAACCTGACCAATAGTTATTTTTAATAGCATTTTTATGGTATTTTGATGTTATTAAAAAGGGATCACATATAAAATTTGTTAATTAAAAACAAGTGGGAAAGGCTATAGTCGAGGTCCCGACCGTAGGATACCCGTTACTTATTTTAATATATATAAAAGTACTTTAAAGAAATTACTTGTATTACTCAGAAAAAATAATTCCCAATTTATGTCTTTCTACTTGTCAGATCTTGATGCGATTTAGTAGGATAATAGATATTAAAACATGTTTTTACATACACTGTAATTGTTATAGAATCAATAAGTAGGGGAAATTAACTGAACTTTTGTCCAACTGGACAAAATAGGAATATTACATACCAATGGAAAGCTAGAAGTCTTTGCTAATAGCTGGTAAAGGAATTGAAACTTTCACGTTAAATGAAATATTTTTACAAACAATTTACTGAACAGATCGTTTTCGCCATTTAGAAAGTGATTCAAAAAATTTTGGTTAGCGAGCATTTTGGTGTTATTCAGTGTTGAATTGGAATATAGAATGAATTCACTTTGTCAATATTTAATGCATTTGCGTTTTCGATCGATTTACTTTACTGTATAACAATATGCAAATGATCAAAACTTTTGAGTAGATTTTCACTTGTTTAAATATTATTTGGCTTGTAAAACAAAACAGATGCGTCTGTTTGCTTTGGTAATCGGCACACAAAGAACGTGTTTATATAGCAAACACACATGACAATCGTCAGAATGACCGCATTTGCTAAGTATCAAAACATATAGGAGGCTGACAACAACCGATCAGTGACGACAACCAACCACTTCCCCCTACTATATATATGGATATTTGATCATAGATACGAGTATCCTCTGTAGATGCATTTTCCTTTCAACCACTTAATCGGTAGTTAACCCCAAACAGATTTGCTCCAACGCTGTCTGCCAGTCACATGTGAATTGTGGTTTTGAAATTGCATCTGAAGTTGTTGTTATTTTTGAGGAGCAACATGTCTCTACATTTGCATACACATAACATACATATATACACATACCTTGTGGTTGCAACGGTCGACTGGCCAAGTTTGTACAAGGTCAATGTCGGAGCCGATTTCGATAATGAAATTTCGTTTTAAACTAAGTAGATTTATTACCAATTGGAAGATGTTTTCAGTTTGTATTTTAAGAATTTATACAACCCATCGCTTACAGCTGCTCCGCTTGATGCATGGTCCCGTATCGGAAGCCTTTCGCACCCATCCCTCGGGACAAGCACATCCGGGAGTACACTCTACGGCCTTGCACTTGCGGACCAAGAGGTGACTCATGCAGATCCTCGGACACGGTGGCATGCAGGCAACCTTCACATCATTGTATCGGCATTCTATAGTTAAGCATACGAATTAAGTATGGTTTAATCTAGTACCCTCTTCTTCATACAATGCTTAAACTTTTTATTAGTTATTAGAAGAAAAGTACTGTACAGGCAACAAATGTACATATTAAATAATTAAAGTGAAATGTAAAAAGCGTAGAATAATTTACCTAAGCTTTGTAGTTGAAAGAGGATATAAATTATAACTTCCAATAGGGACATTTATAATTCTAAACTCACCACCTAAAAATGCATTCAGATGCGCAGTTGTCGCTTTTAGAAAAACTACTCCTAATATTGCAGCGCTAAGTTTCATAATGTGTCTGAAGAATCCAGACATTAACATCTATGTATCTTAGCTCCTATTGAGTTGTAATTTCCAACAAGTTAGTAACGCTAAGTAATTCGTTATGCTACAATCAGATTGTAAATCGAATTTGTAATGACAGATAGTCGACAATTTCTCATTATTTATCACCGTTTATTTATAGTAATATATTAATAAGTACATATTTCAAACAATAAATATACAACTATTAAATACATTAAATGGTTTCAAATAGTGGCATCTAAAAGTAATCTATAAAAAATTTTTCCCAAGGATTTATAACGATAAATATCGGTTCCAGTATGTTTCGAAGCGAGTATTTTAACAATTAGTAATATTTCGGTTTGTCCTTTTACTTACAGTTCAAATTATATTCTTTTAATTATTCAATATTTTAATGATAAATGTTACAATTATCTTTTTTAATAAAATACAAAATGATATGCATACAGAGAAACACTAATTAAAAAATTTGATCCGGTTCCGGTATTTTTCGCTGTTAAAACCCCTATTATAAATAAATTTTTTGTACTTTATTTGGCACTTTGTTCACCGATATCCGTTATATATTTGTATATAAAGGTCTGTGGCTATGTGAATACACTAAATACAGATATTTTTGTATATAAACCAACCCAAGTTCGAGCTAAAAAAAATACACACACACATGCACCATGAGATAAATAGATCCGCGGTATATTTGATAGTATATATGTAAATACATAAATAGAGAAAAACCTGCCCACAATTAAAATACCTTCACTTTCAGTTTCATTATGCCTGCCAAATAAATGATTTTTATCTGCGTAAAGTAGAAACTGGAATAAATAAGAGAATTTGTTACTTTATTTTGTTTTGTGGCCAAACACCTCCGCCCAAATGTGGCATGAGAAAAACAAAAGACTCTTGACTTTACAAATTTATTGGCTTTGTTAATGTGATAGGTTGCTAATAAGAAAAAAACAGAAAAAATAAATACAACTCTTGTAGCAATACTGTGAATCACGATTTTATGCAAAACTGAATGCTTTTTTGACTCACTTGTGTTCCGTTACGATTACTGCAGGCTCAATTGCGATTATAGCATTACAATAGTTGCAAACTTGCCACATTTTAAATTTGTTTTTCATAGTTACAAGTTGTTACATTTACCAGCGTTCAGCTTCCAGGCATTCTAATAAGATATCTACTAGAGTTCATATTAGGTTCAATTGCATGACTATTTAAACTGTTTAAATGAACAAAGTTTATCAACGAGTTTCAATTATTTTTCTAAGAATTAATAAATAAAAACAAAAAGCAAGAAAAAAGTTTTTGAATATAAAAATATGAATGGAAAAAAAGGGAATCGTAAACAAGGAAGCTCTAAGATAAATATTATTTTGGGTACAAATATAATATAATATAATATAAATACATATAATATAATCATAGTTTTTGCGTTCAGAACTGCTTTCTAGTTTATGAATTCCAATTTTTAGTTCGAGTTCTACTAATGTGCTTGTAATTTTTTTTCTTCAAATTTTTCAGGGGTAATAATGTCCTTCAATTGAACTACGCTTCACAACTAAAGTAGCTAAAATTCACATAATTTCTATATACTAATGAGTTTTAGTTATGAGCTTTGTTGTTTTCTTCCGAGAAGATTCCATTAAAAGCGAACAGATATAGTTGGGATATAAATCGTAAACATTGACAATAGATCAAAAAGCTTAATTGAATATGAGAGCGATGACATTATAACTTTAATCTAAATGAATACCAGTTGCTAAGGAGGACAACGATCGACCTCTCCGATATCTCGATGAGTGATGAGAATAATAATAAACACATATATTAGATAATCTTTTTATTTGAGAGAACACGGATTTGTTTTAGTTTTTTGTTTAAATGGCTTTTCAAGCGGGTTTTTTTTTAATTAATTCATTTCATAGTCGTACAAATGCGTAACATTTTCCCTATTGGGTATTAGTGTTAGATTTACGGTGAGGTTGTCAAGGACGCAAAAGCAACTCAATAATGGAAACAGTTCAAATAAAACCAAATGGACTGAAACGTCATGAAGTGGCCAAACCTCAACAACGAGATCTAAATCGATTTTAAATTGCTTTGGTCGTTTCCAATTGGCACTGATATTGCAAAATGTGGAAGTGCTGCTTTGTCGCCGCATTTTCTCGCTACAATTTGCGGTCCAGATCAAAGTCAATTAAAACAAGAAAGAACGATCAACGATTTTGGGTTTGTTCGAAGCTTAAATACTCTTGTAGATATTAGCTAACCTCAAAAAAATATATAGAAAATTTCAGATCGGTTCACAGAGCGGTTGCACGAACCCAGCCGTTAATTTGAACAATAATTTACTTTTATACAACAAATTCATTTTATATTCTCAATTATTTTGCAGTTTTCTTGGAAATTTTATGCCTACAATATTGTCTATTAAAAATATTTCAATCTTTTTTATAATCAAAATCGAGCTGATATATATTTCTAGATAGTAAAACATAAAGAATTAAATTTAAATAATTATATTTTTCATATGCGAACCCTTATTTTAAGAAAGGAGTCAGATTTAGAATTGTAATGCAGACTTGATATCAATATGTATTTCATTCAAAACTTGACTGAAAACCCGAATCAAGTTGTTAAAACATGCTAATTTTTAAGTATACCTCGGTTAATGTAGAGTATATGTAGAGTATGTATATGTACAGGATGGAAGACTGCTGGGTTCTCACAAACTTCTAGTATTTTTAATAACACTTGTATCCGTTGCGGTTACTGGAAACAGCCGAAACACTTTGCTATAAATCTTATATTTATTGAACTTTTGGAATATATTTCATTGTTTATGCATAAATTGACAAGAGAATTGTTATTGTTGTTAAATTCAATTACCGCTCAAAACATTCGAATACAGAACACACCCAGTGTATTTGATATATCCAGAGGTGTAAGGCATTGGTCGATTACTTTAATTGCGAGATTTATCCTGTAACGAAACAAGTAATCTTAATGTAATCAAAGTAATAGTACGTAAAGTGAATCAGTAGAAATTATCAAGCATTGTGTAAACATAAAACATAAACAGCAAACATAACAAATATAGTATGATTCCATGTGATCTAAGATCAGATTTCTTTTTGACATGCTTTCACTCTCTGTTCCACAGTAAAAACAAAAAGGTGATTGGATGGACAACATAACAGAGTCATAGTTTCTGGAGTATTACCTGTCATCACTTGCATAAACTCTGTAATTGATTATTAAGAAAAGTAGTATAATATAAAGTATAGTCATCATTTTGATAGAGAGCGTCTGTATTCAAAGATCTCTTACCATCGAAATCAACAGTTCCCGAACCATCGGCATCGATTTCCTCAATGATCGAGTCCAAGTCTTGGCTAGAGATTTTATCGTCGAGTTCGTGAAGAATTCCTCTGAGGGTGGCAACTGTGAGATATCCCTTTCCTTCCTTGTCGTACACACGGAATGCCTCCTTCAGCTCAGCCTGCAGAGCAGCCACATCCTCCTCGACCTCAATAAAGCGAGCTCCAAGCTTGCAAAATTGTTCAAAATTCAGTTTATTAGTTGTTCCCTTATCGACCTCTTTAATGAGGGCCTTAACTGCCGGCGGTTCGAGTTTCTGGCCCAAGATTTCGAGAATGCTTGAGACATCGCTATGATCGATCCATCCAGTGCCTTCCAGATCAAAGGCCTTAAAGGCATTGCGAAGAACTGGCAAAAAGACAAAAAAATTAGGAGATTTTTCAGGGAATCCATCTGTATTATTTACTTCTCAATTGATCCTTGTCATATTCGGCCTCAGACTACAAAGGAAAATTTATCAAATTATTATATTTTGCTTTAATTTGCAATTAGTTAAATGGAGATGCGAATAGTCAAATGATTTATAAGTAGATATATACGTGTATCGTACTAATTTTTGTACCCTACAAATGCCCTCTATAAGTACGGTGTGTTTTTTTTAATTTCTATCAAGGCCAAACATTTGTCGAAACCAACAATTAAATTGATTTATGCCCTGAAAAGCATTCATTGTGCACTCACAACATTTTTAACAGTATTTATTCCGAATTATAGATGATAGGAAAAACTCACCATTTTGCAAATGAAAGTCCAATCTAGGGTAGATTAAAAAAACCAAAACTAATTAAACAAATTCCAAAAAGTGCAGAACGAATCGAAATATTCACCAAAGATTGATTTGCACCAACTGAAAAATTAACTTTCGATCAGATCGAGTTAGCGCCAGCGTCTAAGCAATTCGACTTCTGTCCGCCGTATATAAACGACGACGAATGTCTACGGCAAATGTCACCACGGTGCGGGATAACAACAACAACACCAACAACAACAACAACGACGACCCGTACAAATTTCACAGCAATCTGTGAAACAAATGCCAAATTGTCGACGTCGTCTTTGCCAATCGATTCAATCCGATGCAATGCGAAATGATGCGATGCGACACGATGAGAGATACTCAGATACAAATACAGATACAGATACTCGTACTTATGCAAGTTGCAAGCAGCAAGGTGCAAGCTGCAAACTGCAAACAGTCTGCCTCACGCACACGATGCCACTGACCTGATGACTAAGCATCTGCAAAGATCGGTCAAGTTTATTAGAATTATGAACCGAAAGCAGAATGCGTCCTTCATCCCTTAAAAGCTAATGCGATACTCATTCAAAATTATTTTCAATACTTATATTTGGACAACTTGACATGCAAATACACTGGAATCTTTAAAGCTTTTATATTTATTTATTTATTTATTTAAGAAAAAAGTACAAAAAATAAGTTTAGAATTAAAAATAAAATTAATATTAAATATAAATTATAAACTGTAAAGAAAAAATGAAAACTAGATCTGGGGTATGCAAAAATTATAAATGATCCAATATTTGTTGCAAGGGTTGGGAAAGCCCAGAAAACTCCAATCAAAAAGTGGATTAGAAAAAGTATTAATATTAGACTAGTACAGTGAAATAAAACAAGTTTTAGTATTAGTAAGGTCAGGGATTTACCCAAAGGTATCGAAAAAGCGAGAGTTTCAGGGAAGGGAGTGAGAGCTCTGAGGAGAAAACGTGAAAGAGTCTATTATAGTTGGTGCATAAAACACGAAACGAACCGTGTGAATCGAAATCAGTTGTGCATGTAGAAAAAAAAGGCTTGTAATCCCTAGTAGACCTGCGGGGGACCGAAATGAGAACTAGAATCGATCTCGCCAATAATCAATTTGTGAAGAAAAGCAACACCAAGAGCTTTCCAACGATTAATTAAGGACGTAAGATTGAGAAGACGAAGCCTATCGAAGTACGGTGGTAAACGAAGGTTAGGATTCCAGTTAAAGCCACGTAAGGCGAAAAACAGGAATTGGTTTTGGACTGATTCAATTCGATTCTGGTTTATTTGATACCACGGGCTCCAAATGCATGAACAGTATTTCACGATAGGACAAACTAAAGATACGTAAAGGAGTTTAATGGTCAAAGGATCAATAAATTCTTTCGACCAACGTTTAATTAAACCAATTATTCCTTTGGCCCCATTAACTAAAGTATATGGAGATGTGCAAGTTGAAGAATAATTTGCAATCAAATAAGACCCCATGATCCTTTACAGATTATTCGTTGCAACGGTATATTGTCAATCGTATAAAAACCTAAATAGGGCCTAGTACGACCAAATCTCATGAACATACACTTTGAACAATTGAGATGCAACTTATTGGCCGAGCAGAATAGTTGCATATCGTTCAAATTGACGATTATGAAAAAGGGGATCAGTGTGTAAAAAGATAAGGTTTACTTCATCCGCATACATTAAAATATAAGAATGGAACAGATTTGTGGGTACATATATGGTGGATGTAGATTATTTTATGCAGATAGTAGTCAAAAATATATACATATATAACACAGTCGAAAATACGGACTCTGATATAAGGATATCACATACACCTGTTATGTAATATCCTTATAGTAAATATTTATTTTGTCGACTGCTATAAGTTGAAAAGGAAATTTTCAAATGAAAAAACAAATTTTTATCTTATAGCAGTCGACAAAATAAATATTTACTATTCAAGATTAATTTAAATTTAACAATAAAAATAAGAAAAAAAATATAAAAAACCTTAATTTAAAAGGATTGGAGGAAAAAAATTCAATCAGATCAATAAAGGCTTCTGTACACTAAGTACACATTGTATTAAACAAATAATATTCAATATTAATTAGACATTTTTTAAGTAAAGAGAAGAAGAAGAATACCCGTTACTTAAAAAATAAGTAAAAGGGTATATTGTGTTCGTTGGTATGTATATAACAGGGAGAAGGAGGCTTCTTCGACCCTATAAAGTATATATATTCTTAATCAGCATCAACGGCCGAGTCGATATAGCCATGTCCGTCTGTCGGTCCGTGTGAGCGGCCAGATTTTAGAGACTATTAGAGATATAGATACCAAATTTGTCTCACAGATTTCTATAGACCGCACACAGGTCAAGTTTGTTTTAAATTCTTAAGACGCACCTTCTGTCCGTCTGTATAAACACAAGAATCTCAGAGACTTAGAGATAAAGTAACCAAATTTGACACACAAATTTCAATAGGCAGATCAAGAGTGTTTCAAAATTAATCCACGCCCCCCTACGCCCCCGAAAATCGCAAAAATCAACTCGGACACTATTTTTAAGATAATAAGTGTTAAGATAATAATTTTTTGTGGTAATTAGCGTTATTTTGCATTATTATCTTTTATCTCACTGAATCGCATCAAGATCTTACAAGTAGAACGGCAGTTATGGCGATTTAATGTTTTCAAAGAAATACAAGTTATTTCCTTAAGTACTTTTATATATATTGAAATAAGTAGCGGGTATCCTCCGGTCGGAATCTCGACTTTAGACTTTCCGACTAGTTTTCTTTAATTTAAAGTTTGTATAATTATTAATTTATAATTAAAGTTTACTTTACTGACTGCTCTTACTTATCATATTGGCCATATTGACTCGGCTGTTGATTCAGAAATATTTTATACTGATCGACCAGTAAGATCATAAACCTTTTATCCGCATATTTAACTTTTGTCAATTGTGAAATCATAGCTGTCAACTGTTGTAAATTTGAAACCATCAAGATATCACTTTATTATACTAGGAAAGCATACATTTTTCCAATTGTCAATTATCATCTAGCCTCGGTCTGCATGTGCACGGATTTTGAGGTTCGTTGTGGCCTCAACACATTTTAAAGCTATGGTTAAGGCTAACACTTGCATCATGGCATTTACATGAAGGCAGAAAGAATAAATAAAACGTTTAAGAGTTAATGCATGGACTTCCTATTTATGACAAACATCTGATCTTTCGGCAGGGCTGCCAACAAGTCGATAATTTGAACTGCCAATCTGAAATACATTTTAAATTAATGCCTGGTCGAATTTAGACTGCTTCGTTCTCACCACTGTCGTCTTTTACTGCATCCTCCAACTGCTTACAACGTCATTTTCTGATTTATTATTATTTATTAAATATGCAATTTAAAACATTGCAATTAACCCTGAAAATCCCATTATAACGCACGTCACTTTCTGCAAGCTTACGAAGCTCCAATCTCGCAAAGAAATAAAAACACTGCTTGTAATTGTAAATAAACTGCTTGCAAACGCAATCCACAACGCGTTAACAACAAATACTGCTTGGAATAATTTAACAGGTACCCTGCTTGCAGCAGCAAATAAAACTGCAAGCAGTGCTTAAATTGCAAGGAATCTTCGCTTTTATTCGTAATGTAATTTTAATTTTGAATTTCTTAGATAACTTTATTACAAATGAGCTGAGGTGAGGAAAGGTCTAGTTATTTTTTCAATAGGTAATTACTAAAAAAGGATGCATTAAACTCAAAAGATATACACATACAAATTTGTATTTACAGACAATAGAAAACTTAATTTTAGTACATTTCTAAAAAAATACTGTAGACCTGTTTTAGAACTGGATTCGAGAAGACAACTTTCGGTATAAGCTTGAGAGATAAGGCGGCCGATAAAATTCAATCTAAAATTGTATAAATTTAGTCAGTAAAGCCATCAGAAAAGAGTCGATTGCCTGCTTAATCATCACCTCCGGTCATAACTTCCATAAATTCTGCAATTGGACACGAAATATATATAAATATTTAAAGACATTAGGGTTTTTTAGCTGGTGCTTACCGTCAAAGTCCACGGTGCCGGAGCCATCAGAATCGATTTCCTCTATCATCATGTCGAGGTCATCGTTCGTCAGCTTGTCGTCCAACTCGCGAAGAATCTCCCGAAGAACACCGGTTGTGATATAACCATTACCCTCCTTGTCATACAACCTGAAGGCCTCCTTCAATTCGGCCAACATGGCTTCCGCATCCTCCTCAACGAGGAAACGGGCAGCCAATGTTGTGAATTCCTCGAACTCAATTTGCCCAGAACCATCCTCATCGACCTCAGCTATAATTTCCGCTAATGTCGCTTCATCTAACTGATGTCCCAGCATACTCAAGATGGTTCCCACCATAGGCGTGTTGATGTATCCATTCTTCTCCGGATCAAATGCATTGAATGCATTTTGCAGCACTTTAACCCCAAAGAAACTATCCTTAAGAACAGATCTTTCTTCAGAACTCAATCAATACTCACGTGCAATCTGTTCCTTTGATAGTTCGTCCTGTAACATAGCAATAAATAATATAAACTATTAGTTTTTTTTTTCTTAAAATTATTGTAAAGCTCGAAAGTTTGATCTTCCCGTCGGCATAGCTTATTATTATTATTTCGGTTGTTTTAAAGTTTTCTGCATGTTATGAACACCCATTCCATATATGTATTTCTAGAATATTAAAGTTTTTTATTAATACAAATTGGGATCGCTATAAATATAAGTTGTTTTTATATTTAGTTTTACTATTCTACTACTTTTACTTTTACTTTTTACGCTAAAAAATCTAAGATTTCTTAACTTTATTTTTATTTTATTCGGTGATCAATATCATATAATAATATTTACAACAATTAACCTGAAGATGATCTGAAAATATAGACTCTCATAGATCTTATTCATAATAAAATAAAATCAGATTGCTAGAAATTTTAGTAGTATTTATAGGAACAATCTGCAAGTTTATATGATTTTTATCATCCCAAACATAGTCCTCATTTCTCATTTTCTTTTTAATAAATAAACAATTAAAATTTTTTTTGTAACTTCATAAAACTTTTGGTCTCTCAAAAAAAACCCAATACAGTTACAGATTTTGGATCTTTATTTTCATTATATTCTGTTTCCATACCATTTATATCATCAAATAATATTGACAAGATAGAACTAAAGACGAAGTGAGTCAATATAGACTCTTAATTGAAAAAAAAAAAAATAAGTTGACTAAGATATTTCTTGTCATTTTTTAAACCGTAAAAAAGAAACTGTCTTTATGGATGTTGAAACATTATAATCACTTTGTTATAGTCGATTTAGCACTTTTACTGGTTTCGGGGTAAATAGATCTATTCACTGATCGAGTTCGAAAATGTTTATTCTTATCATGCACACCTAAGTTGGTTTTTTTTTCTTCGTTTTCATAATTCGTTGTCTTCATTTGTGTATTACAATTGAAAATGTGACAATTTTGTGAATTATAAACTTACAGTCATGATGATCGTATAAGTGTTACACCGATTCGACGAGCAGAGCGATATTCAAGTTTGGTAACACACACAACTCACACACACATACACACAGAGACCGCTATATTAAGGCAACTGAAGCAAAGACAAACAAAAAAATACAGAAGAATTGTTAAGTCGCGTTTGAATAGAATAAAAATGAAAGATATTAAGATGATTGAGATTTAATGCTTAATGTATTCACTGGTTTCGAATCCGTGTATCACTGTAGCCACTTCCAGGTGGCAGGAACCAGAAAACTGCAGCCCAATTCCTATGTCGGAAGACTATCTTCAAATACCTCAGATATCTCGGCTGTTGCAGGTGATAGATACAACGGAGACGACACTCGCTTTACAACTGGTAGCACGTTGTCCATTTACCTGCATCGCCACAAAGAATAACAACATCAATTTGATGTCGTCGACCAAATCGAAAATCTTGTCATATTTGTTTGTCTGCCTCGTCCTTAGCTCTTAATCCCCTACTGCATCAGATTCTCGCATTTATTTATAAATGCAGGAAAAGTGCAGATATCAACACACTCTCATAATTTGTATTTGCACATAAATAAACATATGTACGAGTACAAGTACCAGTACCAGTATTTGTAGTGCAGACAATTTCTCGTTTCTCGTTTCTCGTTTTGGCACTCGAAATACTTTTGTCACTTTATAGTATTTCAAAAAGAATTTTAGAATTAATTCTCAACAATCATATTATTGTTAGTTGCGCGCATTCCCTACCTCTCTCCCTCCTTTCCATCACTTACACTTCGAGGGCAAAAACATAGGCAATGAAAGAGAAAGATATATAGAAAGGGACAGAGATAAAGAGCAGCGCAACATAGAATTTTCTCGCTTTTCCTTCTTCAGTGGCGGTCAAAATACTTGAGAGTAAAAGTTTAATGATAATTATAATTTCCCATGTCACTTGATTAAATATTGCAGGTAAAACTTATAAACTTTGAGTTACCCTGTAGAAGAGCTCTTCTCATTGAAACAAGAGTTTGCCAAAGACTTTAGAAAAGAATAACGTACTAAATCATGCGATGAATTGAGAAAAATATACCTACACAACATTCCTAAATATATGGATTCTTCACGATAAAGAATCTATGCAACAGATTCAGGATTGACGAAAATTGTATTTTCTTTATTGGTTTATCTTAACTTTTATACACAGAAAAAAAATGTTATTCTAAAAATTCAAGTTTAAAATTCTGGATTTTTGCACGTATTTTTTAAGTATGTATTCAGGATATTATTGTTAAATTAGGATAATACATAGGTAGAATGGCAACAATATTAAAAATTCAACATTACAAAATTACAAAATTAGTTGATCCAACTGAAAACAAATCTTGCAGAGCCTTAAAAATGAAAGTAATGTTGGGAAATATCAAGCCCAAGCTAAGTATTTTGTATTTGGCTTAAAAAAAACTGAGATTACGTTACTTCTGACACAGCATTGGATTAAATTAGTCCGGAATCCCGGGACTTTTTTTCTGTGTGCGTTTGATAAAAATCATGATACCGATAATCACGGTAAACCACCGGGGTCGAAAAAATGACAATTTGCCTCGGGCCTCGCGAATCCCCGAGGTTCTAAATTGAAATGAAGACAATCAATAAAATAATTACGCAAATGGGAACCTTCAAATCTCTTGCCTCGATCCCCAATATGTCTTAAAACATATGGGATGATATCCGATTTTAAGAAGGAATCAAAGCGAAAGGAACATCGGTTTCGGTTATAGTCGTCTTTAAGTTTTTAATTATTTTTTAAAGATTTCGTAATGGTTGCCGTCTTTTTAATAATTTAATATATCTCAAACGCTTTCTTCTGTCAATCTATCTTTTACAAAAATATTTGATTTTAGAGACTTTTATTCAATACAACAGAAACTGTTAAGGACAAACAAACCAGTGCACATTTATCCAAAAAAAAAACAAAAATTGTTTTAATTAAAAATATTAATTTATGTTTTATGTAAATTATATATTTGATTAATGATAAAAACTTTAAAAAAAATATTAAATTTAAATTTGATTATCCAACTTGATTAACGCTTATTTGCTTGGGGGAAAACGATAGAACAACTTTATAGAATTCACATAAATGTAGGAAATTGGTTTTATTGATATATACTTTGGTAATTACAGTTATCAATTTCAATAAATTAATATCGGACAAAGGTTTCGGTTACGGATTGAGTCCCTAAATTTGAAAGTTCATATGCACCTTGATAAAAAGTACTAATTTTCCTCGGAATGCCAAAGATACTCGATAAATATCCTTAGTTTACCAAAATTGCTGTTTTTGCTTAAGATTTTCGTAAAACCCAAAAGCATTTTAGATGTACACATCTCTTATCCCATAGAGTAAAAAAGTTTTCATTTAGCAACCAATATCCATGGGTATATAGATATATACTTAACATATTCGGACAAGTGTTTCGTTCATCTTTTGCAGATACTTGCACAATTTCATTAGCTCTGTTTCCTGCTGAAATTGGAATTTTAGTTGCATTCAGCAGGAAACACAAAATTCGAACTCGATTGGAAAAGAAGAAACTTCACATCATATTTTATGACACTCGCTATAGTTAGTCTCTAACTTTGGTGTATTTATTTCTGCAGGAAAGTTTCTTTCCACACTTGCACAACTTTTTATTAAAATTATTTTGTCAATTTAAAATGTTTATGGGGTATAACTATGCAGATATTTAACTGGAGTTTAAAGAAACTTGAAATTCTTTTTATCAATTTTCTTGTACAAACCATTGTTGCGTTGCCCATCTTTATTAAGTTTTATTTATTGAGTGTTGTCTAAGTGATAAAATCTTTATGGAGAATCAAGAGATAGCGAAAGGAACCAGTGAAGAATGATCCTTAAAAAACTTTTGCAATCGCGGAAATTTTTATGTTTGATCTAAATGACAGAACTGAACTAACTGGACCAAGTCAAAATAGATGATGGAGGCACACGAACGGAAACATTCATAATTCGGACACACACAAAACGACACATGCACGTCAACATTCATGAGTGTACGAGTATATTCATATATATGAATATGCAAGTGTACATGGATTTGTACAAATACAGATGCAAATCCAACAAGTAAGTACGATACAACCGAATCGATTTTCTCGCACACAGAAAATGGCGTGGAAACGATTTTTGACGTCGACGTCGACGTTGCGAATCCACTATAAATTGTCATTCCAAATAAAATTCAACGATACTAGTATTGTAATTCAGTGATGCAGCTAAAATAATCTAATACACAGATACCCTGTTTTACATACAGCTTCACGAATTAAAATAGGGGAATTACCTACGTTCATGTAAATCAATTTGTACTGAAACTCGGACAATGCCAAATAATATTCGCTAAAAATAAAATACTCTTTCTTTTACAACAAGTTAGAAGACCATTTCTTACATCAAAGAACACTGGGTATACAAACTCAACAAATTGGTTTTTGAAAAACTAATTTGTGATAACAAAGAGCTATCTAAAAGCATATCATTTAATATACCTCATAGGTCTTGAGTAAATCTACCACATAATAACCACGAATAATGCCGGGTTATGTCAAGCAGTAAATGATGTATCTCATCCATTCATCATAATTCCTCTACAAAGATACAATTCTCATTATAATTAATACTCATGTCTAAGCACTTATAACAATATGAAATGTTCGGATAATGTGACCAAAAGCAACTGTAAATTCAATTAAATAGAACAATTTGTGGTCAAGAGCAAGCCACTACACTCAGTCTATTTAAAATCTATTTTCCTTCTCTATTTTCTTCTGTTTTCCTTTTGAAAAATGTGTGTATGAATATGCGAATCTATTGGAGCAACCACAAGCGACTATAGAAACAGATTCAATGCGTTTCTTGATCTTTGAGAATTTTAAAAGGTCTTTTTATTTTTACATGAGTAGGCAATATTTTAAGCAAATTAATTTACCTACATCATTGCAACAAGAAACACCTGTATGTTAGTATGTAAGTATGTCATCCCATTGATAAAACATAAAGTAAAAGTGGCTGAGATAAATGTCAACGTAAATCTAGTAAGAATCAGTTCTCAATAGACGAGCGGATAAACACGAGAACATCATGAAACAATTATAATACCATATACAAGGGGTTCAAATGCTTTGACGTTCGGCGTATGTTTATGTATTTTTAGGTACGAGTTTCTTTATAAATAAATACGAGTACGAGTACAATTGCGATCATTCCGATGCGGCAGAACACGTTTCCACTCACGTGTAGTGAGGCAATAATCTAGCAGTTTTCGTAGCAATGTGGGACTACGAATACGTGTGTGGATCGTGCCAAGTTTTATAAATATGCACTTACATACCTCTACCACTAGCTAATTTAATTAGCAATGAATTTTCGTTTTCATTCAATAGTGTTTGGCTTTAATAAAATGGCATAAAAGCAACGCATCTTTCATTTGATAAGACTAGGCAAGAGTATGAGCAGTTTTCATGCCAAATAGCCAATTAGTCAAACATGTCCGTCTGTTTCCTTCTCTCTTTGCAAATTAGCTGTCGTAGGAACATGAAAATGGAACATACTTACAAGTACGGTCGCCATTTTGTTCCAGCCTTGGCGCATGTTCGTTTTATAATCGCTATTTCATGATATCGATAAATCATTGTCTGGATTTACATTGAGTGCAAGTTATCGGACAAGCACACTCCCACGTCAAAGTAGAAATGACCTTTTGTATACCAATGTGCAATCTTTAGCTTTATCTACGAGTATATATTTTTTGCATGAAACAAATACATATGTCAATTTGGTTTTTGTCAAAAAAAATACTTGACTGACTGTATATAATCGATAAATCTCTTAATTATCCAATTTGCATAATTGTGGGGGAGTCGGTAATCTAATCAGTTTTATTTTCATAATATCTAATAATAATAATATGCTGCGCTCGTTCACTGATAATAAGCATGGCTAATTTGATAAATTAATCACACAAATAGCGAAGCTGATTAGTACGCTGAGAACTAACTTGAAACATCGACGGTAATCGCTACAATTGAAAGACTATAATATCAATTTATATATGTTTAAATCAAAATCATTTGACCTGAATAATGAGGAAAATTCGAAGCTGCCGGAACACCTCTACCAACCACGCAGAATACGATGGATGAAGTATATTATAATACCAGTGGGAGTATGTTTTGTGCTTCTATTAATTATATGCAATATAGACTTTTCGACTGAGGAATCACATACGAATCGGAACAAATACTTACAATCCGCCAAATGGTGCACAACTAATTGCAAGACATTTCAAACAGGTCTATATTGCGCTGAAAATGTGAAATATTTAAAAAATTGCAATGATAATCTTCTTCTTCACATTGAAAACTACAACTTCCCCGAGGGGATTATTACCAGGGACGTTTTTGCAGACGAATACAGATTGCAAAGTTTGGTTTTAAGCAATTGTTCCCTGATCTATATAGAAGATGGTGCCTTTGATCGAACCAACCTACGCAATCTTCAGGAATTGAAACTATTTAATACCCAGCTCAAAAACATAACACGGAAAACATTTGAAGGACTGCATAAGCTCCGGAATTTCTCCCTATTTAACAACCGCAAAATGATTTCATTTGAAAGCTTTATGGTACCCCTCGCAAGCACAGTGCGCTCGGCATCCATTCATCAGCAATACAGTGGACATTCAAATTACACGCCGCGTGACTTTTTTGGCACTGTAATCTATCAAAATCTCAAGAGCATGGATCTAAGAGAAAATAACTTCGGAAGTATACTAGAAATTAATTGGTTTAATAATATGCCTGTTCTGGAGTCATTAATCTTAGCAGATTGTAAATTTAACAGTATCCATTTCGATATAAAAGATGAAAGTGTTGGCAGGTTACGATTTTTAGATTTGAGCGGAAATAGATTGCTAAAGATTAGTTCAGAGTTTATATTGCATTCCATTAAAAAAGGCATTCGATTAAATCTTTTAAATCGTAATACTAAGATCAAAGAGTTTACTGTAATGCCATCGACAATTTTACCGAAGGAAATTCGCGCTATTGACTTTGATATTTCAAGTGATACTGATGCAACCGATTCCATTGAATCGACAGTTACCACCACAACAATAAAAACAACAACAAGAAAACCACCAAGACCTGGACCTACTCCGGCAAAGACTACACCCAAACCAACAGAGCCTTCGAATACAACTGTTCCATTAAATAATACAGATATAACCACTCCTTTAGATGAGGATGTCACAACTCCCTCCACATTAAATAATACGGAAATTACCACACCTATAGGTGAAAATGTCACACCTTCCTCTGATCAATCGGATATCATCTGTCTTAATGCGGCTAAAGACCCGATCTATAACCTATCGATCGGCTGCAATGCACGGTTTAAAATTGAGCAACAAGTTGAGAGCATACTGTACATTACTCTCTCCCAAGTAACCTATGACTACTGGAATATGGTTTACTTCTCACATAATGCTTCAGTCAGTTACGTAAATGCGGAGGACATAAATGTTGGATTATTGGGTAACATAACGATAACAATAAGGGACTTGAACTGTACCACATCCTACGTATTTTGCCTGTTGCAAGGCAATGAGTTCTCGCCATTTAATTGCCAATCTCATCACACAATGATGTGTGATGAAACGAAATCATCCTGGTTCGAGGATCACAGTGTGATGATCATAAGTCTGGCAATTGTCGGTATTTTGTTGTTTGTAGTTATAGGGGGAGTCGCCATGTATGCCACCTTGTGGCATCGTCCGACTTGGCTGTGTGGCAGCAAGCGCTTGCAACGCACGACACGTGACTCACTCACCATGCTTCTCCTGCCGCCAAGCTATCAGAAGGAAGCGGATGCTGCAATTAGGTAAGCTATACAGCAAGTCAAGTAATTATTTTGACAAATCAAAAAATCATTTACTTCAAATTTAAATATTCTTAAATTAAGAAAACACATCTTAGATTTAAGAACATTTCAAATAAGACAAAAAAAAAATTAAAATGAATTATTAAATTTATAGTTTTCTTTTTTCTTTAATTTTGAAGTTTGGCTTTATTATTTTTTCTTGTTAATTTTTTAATGTTTATTTAATATGTTACGAGTGGGATCCGAACCGGCGTCTACTGCTTCAATTGCTAACAATTTCAGATTTTGATTCTTGTATCAAGAACTTTGATTTTTTAGATTAATACTCATAGTAGATAGTATTTTAGATTAATATTCATAGTATTAGTAATATGGTCGCAAAATTATTAATATTATTTGTAGTACAAAATATTTGAGTTGAATGTTTTTGATTTTAGAAGTTAGTCTTTTTTTCAGTGGATACATATATATATATACTTTATAACCTTTTCAATTCTGGTTGCTAATAATCATACAAAAAAATATGCGAACTTTCTTCTTTGTTAAAACAATTACTTGGCCAACTGTGAACATCAATACTAATTCAAAGTCTCCTCTCTAATTTTTGTATAGAAACAAAAATGGCGATAATGCGATTGGTGATTATGTGGCATACTACCGACATTTGGAACAGGCGAAACTTTATGAAACAGAGTCCAACAAATACAATATTCCACCTCAAGAAACCGCTCCCCCCGCACCAAATACCATCAGTAATACATATGAATGTGTTGATTTATACGAGGAGCTTTCGTGATCGTTAATAAATGAATTTAGAAGTAAATACCATTTTCTGTAAATGAAGTATAGTATTGTATATAAAATAAATGTATCTATCTGATTTATACAAGGAACTTTCGTGATCGTAAATAAATAAATTAACAAGTAAATACCATTTTCTGTGAATAAAGTATAGTATTGTATATAAAATTAATGTATCTAGTTTATGTATTGGGCTATCACTTATTTCTATTGATAAGGTAAATGCGTATTATCTATATCAGCAAATACAGTTGATTCGACAGATAAGCCAGAATCTAATGCAAATATATTTTTGTCAATAAATATAACAATAATTATATGCTAAATGTTTGTCAGTCTCGTTCAAGCTCTCAACCATTGAAATGCAGTCGAGTAACAAGTATCGCAAAGAAAAACTCCACTACGAAGAAACCGTTTCCCAAAGGTAAAAAATAGTGAGATTCTTAAATAAAAATCCTATATCTATCGTCAGTTATAAATAGATTATGTGTTCCCTGTTCTCTAGTTATGTGCATAGATTCGCACATTTAAAGGCATATGGTATAGAGATATGAATACCGTAAAGTAAATGTAATCAAAAAAATGTTTTACAAAAAAAAAAATGTCTCTTGCTGGTTTAAATTTGATTTCCTATTTAATTATAGTTGCTTATGGTTCTGACTTTTATATTCTTTGAAACATAAGATCCATCAAGCATAAATATTTTGAAATTAAAAAAAATAAAATTCACATTTGGACATTTTCGCCAAAAATTTCTTAAAAACTTGGAAATTCATTGCCAAAAACATTTTAGAGTTGATTATTTAAAGAAATTACACTTAAATTAATTGAATTGGATAAACATACCGATCACTGCGGACGGCGGTTCCCGCTAGTGACGAAAGCTGTTTGAATAAATTCAGATTTTCTATATTTTTACCCATTTCCTTAAAAATGCTCAGGATTGTATTTTAACGCTTATTTGACGAATTAATTTAAAGCTTATCAAATGGAAAATAATCACTTTAATTGTAATATTTTAAATTTATTAATATAACTGTATGCTTATGGTTGAAAACTAAAGCTACAGGAGATGCATCCATAGATACTACGGCTTTCGGCTGTGTAATAGTTTAAATAAAATAAAAACTCGTTGACGTAGACCAATAAACATAATTAATCTCTTTAGAATATTTCGTAGCATTTCTTAGATTTTTGCATTTTACTATACGCGGTCAAAATCGAGCTCTATTTTGCATACTTAACTAAAGATCGTTGAAACCTATCTTTTGCTCTTAAGGGGTGTAAATGACTTGTATTATTTCATAATATATTTAAATTTTTTTAATATAATGCGATATTTCAGTTCTCGGTCAAATGAAAAAATCGGCTCAAAAACAAAATGTTTGCCCTGGATTTTGCTGACCATCGGAATCGGCTTATGTATTGTAGCTACCGGTATATATATTGTGATATCTCTTAACAGTCATGATAGCCGGGCTATGTTGGATTTAGACCCAGAGATTAATGTTAGTCTTAGTCGTGAAATTCTTGAGGAAGGATTTTTCAATTTTACTTTGGATGGGTAATATATTATATAATACAATTAACTTTAAGGCCAATTGCTAACTTATGATTTTACAGAAAAATATCAAGTGGCTTACAAGCTCCTCAAATAGTGAAAGGATGCCGTGAAGTATCCTGTCGCATTGACTGTTATGATAATGAGGATTTGTATCGGGACATTGCAATTGTAATGAATGCTAGTACATGTGAAGTGATTACTTCCCTGGTAGTATCAAATCAACTCCAACAAGACATTGAAGCTTTGTGGATTGAGTCGAACCCAACAGTTCTTAAAATTTTGCTAATCAACAGCCAAATTTCTAATATAAAAACTGGAGCATTTTCTGCGTTAATGTTTGCAAAGGTATTCCATATGAGTTGGGTTGATCTTCAGGTATCAGAACTTAGCAATGGAGCATTACTTGGACTTTACTCTCTGAAGAAACTGGAAATTGAATTTAAACTTCCCAACATCAGCATGACATTTCTGCAACCCGTTCAGGTAACTTTGACGCATCTGAGAATGAATGCCGGAATATCTTTTAAAGGGAATTTGAATGTTTTCGAGAATATATATCTGGGTAAATTAAATCACCTGGATCTGAGCCACAACAGCTTCAGTGGTCCACTTAGTAAACGCATATTCAGCGGAACTCCAAATATAACATATCTCTTCTTAAAGTATTGCTCAATAACTTCTATCGAGGATACTGCATTCCAAGATCTAGTCGATAATCTGATTCTGGTTGATCTCAAGCACAATTTACTCACCCAAATCAGTGACAATGTTCTCCACATGGGCGGTAAGCGTATATTACTCGACCTTGAACCTAACAACTGGCTCTGCAACTGTCAACTCCGATCAATGATTGCTTATTACAATGATAATAAGAGTCTATTTATAAGCACACCATATTGTAAAATGCCATACAACCTTTATGGTAAAACATTTGATGAATTAAACGCTGAGGATCTGATCTGCGGTCCACCAATGGAAATACCCAGTAATCTTACTACGGATACAATATATGAAGTCACAACAGATGGGAGCGAAAATGAGTCGGAGATTCTTAGCGAAGATTCCATTACCAATCAAGACTATACAGAAGCTCCAACAAATCAAAGTCCATATGGGGCAATTCTTCAGTTTAGCTGCTCGGAAGCTATCGATTATGATAAGACCGACAATAAAATCGAACGTGATGTGAATGAGAAGGAAAGCAAATTCTATAGTTCAGGAACCTTTGTCTTCGAACCACCCCGGTATGATCTTATATTGGATATATTCGAAAATTATAGTGTTCGAGCTTTTATTGAGGGATATCAGAGGTCTGATCAGTATAACATCATTTGGTTTTCCGATCAGTTGGACAGCGGTGCAATTAGGAACGCATCCCAAACGGACTACACTTGTATGCAATATGAAGAACCCTATTTAATTGTTGATCCCTTGAGACAAAATCGAACTTACACCTTTTGTATGATGCCCATGGACAGTTTGGTTATATCTCCTCTACTCTGTCAGCCTTTATATGTGCCTATTGCGAGGGACAACTCGGATTCTAATGATATCTGGATTCCAGAGAGTGAGAAACAGTTTACTATCGCAATGCTTTGCCTCATCTTCTTCATGTCAACCGTATTTGGGGCAATATTTGCCTATCTGGGCATAAAATCCTTTCCGAATTTATTGGAAGGTTCCAAAAATGTTTTGGTAGTCAAGGAAGTCGATAAGGAATGTTACGTGTCAACTATAACCGATTCGAGATATATAAAGACACCTCTAACTAAACATAATGTTGCCGAAAATTCATTTAGAATGAGAAACAAAAAGTAAGCTCCTTTATATTATTTAAAAACAGTTTTTTAATTAATCTTCTGCATTTAATTTCTATACAGGTCATTTGATACATCAGCTAAAATTTATGACGCAAATCTTCCAAGTTTACTAGACTTAAGATCTCCATCTACTTGCTTTGAAGAACCCTTTTCGCCAATAGAATTTCAGACCATCGGATATGAGATGCCTAAACAGTTTAAGAATGACATCAATGAAAGTTCCACCATTAATAAGTGCCTAGACCGACCCAACTCCCCGCCTCCTCTGCCTAAACGTAATTCTATTGTCTCTGATTACATGGAACCCAAGCTGAAGGCATAAATAATATATTTAATATGCAATATAAATGAAAATAAACTTATAAATAAATGTATATAAATATGCAAATATTCAAAAATACATCGATCATCCCAGTCCGACAGCTGGTGCAAAAGATAATAATATTTGAAATTTTTAGTGGTTAAAATTTGTGTACAGAAGCGTATTATCCCCACGGATATTAATGAATATTCAAATGCTTTCTAAATTTTTACCTAAAAATTCTACCACAAACGCAACTTTTTGAATGGGACACTTTTTTTTAGGATTGCTTAATGTTTAATATCATTATCCAATTTTTTTCTTAATTTCTTCAAGATCGCATAATTATAACAGTACTTCTAGCTGTTGTAAGTTGTGATTGGTGAAGAGAACGCCTCAGAGCGCCTTTGGAGGTTAAATATATATTATATATCTACTCCCTTCAATGAGACTCGACTCTATATGCGATTGACAACATGGGCACGATAATGAATGCGCATACTTGCATGTGTAGGTATATATATATATATAGATATACAGCTTATCTCTAAATCGAAATCTCTTGCCTTTAGCACTCGAAATATTCTGGCTAATACGCTGATATGGATAATAATAATGTTTTGCCATTAGCATTCGTATTAGATATCATCGCCTACAGTCCCCTTTTAGTACTCGTAGAGAGAAGTTATTCGGCTAAAACACGTGCGATTATAAAAAGATTTATTAATGTGATTTGGTTTCATTTCACTAAATGGAACAACGTGTTGTTCAAGTTTTCAAGAAAGTTTCTTCAAAGTTTTATTACCGATAACGATAAATGCATTGTCATGCTGATGCTCTCATCACAAAATCCTTTGGGAATCCTCATAGTTTTCTGCATGTTTCTCATCTGGACTGGCTTATCTGTGATGGCATATGACATTGAATACTACAATAACACTACAAACTGGTTAAACAAATCCGATATTAAAATATCCGATGTTCGCCAGGCTGTCACATTACTTAAGAAAGTTATGGGCAATATCAGGTAAATACTACTATAATATTATTGATTTTTTCGCTAAAAAATGAATGTGTATATATCTCTACCAAAAATATTTAATACTGCGTTACCGTTATCACTGCGATAACACCTATTATCGTGTTTCATTAATGGATGCACAATGTTGAATAATGGAAATCTGTGTTTATGCGACAGTGCTTATCTCGGTGATATGGATACAATCGGAAGTACACAACCTAAGTGTCTAAAGGTCCAGTGTCGAATCATTTGCTTCAATGGTAGACAAAGCGAAATTGCAAAAGATATAACAATCGCTTTATCCCAAACAGATGATGTAAGTATCTCTTCAGGTAAAAGCCCCAATATTTATAGACTTGCAGAGGGTATTACAATTTTGTTGAGAAATGTGTTAATTATTCCAAAAAAGAAATTCAGATCGCTGCAAGAGTATACGATTTTTGGGATGCGGAAAATAAATTTTTCTTGTTGTCTAATATTTTCATTTTATCAATCCAGAATAATCCATGTATTATCATTGACGAGTTGCATCTCTACAACTATAAGTTCCTTGAGGCCGTGTTGCCAGTCGGATTTTTATCTACGTACACCAAAAAGATAAGGCTCATTTACATCGGCATCTCAAATATCACCGAAATTGAGAGTGGTGCATTTGGCGGAGGCATATTCAATCAAATAATTTTAGAAGAGCTTCGACTAGAGAAAATGGATCGGACGTTTTTTACAAACATCACATCACATTTCAAAGGCCTTTCAATTGTGCAGGAAAATGTACCGCTGCAAAGTGTGTATCCCGACTTTCTGGACATTGTGCAGTTTCAAATTGAATATCTAAGGCTGCGAACGGGAATCACTTGTGTACGGAATGTGACTGCTACTGATCCGATTCTAGGAGCACTTTCCCATGCCGATTTCAGTTACAACAACTTCAGTGATCAATTACTTTACGATTCGTTCAGGAAATTAACAATGGTCGAGCGTCTTCTTCTGTCATACTCTAATATTGTATATTTACCTAATTACATTTTTCAAGGTAATTTATTAAAAATAACTTTTTAATATTTTTAATTTTTGTACAAGCCAAAACACCATTCATAACGGAATTTTTAAGTGCTAAGAATGTATCGATAAAATATGTCAAACCAGTGTTGGCTAATTTCGACAACTGACAGTGTTGCCCTATATATATTTTTTAAGTAAATGCGCGCCCGTTAACATTTAAATTTATCTTAATTTTTACAGATATGAAATATTTGGAAATATTGGATTTATCTCACAATAAGTTGACGACGATTTCAAAAACAATATTTGGGATTAGCGATATTTCACCTAATTTGAGAATTTATGCGGATTCGAATAATTGGCACTGCGACTGTCAACTGCAGCAGGAAATGAATAGTATCTTCAATTATCAGAGCTCAAAATATTTAATGCTTTGCGAGACTCCAGAGCAATATAAGACTTTCCTAGTATTTGATCCACGCATCTGTAATGGCATGGATGAGGAAGTAACGGCACAAGGTCGCACCACAACAACAATAACTACTACGACAATTAAAAGTGTACCAATCTCCACAGTCAGGACTACTCCAAGATTCACAACAGATCATCCAATTTTTATTCCAACGATATCAACAGCTGCCACTGTCAATCCGAATCATATTGTGCCCTTGGAATGTACTGCTTCCAATAATTCATTGATCAATAACGTCACAAGACAGAATTGCAGATGGCCACAAATTTACTTTATCCCCAAAGTATTTGGGGCGCTCACTGTCAAAATAACGGTCGATCAAAGGGATAGTCAAAGTTCATTTGGCCTATTTTGGTTCTCAAAAACAACAAAAGAATATTACATGATGGAATTATTACCAGACGAATTCGGTCTTGGATGTTACTTCACAATGCCACTGCAGACGATGGTAACTAAATTGGTGCCCAACGTGGCTTACACTTTCTGTTTGGTCGATGATAATCAAAACTCAGTGTCCCCCTTCAGTTGCAAGTCTGTACATGTTGGCAGCAATTTAAATACACACTATAATACCTGGCTATCGAAAAGAATGCGAACCAAAGTAAATATTATACTAAAATATTCAGTATGGTACAGCAAATAAAAAATCTGCTTTGTTTTCTGAATTATACTACTTCTCAATTATTACATAAGGCAAATTTACTTTTTATTTTTAGGGTATTTCTGCGATGGTTCTTGGCATCGTTTTATTTATGTTCCTGGGCATATCGACCGTGTTTTTGGTATTAAAGAAGAAACCCATCTGGCTTAAGGGAAGCAAACGCGTCATCACGCCAAAGTATAGATCGGGCGAAGTTGTCGTATTGCCACGATCTTACACAGCAGAGTATCTTAACTATAAAGAATCCATGATCTCTCGAATTAGAGAACATCGGTAAGTGAGAAATTATTAGTATATATTTTTATATTCCTTAATAGATAATAATTAAAAAAGCCCATGCCAATTTTACATCTAGCTAATCTCCTTGCGATCAGAAATTTAAAAACCAATAAAGTTTATTTTAATTTAATTTATAGACAAATCGACTTTTTAATTTTATTATTTGTTGTTATTTCCATGTATTATCCAAAGTTTATTGACCTAAATTTTAAAATAAGCAAACAATCGATTATGATTGGCCACTTAATTCCTTCATCTTAAATAAACTTTTCGAAAAAAATTTTATGAATAAATATCTTTGTTTTTAGATCAATTTCATTTATCTCGAGGCAGAACTCTGTGGAGAGTCTGGCCAGCAGTGGCAGCTACATGGAAACAAATTTGTATGAAATGATACCGACTTATATAAGTTTTGATAAGGTACCGCAAGTTGATGCTCCCAGCCAGCCGGGAAGCCAAATACTCGATGCCTATCAATCGCATGAAACTTTAGCTGAGACTGACAGCGTCAAATATGCACAGATTACGCCGCGAACAAAACGCATTTCCAGTGATCCATTGCCAGCAGTTCCCTCCGATGTTAGTGATGTACCATAGTTATTTGAAGCTACGGTCAATGAACGCAGTTCTTAACCATAAACCTACAATATTTAATCAATAAAGGCTCTTGTGTTTAAATTATTTGAAAAGATGACTGACATTCAATCGTTTTTAATCACCAAAATGACGACAGAGTAGTTCACATTGTCTATAGGCCTTGGGCTTAAATCCTAGACTTGGATTTGTTTTCAGAGGCACCTGACAGTGATTTATTCGTCCAGTTACATTGTTTTTTAAATTGAGTTCCGTTTTCAGGTTCCGTTTATACTTGAAACTTACTGGAAATATGGATGACTCTCCAGTTTTGACATTCTTTAGAAATTCATTCCAAATATATTTAGGTCTAAATAAGTATGTTAATATATACATTTAAATTTTTTAATGCAGCTTTAAATTTTTATTTAGTATTGTGGCATTTCTACGGTTTTAAAATTTGGTCACTCTGTAACAGTATATGACGCTTGTTACTAGAAATAATAATGAATTTAGAAACGAAAATTAGGTGGATATCTGTTAGTCGATTTTAAAAACCCCTCGGTTTAGGCGCCCGTGTATATTTTCCATTTATTAAGGATTAAAAAAATGACTACTGCACTAATTTACGTATTTATATTGGTCCATTTAAAAGGTGTACAAAAATTTGTACATCAGTGGACGTCAAGCAAACCTTATGGAATAATAACCTTGATTGTAAATGTGTAAGTTAAGAATAAAATCCATTAGGCAAAACAGCCACATGTAACTTAATTAATTTTAATAAATAATATTCTAAATCGATATATATAAATATGTTTTAATTTACGTTTAGCTGTGAAACGTGATCATATGGACATTTTCTGTGCTGCCTATTGAATAACCTATTTACATGTGTGCTCCTCAAGTACCTTTGTACATACATCGCATTTAACCTGGCAGCACCAGTGGAATTTGCAGTTGCAGCGCTCACGAACGATGATATTTTTGGTGTTGTAGCCTCGACCACAGCAGAGTATACCGCAACCATCGAGACCCGACGAAGACTTGTTACAGACACGACCATGCGTACCTAAGAGATTTCAATTAGAATTGTTTACTAATACTGTGCTACACTATGAATGACTTACCTGTCCACTGCAATAAACGATTTGTACGACACCAGTCAGGACTCTCATCCAAATAGATCAAATCGTGAGCAGTTGGAACTTTAAACTGGCTGTTTTTCACCTGCAAACGTCCACGTTTATTCAGCTTCACTTCCGTAGCCTCTTCATATTTCTCTCGCAAATAGTCACCTAAAAAAGTTAAGCAAATTTAAATTCATAATGAAATCAGGTATATAACATCGACTTACCAATTTCTCTTATGGAGGATAATTGCTGCCAACACGTGATCAAACTGCATGAACCAGAGACTCCATGGCATTTGCATGTAATTCGTGTCTTTTTAATAACGGCCTATTTGAGTTGAAAAGTTAAAAGATACAAATATATATACTTTGCATAATAATTGTAAATTTAAAGAGATATTTTATATTGACTTATTATGGTCGTAAAAAATATTTTTAAAAAATATATTTATATATCATTTTTATATTTTCAGAAACTATATGTACATCTCAATAGTTCAATTTTCCATTTCATATGAAATGTACACTCAAAGCTTATAAATAAATTTTAAAGTTAGTTTTATTCGTTAGATCCGAAATAAAACGTGATATAAATTTATTTTTAAAATCTTGACAAAAAAAAATAAAATCAATCAGGTCTTTTTCATAATAAGAAAAAAAATGGGATATAAAAATTTATCTAAAATATGGATTCTTACCCTTCGGCCAGCTTCATTATTATGTAGATTCATTAAACTTCGAGCCTTGATGTTTGCATTCGACAGTACAGGCGCCTCTCCACTGACGGCCCGTTGATTCTTGCGCTTCCGCTTGCGGCGTTTGCCATTAGCCTCTCCGTTAAATAGCTTGGAGTTTAGAATTTCACGATTGATATTTTCCTATTGCAATGAAAAAAAAAAAAACGTAAGAAAATTGTTTTAGTAAACAAGCTGGATTTACATTTCAATAGAGGATGCAGTTTGATATCTTTATATTAATTTAATATATGTGTCTGGCAAGCTCAACTTGACTGTCAATTAAAAGACATTCAGTGGTTGGAAAATTTGTAAAATTGGAAAGATTGGTTACACAAAGGGTTTTCATACTTATGTCAGCTATATGAAACATTAGTCCAATATATTCAGTTCCGAAACATGTAGCCAAGATATAATAAGAGTCAGACAGGCGAATCGGTTGATTAAGAATATAAATATACTTTCTAGGGTCAGAAACGTGTCCTTTTGTGCTACTTCCATAAAGATTGAAATTCATAATCACAATAATACGTGACGAGAGTTAATACATTTTTCAGAATCCTCCCAGATCTCACCTGTAATTCGATCATTTCGTTTTCCTTTAATTTTGAGTTGAGAATTTCCTTTGTGATGCGTTCTTGAAGCTCTAATAAATCCTCGGAATTGATGCGAGGCTCTGTGCCATCATCATTTCCGTTATTAAACTCTTGTCTGGGTGGCGCTAGTGATGACGACATCATCAGTGAGTCGTTATTTTTTTTGTTAGTTTTTGTCTGAAGTTCATATAAGACGGAACCCGTTTCATTTTTAGTGGTCAAAGGGTCATGGACTAACTTTGACTCTTTCACATCACTTTTGGAAGATTTCTTTTTTAATTCAGGTTTTCCCCCACTCTTTGCATCATCAGCTTGCATCTGCTTGCGCTTTTGCTGCCCCTGATGAGCTGCTCGACGCTCAGGATTGCCAGCTCCACGAGTGCCTCGGCGTGTCTCCTTCTCGCGTACATCAATAAAATCTGTGGCAAATCTTAAAGAAACGATTTTCAAAATCTAGAATATATTCGCAAATACATTATGTAGTATTATTAAACTTACTTATATGCGTACTCGAGATTGTCGCCACATCCGCCCCAGGTCCAATCGTCGTGCAACTGTTTGGGTCGCGACCCGCGTGAACAGCCACATGATGTCAGCTGACCATCTCGACATGCACGTGCCACAAAACTAGTCACTGTAGCCGCGGCCAATGCATGTATGAAGGCCATTTCTGGTGTTCCTGCAAATTGAAGAATGTTTATTTTATTATTTCCATCATTGCGTTACATGGCTAATTTTGTGAACATACTCCTTATCAAAACTATAACTATAGTTATTATTATAATATTAAACATGTTTCTGTTCATGAACTATGAACAAACGGTGTCAAACGGCTGATTTTGACTATGTTTGAAACCGATTTTCGACCGCTTCGACCGGATTTTTTTCTGAGAGTACAAATTAATAAACAAAAACTTGTAGGAAAGGTAGGAATACTCGTTTCATACATTTCTTCAAAAGTTTTAAACTAACATACTATTACTGCCTTTCTGGTTCACATATCTTGTTGTGATTAAGTAGTATTATAGGTTATAATAATATAAAAATAGATCGTTATATCGTAAAGCCGATGGGTGTGGTGGTATTTTACGATTTGCAGGGAGGAAAGGTTTTAGGTTTGTAGATGCTTGTATGCCGAATTTGGTTGCTCTAGCTCTTATAGTCTCTGAGATCTAGGTGCTCACACGGACGTATAGATGTCATATATTTTAACGAGCATAATATACCCTTTTACGAATATTTGAAGTAACTGATATAAAATTATTCTAGTCCCGTCTGAATTTCCAAATAATTCGCAAAATTACCTAAACCAGTCATGGGACCGAACACGGTTGCATCGTCTGTTGTGCTGCAATTCCAGCGACGGTTTTTAAATTGAAATTGACATTCCTGCAAAAGATGAGTATATATTAATAAAAATGCTTACAGTTTTCACGATAACTACTTACTTGAATTGCTGCACGGGCTCCTCGGCTTATCGCCGGCATGACACTGGTGTGCAGAGCACATTGTTTTTTCTGACCGTAGGTGAGTCCCTCCACAGTATAGCAGTTATCTGGATTAAGATTGATAGTCTCTGAATACGCTGTTGGAGGGGGCAAGGTGTCGTTGACTTGGTCCGTTGGCACCATCATGTCGAACTGATGCACATTCGCGAGCATAAACTCGCGTCCGCTGGTGACTCCCGCTGAAGTCATTATAATATCGTGGGCAAAGTAGTTGCCCGTTGATTGTGAACTCTTGTCTACTGGAGCGGCAGCCTGATCTGACAGACTACCGCCAATATTGCGACGCTTGTGCTCAGAGCGTGTGACACGCGAGAGCGTCTGAAGATCGGGAGCATCTTCAGGAGCTGCCGAATCGGAGTCGGAATGTACTTTAAACGAATCGGGTATTTCAATGGACACCGCAAATCGCTTGGTGTTATTGATGGTCTGTATGATTGGCTCAAAGCGTGGACGCATGAACTCAGCCTGGCCGCGAAACCATTCATCACGTTCACGCTGACGCTGTTGCTCCTCCCGCTGACGCTGGCGCACACACTTTGGTGAATCCGGATTTCGCAAGCAAACTGGACGTTTCGTTGTTCGCTTGCTCGTTGTTTCCGGAGTTGCCGGCGTTGTCGACACAGGCGCACTCCTTACTGTCGTCGACTCGTCATCACTGAGCAAATGCACCTGAGGAACTCCATCAAACTTGTTACGTTCTTTACTGCGATCGGATGAGCCGGCGGCGTCACCAATCGTCTGAACAAAACTATTTGTCTCATCCTCGTTGTGGTAATAACCTCCAAACGGGGTTTGGCCTGGTGTGTGGGCTCCCAGAGGAACTTTGCGTGTTGGCGGTGCTATTGGGGCGGCATATTGAAGTACTGGTCTCTGAGGTCGCTTCACATTCACGGTGGATCCCGTGCTCTGTTTTGTCTTTTCCTTCTGCAGGCTGGGGAATTTCACAAATTTCGACTCGAAATTGGTGTCACTCTTCGTCATGTTGTGCAGAAAGAGAATGTGCTTCTTCAAGTCATCTATGTTAGATGTCGGATCGGGAGGTATTGTCGTGCTTGTGTGCGATGTTGTGCTCCTCCGTCGAGTCGCCGTGCTGAAGGCGGATCGTGTGGGAGTTGCACCTGTAAGGCTCGAAAACACTGGCGTCTTCGCAGGCACACCCCAACGCAGTTCAGGCGATGCGTTCTTCAATGCCATCGGCACAATGAATTTACGGTCTTCATCCGTAAGACTGGCTGGCAGACCGTTCTCATCGGTATCCTCATCCAACAGTATGATTTGCTTCTGATCCATCTCTTCCTGAATGGGATGTACGCGCCTAGCCTGAGCGGTGGGCGTCTCCAGTCTTTTAGTGAGATCGGCCTTAACATAGCCAGTTTCCGAATCCCGTAGATCCACCGGCTTAATGAATGTGCCCAGCTTACGCAGTCCCTCCTGGTGCATATAGGCTTGTTCATCTTTGGTGATATTCAGCGGAATACTCGTATTGGCCAGCTGCTCATCCTGTGCTCCAAATTCAATAAATGGCGATTTAAGCCCCAAAGAGCTGTGAACAAGAAGCAAAGATTGAAGGCTTACATTATTGGCTGAAATCTTAACTTCATTTGTGTTATACTTATTCTACAAGAATTTTCTAACAAATAAATGCTCTGATCACAATGTTTAAATATTATTAACATAATTCACATTGTTGTGCTGTATATATTTTTAAATGTACTTAATATATCTGGAATTAATATATGATTATATATTTAATATTTATTTTTGAAAACATATATTTACTTTTACTTTTTAATTTATTTAATTTAATAGAAATTAATTTTAGTTTATACCTAAATTTTGCCACGCTAACTAGTTATTGTCTTACTTTCTACAAAACTTGCAAAAAACAATTCGTAACTATTTAATTAATATTTAATTTTAATTTTAATCAATAACTCAAGACAAAATTCTAATTCTTTAATCTGATTAAAAAAAATAATAAAGTAAAACTGAAATTTACATTCATATTTAAAAATAATAATGTTTGTTTACTGTTTCGTAAATATTATTATATTTTAGATCAAAAATAAAGTACAAGTTTAATTTGTATGATACGAGTTGAATATAAAAGTTTTCCCTGTTTCTAGTATAGTATATCCAAAAGTATATCCAAATCAAAGATTCTCCCTGATTATTTTAAAGTAAACTTTTAATTTCGATCCCTGTTTACAAGTTTGTATCGAATATTTTTTTCATATTTTTCTTTCTTGAAGACGTGCTTAAACTTAAAAAGATAAATAAATTGATTAAATTGATTAAATTAACAGCAGGGAAAACATTTCTTGACACAAGTCGGAGAAATTGGCAAGACTTGAGAGAAAGATATTACTTTCTATGCTTATCAAACAAATTTTCCAAAATTTGCATAATTTTCACATAATCAACAATTATAGCTTGCTTCAAGAAAACAAAAGGTTTCATTTACAATCGTAACATTGAATTGGTTTCCAAAAATTAAACAAGTTTGCCTTGCTATTGAGACATCATCGAAGAACATTGACAGTTACAGCTGTTTCAACATCATGTAATCTGTGACTTTGTATCTTGGTAATAGAAATAGACGAGCAGGTGTTGCCATTACAATCGCTGCATTATCAAAGTAGGCCAACTGCTAGATGAGATTCTCGCGTGGAACTCTCTTGTATAAAAGCAAGGGACAGTCTCAGTCGAGACAACAGTTCAATTTCATCTTTAACCCTAAACACAATGAATCGGAGTCTGAACCTCATTCTTCTCTTGGCCACACTTGTTTGCCTTGCAAGTGCGCTGGGTGGAAACGATGGTAAGGGTAACGACTATACGTGGGGTGCCAAGGTGGCAACCAGCACCCTCATCGCTCAAGAGACCGTTAGCAGCCGTAAGAGTCTCTTCCAGACGACAACCAAGACATACACGCTCACCCAAGCTGGAGCAACCCCAAAGACTATAGAATACATCAAGATTACAGATCTGAAACGTATGCGAGGCGCTACCGCGGAAATCACAGCCGGTGGTGTAGGCGCTACAACAGTCACTGTTCAGTTCACATCCGCTAAAGGCAGCGCAATCAAATCGCAAATCGAAATCTGGGGTGCATAAGATTTACTCTTTAATAAAATCTTATCTGTAATGTCTAGTATAAAATTTGCTTTATTATTGGCGTACATTCATACCCATTACTTCAAAAGTAAGTGCAAGGGTATATTGTATTCGTTATTAATACATAAATTAGTAATTGGGTGGAGTAAGCGTCTCCGATCCTGTAAAGTAAATATATACTTTATATATAACTGCCTAGTGCTCCTAGATACCAGTGATTATATGAAAGATAGAACAACCAAATTTGGCAAACTGACTTCTATAAACAAATCGTACTACATCTAGCTTACATTTCTGGAATACCCCCAATAGTGGTGTATTTCTTGTAATTAACGTTATCTATTATTATTATTTAATCCAGTTTAAAGTCTTTACCGCATGTTTGACCCTGTAGTTAAAAGGTACAAACTGTCCAATAAGATTGTCGAAAGCGAAAATAATTTATATATTCATTTTTAATTTCTGTTTTCTTAATCGTGTTTGCTTGATTGTAGCTTTTCTTACTAGCTTTAATAATGTGTTATAAAATTATAGTTTTTTAATTTAATTTTATTTAATCCACCTGTAGAGTTGCGCTTCTATATTTATTTATTCTATACAGAACAATGTCAATCGATAAACGTGTACATTAAAGTCTTATTTAACTAACTTAGATAATTTACAAACTGTTTTTACTCGCAAATCAAGTTTATTTTATTATTGTTTAAGCAAAATCCCCAAATAACATAGGAATTTAGAGAGAATTGTAAGATGATTTAGTTTCCATATTTTAGATCAAAAATTTATTTAGATCAAACATTGAATTGGTTTCCAAAAATTAAACAAGTTTGCCTTGCTATTGGGACATCATCGAAGAACATTGACAGTTACAGCTGTTTCAACATCATGTAATCTGTGATTGCCATTACAATCGCTGCATTATCAAAGTAGGCCAATTGCTAGATGCGATTCTCGCGTTGAACTCTCTTGTATAAAAGCAAGGGACAGTCTCAGTCGAGACAACAGTTCAATTTCATCTTTAACCCTAAACACAATGAATCGGAGTCTGAACCTCATTCTTCTCTTGGCCACACTTGTTTGCCTTGCAAGTGCGCTGGGTGGAAGCGATGGTAAAAGTAACGACTATACGTGGGGTGCCAAGGTGGCAACCAGCACCCTCATCACTAAAGAGACCATCTTCCAGAATAAGAATATCTTCCAGACGACAACCAGGACAAAAAAGTTCAACCAAGCTGGAGCAACCCCAAAGACTATAGAATACATCAAGATTACAGATCAGAAACCTATGGGAGGCGCTACCGCGGAAATCACAGCCGGTGGTGTAGGCGCTACAACAGTCACTTTCAAATTCACATCCGCTAAAGGCAGCGCAATCAATTCGCAGATCGAAATCTGGGGTGCATAAGATTTACTTTTTAATAAACTCTTTTTGTAATGTCTAGTATAAAATTTGCGTTATTATTGGCGTACATTTACACCAATTACTTCAAAAGTAAGTGCAGGGGTATATTGTATTCGTTATTAATACATAAATTAGTAATTGGGTGGAGTAAGCGTCTCCGATCCTGTAAAGTAAATATATACTTTATATATAACTGCCTAGTGCTCCTAGATACCAGTGATTATATGAAAGATAGAACAACCAAATTTGGCAAACTGACTTCTATAAACAAATCGTACTAAATCTAGCTTACATTTCTGGAATACCCCCAATAGTGGTGTATTTCTTGTAATTAACGTTATCTATTATTATTATTTAATCCAGTTTAAAGTCTTTACCGCATGTTTGACCCTGTAGTTAATAGGTACAAACTGTCCAATAAGATTGTCGAAGGCGAAAATAATTTATATATTCATTTTCAATTTCTGTTTTCTTAATCGTGTTTGCTTGATTGTAGCTTTTCTTACTAGCTTTAATAATGTGTTATAAAATTATAGTTTTTTAATTTAATTTTATTTAATCCACCTGTAGAGTTGCGCTTCTATATTTATTTATTCTATTCAGAACAATGTCCATCGACAAACGAGTACATTAAAGTCTTATTTAACTAACTTAGATAATTTACAAACTGTATTTACTCGCATATCAAGTTTCTTTTATTATTGTTTAAGCAAAATCCCCAAATATCATAGGAATTTAGAGAGAATTGTAAGATGATTTAGTTTCCATAGATTTCAACACGAAATATTAAGCCATAATTATACTGCGATTGTAGTTTCATGTTGACAAAGTTAAAACCTGGGCCTCCAGAGTAAATCGTAGCGTGGCCTCCAGTGTTGTTTGTCACCTGGTCAAATGCCCGAATGCCCGTGATGATTCGCCCATTACCAATACCCTAAAGTGTGTGAAAATCGAATTATTGTTGGGTTCTCTTCTCTGATCAAGTCCAATGATTTCAATTTAATGAAATTATTTACAATATTACATGCAGCTGTTGATGATATGATACGACATCTATGATATTATATATATTCTTTATTCTGTTTGAATGATCAACGAAAGTGTTTGGAATTTAATTATATCATTTCGAAAAGAAATTTCACTTTTGTTGAAACTCAAACAATGAAAGTTGGTGAAAAAGTATTTAACTTCTCGTTAAAATACGGTTTGTTATTTTAATACATGATGAAAAACCATTTATTCAATTCCTATTTCAAAAAAGTGTAAACACTATTGAGAAAATTCGAATTGAGCACAAAAATACATGAGAGCAAGCGCACGATCACTAAATCGAAACAATAAAAAAAGCATATTATACAATGTCATCAAAGAGTTTTGCTCACATTTGTGGGATATTTAATCTCATGATCGACGTATTTGCCCGGCGAGGAACCGTTCATCACATTCTCAACATGAAGTAATTGCGCCGAATTGGAAATGTTGCCCCATGTGCTGGACACTGTGAAGACCGATGCCACCCAGATCGAAACCAGGAGCAGGCCTGTGAGAATACTGTGAATCAGGGCCATTTCGGCGTAAGGTCAGGTCAGTTGTGTGTGTGTGCGTGTGTATTGTGCTCAGAGAGAAACAGAGAGGGATGACAGATTGCGATCTTGGTACAGCTATAGTCCAGTTCCCGTTTTAGTTCCACTTCCAGTTTCAGTTGTAGTTGCGATCGCGTGTTATCAGGGTTTTTGTAGTGTTTGCAACATGTGCTTTATTCTTTTTTGAAGTGCATAAACCAAGAGATGATCTCTCAATATGTGCTTGAAGTTTGGAGCTGGTACTGCCGCCACTGCCGCTCTTGATAAGTTCAGATTTTCAACTAATTCATGGTTTTGGTATTCGAAAATAGCTACAACCACAGATTATTTTCTACTTATACGCAAAAAAATACAAAAATAAACAACAAACAACATGGTGAGTCAAAGTTTGAGGCAGCAGCTCTCAAAGCCTTATCAATACGTAAACTGCGAGCACGTCAGCACCCAGGAATTTTAAATTCGAAATAAAACTTGATAGAAAAAACCTCTTGAGATGCCGGAAACTAAATACTCTTAGCAATCAAATACGAAAACTACATTTTCATCATCTTAGTATTTTCATAAAATGCATATTTGTACATGAAAAAATTTAATCTATTTTCGCCTTTCTATTGAACCCAGCTCTTGCTTTAAATACAGGAAATATATCATCAGTATATATACATATATTTACATATCGTTCACTAAGTTACATAATGCCTTGCAAAAATCAAATACTCTTTGCAAGAGAATATGAATTTGAGCAAATTTCATATTCACTATTTCTCTTATAATACACTTTTAATACTCTCTATGCAAATTTTGAAAGATCTTAACAAAAACTCTAATAATATTTTTCGATCACATTTGATCAAGTCTTAAGTCTTCCTATTTTAAAAACGTCATCAAGTAATTCAAAAACTATTCAAATTATATATTCAATGAAAAGGTATTAAAGTATGTAAATTAAATCGCTGTCAATTAGAACTAACTGCTATTAGATAATTTCATTTATAAACATTAATTTTAATATATTATTAAACATTTACAGCAAATGTAGAGATGTGTATTTACAAATATGTAAGTGAACGTAGATTAAAGTTGGATTAATTTGATTGGAAATAAGATGGGCATTGGCTATATAAAACGTATATACATGTTAACAAGCGGCACACTGACATCTTAGCAATGTTAAAAAATATAAATTGGTTAGAATCAGAAAAAGTCAAGTGTTATACGTGGCAATAATGTCAGGTATTTCATTTTCCACTTAAAATAAATATTATAGATAGCGGAATTTCGAGATATTCAGAGTTGCAACGAACACTTGCCACATACAACACCTGCTATAAATATTAAATGCTTCTTTGAGCGACATGAAAATGATATAAATTATATTTATAAATTAGGCATACTTACATCCAAGTTGGAACACCTTGCAAGCTAGATACTGCTTCTAGACCGGATACAGAAAGCAGCACAAACGTCATTATTACAGTCCACAGAAGAAAATGTTTTCTCTCGAGAAATGACATTTTTCGCGTTGCAATGGATAATGACTGATATTTAATTTCAAGAATACAATTCTTATTGGTTTCTTATTTATTATAAACTGGATCTGGCGCATTCAAATTTTAGGTTATATTGCAAGTTCTTTTATCATAGTCAGCAGCGGGAGATCATCCATAGTAGACTTGAACATTTTTCAAAGGTATCTTTTATTTCACGTTGGAAATATTTGTACATTTATTCATTCCTCTGATTCAAAAGAAGGTACGCACTCGATTTCCTTTTTGATAGTTATGTTTAATCAGTTGAAGACGATCAAGGTAATCACAATTAAAGTGCACTAGAAAATAAATCATTAGTTACAATAAATAAGTACCTAATTAACTTCTTTACCTTAAATAACTGTTTATTTTAAGAAATACCTTATGAACTGATTGTATTTTATTAGTTCGCATCTTAAAATTAAGTATCTAGAATCTAGATCTAGAAACAGTTGAATGTAAGAGGCAACATGGTGCAAGGTTAAAAAAAGAAATATGCGTAAAGCATCAAGGCTTATGATTCATTATGGTAAAAACTTTATAGCAAGCCCTCGCTTACATTCACTAATATTCAATATGAATTTTAGAGAGTTGCCACCCTATAAATTAATGCGAATGAAATTTTGAAGGCAACCCAACATTTTATAAAATGAACTGAGATCATTTCAGATGTTTGTTTATGCTGATGAAGAATATCATTATGAAGATCATTAACCTGTTACATGCACTTGGTCACTTTCAATATACTCCCTCTTTATGTCCGAGTGCAGGGTATAAAAACAAATCAGTTCAGTACTTTTATTGTAATGGATGGGTATATAAAAAATCAATGCCGAGCTTGTCTGGGGTAGCTGCATGCTGTTACATTTAAATGTACACATACATATTTACCGATACACTTGCACAATTTACATGCGTATGTGTGTATTTATGTGCATTATTTTCCCGCTTGTTCTTGAGATTCTTATCAGTTTCAAATCATATGTACTTGTTCAGTAAAACATTAGAGACCATGTTTAATTAATCTCGCTTAAAAATACACACACAAATATTATTTAATATATGCACATATTACAATGTGTATGCACACGTACACAAACACACACATGCATACATACTAAACACTATGTAAGTCTCTTTTGGTCATCGAACACCGTCGCGTCTGTTGCATTAGCTGCTCTCAGCAGAGAAACAAAGCTAGATGTACCAATCAAATGTACCCAAACACAATACATTCAAGCAAATAATACACGGTACACACAGATAAATATATGAACAAAATCCACACACACAAATACTCACACTCACACAAATGCTTTGGGATCACACACACCCCTTTGTACAGCTTTAAAAAACAGAAACACTTACACACGCATACATACATACTTATTTATGTTTGCTTGCATGTGTAGCGTATATTTATGTTTGTATATATGTATGAGTTGTGGCAACACATATTAAACATGCGTATGTACATACTTTTGTTGCACGCATCAATTTTATGAAATTACGCACAAATCTTATATGCAAACATTCATGTGTATGCTTGTAAATATGTATGCATGTACATATATGTATGTATGTATTTTTGAGTGCTAAACAAGTTGATGATGCTGCTCCAGATATTTGAAGAGACCACACATACATACATACGTGTAAACTTATGTATGTATACACATATATTTTAACTAACAATGCGACTTGTTTACGATAAGCAGAGATGCGTGTTTGGTGTTGTATACATACATGCATACGCATTTAACCATTCTTAAGCTGTCTGAGCGGTAAAAGTATCGACAAACCTCAAGATACACCAGACATTTATACAATCACATACACATACATTTGTATTTAAATATGTATGTATGCATTTGTTGTAATACGTTTTGTTTGTATGTATACTTTGCTTATATGTACATAAGATTTAAATTCATATATTATTGTTTTGCTTTTTTATGGACACTTTGTTAATATGCACAACATTTTTTTCTGTTTATATCAGATATGTATGTACCTTATATTTTGTTTATACATACATATGTAAAATTGTATACGACACTGGCACTATTTTATCAATTAATTACACACAAATATGATGTATGGCTCAATATATTAGTGGGCAACAAAATAAATTTATCCCGAATGCATATAAATATTATACGCACAACGTACACAAACGCATCCTAAAGAAATAAAGAAGCGCGCTGCGTTTGGTATGAACTGGAAATTGTAAATAACTGTTTGGTTCACTGATGCCAATTTAGCCATTTTATAGCTAGTTGTGGCCATTTTCAAAATCGTTGGCTAGAAAGTATTGAAAACTAGCTATTAGCCGGAAATCTAGCTATTTTAAATATATTTTTATCTACGTTTTGCTGTTAATATATTTTATTTTAAATGTGCAAAGGTGCCACAAAAACAAATTTAGATGTTTTCCAACCAGAAACAGTGTGAATACACTGTGTTCGCCCAAAACGCTGCCACAACGCAAAACTTTCCGATCTGGTTCGATCTCTTACCTATAAAAACATAAATTAAAAAAAAAGGAGTATAATTAAACTTTTTTTCTTAATTGTAAATTAGAGGTATTTCCATTTTTGCAGAATTTTAGTTAGAATTTTGTCGATGTAGTAATATTTTCTTCGAATTAATTTTGTAACTTCTCTCCCCGAGAATTGACAAAACTTTATAGAATCATTCGCCAATGCTTTATCTTATTTCAAATTTCATTGGACTTGTCATAAATGCTTTATTAGCTTTTAAAAATAATTGTTTGTTTTATTTTTAAATAGTGCGCCCGTATATCTGCTAGCTGATAGGAAGTTGCTGTCTGGGTCTGAAAAAGTTCAACCGATGCTGCCACCTCACAAAAAAAACTTACATTTAATTTGAACATCTGGCAGCCTTGAAAACTGATTTAGATCATTTCAGTGCCTTTTTCAAAAATAATCAATTAAGTAATTTTTCTAAATTTTGATGATAGTATTTATTTTGCATACTTTGACAAATTTCTGATTTTTTTAAGTTTTTTTTAGATTTTATAAGAAATAATTAAATAACTATCCATAATAATAATAATGGAAAATTAAGGATACTCATTATTTATAAAAATCATCACCAAAACTTTATGTAGTTATAACTTTAAATTATTGCTAATTTATTGGGGACCCCTACTTCTAGGAGTACCACAATATGTAACACCAAGTAAATACTAGTGAACCACTTTGAACAGCATTTCATACCTGTGACTCAGATTGACACTGTGACGCAGTGTGATCCTATTCAATTTATGCATTGGAATATACATACATGTAAGATTAAGGTTCTGTTATTTGTTTAAGTTATTTAACTATTTATTTTTATGTTTTTTTTTCTTAATTTATTAACTTATAATCTCGTAGACAACTCTAACGATACTCAGTTCAGATTGAGGTCTGTTGTGTGTTCTCAGATTAAAGAGTCTGGTCACACTCAGAGATATGGGGCCCCATATGACGAAAAATAGATTTATTTTTAGAATTTTTTAAATTAATCAAAGGTGCGCCGACATTTGTTATCATTACTGAAGAATGCCAATAAATTTATTAACTTAATAAATTTATAAATATAATTTTCAAAATCTTCAAATTTTCTGAAAGCTAATGAATACTTATACTTAAACCAGTTTTTTAAGAGACATCAAATTTCCATTTAAGAAGATTCTGCTTTGAATTAGACTCTGATTAGATAAAATTTTATAATTTGAGTGCTCACTTCCTTTACATTACTTAGCTGCACTTTGTGTCTGTCTATAATTTATTGTAAACGTTTGCATTTAAAATTTTTTATAATTAAGGGGCTATATAATTAAGGCCGTAATGTGTTTTTCTTTTATAGATTTCTCAGATGGTTATGGCCGCTAAGACAAAGCTAAGGGAATTAAAGCCGAAGTCTGAAAATGCATAAAAAAGGAGGAGCTAAAAGCCAAGCTAATAATGTTTGAATTGTAAAAATGTTTGAATTGTGAAACAACAAGCGTGTATCCAGTTGTTTTATTAATAAAAATTAAATTCAATTAAAATCAAATATAACTACTGGCAAGTAATTTCGCTTACTTAAATTTTTACTGTGTTCACAAACAATCGATAACTGTATTACTCATCAGTAAAAGCAAAGTTTATTATTGGTAAAAATTAGTAATAAATGAGTAGGAATTGTGTAATACAAATAAATTTGGTTATATCTACATACACACACATGTATTAAAGTACATTATTATCAAGTTTACCATTTAAAAATTTAACAATTAGCAGTAAGAAATGCAGTTAGTATGATCATAGCTTAATAAACAATGAAGATTTTGACAATTTTGTCGGGCTTACATCGTGTTTATATTCATGCAAACCTGTTGCTCACGCTTCAATTTAAACCTGATCTTTTCAACAAATATACATACATACGAATACTATCATGAACAGTCATTTATATATGCACATACATTCATACATACATACACAAGTTTTTATTCATCTATACGCATACATGTGCATTAAAGTTGAAGTTGTTCGTTCTTAGTATCAGTTCATTTTCAATTCTCGGTTCGAAATGGTGTATGCGTGCGGACTGTGATTCCATACGTAATAATAAATTTGTGTACGTATTAACAATAACTAATATGGTTATGCAAATATACGGATTAGTGACAACAAATATGTAAATAAATACATTTGTATTATTGCATGTAAGCTTGCATTGTTTCATGATCATACATACCTTGAAATATGTATGTATACATACACACATACATATGAATGTATTTATTAATGCAAGTGCCATACACACACACACACACACTCATATGTGATCATACATCCATACATACATATATAGGAAGTGAAAGAAGAGTGAACGAAATTATAAAAAGGGACAGATTTCCCTTTTTTGTTAAAAAAAAACAACACCACCAACAACATATTTGTAAATCTTTTATATACGTTGCAGTTAAGTAAAAGGTGCTTCCAAATAAACATGCGTTATATATGTACATATGTATGTATTTATGTAAAAGCAATCATCTACATACATACACACATATGCAATAGCCCAACCTACATATGTATGTATATGTACATCTAGCTGTATTAATATGCCTTCACTCTCTCCACTGTGTATTCGTATTTATCTATGTATGTACATATGTACACTACTCGTTGGCTTCCATATTAATGTACAAATGTAAATATGTAACTATGTATGTATGCTTTTATGTTTTTGCTTATGAACAAATTAACTGCTGTAAGTATGTATAAGTGTACATGTGCATTAAAGCAGTGCGAAATTACATATGTATGTACATATGCAATGTGGACAGGAGACATACATACATATATACATACTTCAGATTAAGTCACCTTCATGTGTCTGTCTGTCTTATTGCAAATATTTTATGTATACATACAAACATACATACGTATTTATTTATATGTAATTGTTTATTCTTCCAGCAAACAGCAAAATAACAATAACAGCAACAACAAAAACAATATTAAAAGGAAATAGATAAATGTATGCCTTGAAAGGCGGCAATTAATGCTTTTCTGCAGCTTGTGATCAATAAAACAGTATGCCATATTCGACATTTATCACAGATATTTAACAAAAACAAAACACACAAAAACAAAACGAATTTGCAAAATGAGCAGCAACAACTCTCCATCCCTGGATAACACATGTGACCAGGATTATACGGAGTTTCTCAACGAGTATTTACTGCAAACCAATTCAACATGCAACGAGCCGGAGATTCATTACGAAGGTAAGAGATGGCCATATAAACAGTTGGCCAAGTAAAGATTGGAAATACGAAAGATGAATTTCCATCTGACCAACAAGAATAGAAAATTGGTTGTTTGTTTATTATATTGTATTTCACTCTCTTGTTTTACAGATGGAGAAATGGAGGCGGAATGGTTAATTTCAGCTGGATATCCAGAATTGACAAAGCCTTTTGAGCAAGTAAGTCGCAGTTCTATTGTAGAAACTACATACATATATATTATTTACGCAATCAACGTTGTGGAATTCCAACGTGCCTATAATACAAATTGTATTCGATAAATGCAATAAACCTATTAAATGTTTATAATAGCTGATTTATTGTTTATCGTGTCGTATTTTACAGGGTATTGAGCTTCGTTCCACAGATCTGGAGCCAGTTTTAGCCACATTATCGAGGCCCCATGCCGAGGCGATTAAACAGCGTGTTCGGGCTCTCAATCACACAGTACGGGGACGCACAAAGAATCGCTCCAAACGCAAACCCGACATACGAGATGTCTTTCGTGATTTCGATGTGAGTAAGCCCAATAAAAATAAATACACGTAGAGTAGAGTTTTAGTTTTTCATGTTTGTTTGTTATTATTGGCAGGAATCGAGTACGGGAACTCGATCTCGTAGCGCGACTCCCGACTCATTGGATTCGGTGCATGGCGACGATGTCTGGGGCAATCCTTCCATGTAAGTTATTCAAGTTACTTTTCATTATCATTACACTCTCATAACTTAATGTTTATTGCAGACCAAGTTTTGTTAGTGTCTTCGATCACAATGCGACCAATGACAATGTCAGCGGCTTTCCCTCACTGAATAAACACATGAAGCAGAAGATACGCCGGACACCAAGCGCTCCGCTCAAATGCTCGACATCCACGGATTTGTTTCGCGGTTCCCAAGTGCGCTGCGATATACCAATGTATTCCTCGGAGGGAATTGAGTTGCTTGGATTTTCGCGAATTGGCACCATTCATATACCACGAAATCGATCCGGTTCAGATCCATCGTGCTCAGTTGGGTGAGTAGCATCAGCATCTACTTAGCATCAGATGATAAATCTTATCTATAATATTACATTTTACATTTAGGCGAGTGCGCGGCCAAATTATGCAGGACTCGCAGAGTGAGAACAATACTTCTTCAGGTGATTCCAGCGATGAATATCTTCCAAATGCAGCGCGCATATCATCGACATTGTCTTCGCCGGAGAAAATACTTAACAAAATGAACTTGGAGTCGCCTAAACAGGAATTGCGCAACTCTCAGTCATCACGAGACGACGGTATTAGCTTTGAAAGTATGTGCCGAGATAATTCTAGTCAGGACGGCATTGACACGGTAGATGGCAGCTGTGTTATCGTACAAGAATATAATTCCACATCCGACATCGATACCATTAACGAGATAGATCTGAAACGTTTACAACCCATTTTTTGGCTCGAATTGGCCACAGTTTTTGATCGCAATCAGGTTTCGCTAGATAAGCGAAAACCATTTAAGAGGCGTCGAAAGGAGGAGGGCAGTCTCTTTGGCGTATCATTGAATGCACTGATACGCCGGGATCAACAACTATCCGGCATGGACTCTACATTAGTGCCGCAATTTCTCGAGGGTCTACTTGAAGAACTCATGAAGCGTGGAACTAGAGAAGAGGGCATTTTGCGTGTAGCTGGACAAAAACACAAGGTAACTTGGCTCATGATTTGACTTATGGCTTGGATCAAGAACCAAATCTTTAAAATTATAACTCATTTAAAACGAAACCCTTTCTTTAAATAATGCATCTTTCCCTTTTTTTTAAATAATGTTTTTAATATTTTTTATTTGTCTCTATAAATCTGTGAAAAACGAATAATTAAATGATTTCTACATTAGGATTTCTAAATCATTTTTATGGTTACAGTAGTAAACTAATTAAAAAAATGATATTAATTGAAGTTATATTCCTAATAAAGTTAAGCGAACCTTTACCAAAATCTTGGAGGCCTTAAGCCTTAAGATTATTTATTTTCCCATTAATGTTAAAATAATAATTAAACCATTTTCAATCTCATTACAGACTGAATTAATTTACAACGAATTAGAATCGAGTTTTTATCAAAAGCCAGAAAAATTCGCACAATTGCTTGGAAGCGCAAGTGTCCATGAGCTCAGTGCGTTGCTTAAGCGTTGGCTACGTGAGCTTCCCCAGCCACTGCTGACGAGTGAGCTAATCCAGCTATTCTATCAGTGTCACACATTACCCCCAGTGGATCAGATGCGGGCATTATCAATTTTGTGTCAAATGCTGCCACATGAGAACCGTAACACACTCCGTTCGATATTGCGATTCCTCAACTCAATCATTGACCTTAAAGATATTAACAAGATGAACTTGCATAATGTATCCACAATCTTTGCACCATCATTCTTCCCACCACGTTACATACATCCAACGGACAAGAACAGCATTGCGGAGCAAGTGAAAATGGCCGCATTATGTTGTCGCCTGACAAACGTTCTGATTACAAGGGGCGAGGGTCTGTTTCAGGTTCCAAATCACCTTATCGCAGATTCGCGTAATCAAAAGGCTCGACCGGTACAGAGTATTAGTTTTTTTTGCTAAGATCATATTATTAATGTCTATTTTTCTTTGCAGGGTAAACGTGGACATCGGCGCTTAGGAAAGACCTCATTACTGCATTCGACTTCTAAGCCGAGCTCCTCCGGCGTTGAGCGTTCCAACAACAGCGTCAGCGTTAGTCACGACAGCGGTACAACCATCAGTCGTCGCCCCTCCTTCAACCCAAGCCATGTTCATCGCTTTGTGGTCTGAGCCATGGTCTTAAAGGTGCAATGAATGCCTCTGTTTTCCCCATTTTGTTTCAGTTTTTCTATAATTTATTTTGAATTTACTAATGTAACGACTCTTGTGCTTACAAAAACAAAAAAAAAATACCTGTAAAAAGCTTTAGTTAAAGATTGTTTCAAAACGAAAAAGTTAAGTACTCAACAAAAAGCAAAAACAAAATGAAATGCGTACTCTAAAATAAAGTTTGGCCCAGAATTAATTTACTTACAAGAAAAATGGTCACTCAAATTAATCATTTATTATGTACAAAATAATTAATGTATGTATATGTTGTTATGAGAATTGTATTATTTTTTTCTAAAACTGTTAAAGGGTTTGGGAAGTAATAAAAACATTTGACTTGATGCTATTAACATCAAGAAATATATATATCTTAAATTAAAAACAGTTTTTTTTTCACGCATAAATCAAATATTTGTGATTCAGTAAGCTGTGAAAATACAGCACTAACCAGTTTATCAATTTGGCAAAAAAGCTGACCTACATCAACCTTGGGTTAAACTCCAACGACGATGCGTCACCGATGTTTCCTGGGAAATGGGTCATGACACGACAATCATGAGAAATCCAGCTGTTGCCAGCTCATAATCGAAGAACAAAAGAAACTTGGAGACTAAGCATGATAAGTGAAATTCCCCGAAACCTGCCAGGAATCTTGACAACAATCCTCACAAGAATGTTTTATTGGACTTTGATGTCTTTAACAGGGACCGTTACGATTTTTATTTTTAATACAAATTCTTTTTATTCGGATTATAAAATTAAGAAGATCCCCTTCTATATATAGTCTAACAAAAAAAAAAACAAATGAAATATTAAAATTTAATTCTTAAAAAAGTAAAATAAAAGTTAATTTTTTGTTTGTTAAATTTTGTAAAAAAAAAAACAATTAAAAAAAGAGTGATGATTTTAATATGATTAAAATTAACTTTTTTATTTGGATCAAAAGTAAAAGTTTAAATTAGTTTTTTTCACTTTCCCATTTTTCTGTTATTTCTTGTGTTATATTTGAGTTTAAGAACTCAACTCTTATTGGCGATCCCTGGTATTTACAGAAATAAACAAGCACGTTTACATTTATTAATTAAAGACTTGCTATATATAATCTTGCACATATACGGTTATTACATGAAATATTTAAAATTTAAGAATAAATCTATATGTTAAATGTAGATTAGCCATGCAAACGTGAATCAAACGAGTCTGAAGAAAGTGTCCTGCTGCTATTGAACTCTACGAATCGTGGCTTCTCCTGGGACACAGCTGCAGCTGCCTGGTTCTTTGGACCAACCATGAAGTATGTGCGAACACGAGGTTTTTCATGCTTCACAGTTCTATCCTGTAACTTAATGCTGCCCTGCGTTTGACTGTTGTTTATGGTGGTATGCTTGGGCTTCATTTGCCACTTGGTTACATTTGGCCGAAGCTTAGCTGGTATCATATTCGACTTAAGTTCCAACTCTTTAGTATTAAACACTTCACAGTCGACCTGCATCATCATCATGTCGCCATTATTCGATGGCTCTGCTGTCGGCAACAACAAAGATATCTTTGGACGAGCACTTTTATTAGGTGTTGAGGGTGATACAAGAATATGCTCAGTATTAAAGGAAAGCACATAGAATGTATCGTCCTGTCGCTTGATTCCGTTAAATAGATTTGTTGGTTCGCTAGTCATATTAAATGTGTTTTTATTTCCATGAGTCTGTGCATCTATCGTGTCCAATTTCCGTTGCTTATGTTCAATATCAGATATACGCTGCTTGTAGCCCACAAAAGCCTTACGTTTGCCTAGATTCGCTGTCTGCCTTTCCATGTCAGGTAAGTCCAAGTAATCCGTTGAAAATTTAAAACCATGTTCATCATTATCCCTTCCAATGTCGAATGCCGCGTGCTTGCTAAGATTAAGGTATCCACTGACGTTAATTAATTTCTGTAAGTTAAGCGAAAGCCGAGAATATTCCGATTGATTGCCATTAGAGTTCATTGTACAGTTTGATGGAGACGGTGACGGAGACGGAGACGAAGAGCGAGATGGATAGGTGAGTGGCGGGGGATCATCCCTTCTGTTGTAACTGGCTGCCACTGTAGAATTCCAAATCGCGCCCTTTGTTGCATTGTTGCCTCGACTCGTTGTTGGACGCAGAAAGTGCAGTGGTGGCACCACCGACTCCTCCGACGCTTGACGATTGCTACGATTGAGCTTCTCATTGTATTCCTCCTCGGATTCAACCCACAGCAGACGACGGCCAACTGGAATCGGATCATTCACATTCGAGTCAACTGTAACTGCAGCGATCTCGCTGTCAAGATTCTGTTTGCTTAAATACGACTGAAAATTGCCAGCATTCAAAGTCACCATAAAGGCCATGGCAAAAAGGACGGCCACATTCTTCTTGACTGTCGCTGCATTCATATGTTGTTTAAAACTCTTTGAAGCTGGTCTCGGAGCGATCTTGACATGCTGCTCAGATCTCGATGTGGAATTCAGGGAGTGAAGCACGAATTCGCATGCACTTCCCTTGCGACACTTGCACGTTTTGGCGAATGCAACAAGTTGATTGCGCAGTGTCACGTTTTCCTGCAAGAATTAAATATAAATATCAATTATTGTAGAGAAATCAATTATAGATTGTGACACATACACATCTTGCGAATTTCGAATATTAAAGTTTATCAAGATTTAATTTATATAATTAAAGAAAAAGCAAAAACTAGAACACTTAAACTAGAAAAGTACTCATAGCACAAAAATTTAAAATATCTAATTTATTAATATGAATATATACATTTTTCTTTCAGTCGAAAATCACGGGAAAAACTTTTTTGTTTTATAAGATATCTCAGCCAAACTGATACAATATGCATTTAAATTGGCATTCGGCACTGCGCAAAAAGTAATTTTTTTATAACTTTATATTTTATTTATTAAACTCAATTTTGTTCGTTACAAAATTGGATATCAGAAATTTTGGGGCTGGAAATTGCTTTTTTGTGGGATTAAGTAGTACACGTTTTTGTCGAAGCAGAAAATTAAAAGAGAAAGGTTTACTTCATTTAATTTGCAAAATTCCTTTAATGAATTAATGCTTATAGATATAAATGCTAATATCACTTACCCCTTTTAGTGTGTAATTCTCCTTCTCAAGATTGTTTATACGTGTCTCCAGTGAGACAACATATTCTTTTTTCTTCTTACGCGACAGCGAAGCAGATTCTCGATTTTTAATCATTCGTTGTTGCTTCTTGTACATCTTCTCATCTATAATATTTCGACATCTGTAACTGGAGGACTCTGGCTCCCTTATGGGCGTGTCACGGTTGAAAGTGGAGATCTGGTTCTTGAGCAAATTGTGCGGGTTATTCGGGCTATTGGAATTTACTGTTCTTGTAGCATTTCCTGTCTTTACAACGATCTTAGGAATTTGTGTCTTAACGCTTCCATTGATCTTGGCACCCTTGGAGCCATGCAAGTTCATCTTTTGCATAAGTGCCTTATAGTCATTCGAGGAAAGGAATATGGTCTTAGTTTTACCAACACTCTCCGCCGGCGGATCAATCGCCAGCAGTTTATCACGAGCTGGTTTTACAATTTTTGAAGCTGTCTCCACTTTGGGAGGCACAATGCCAACAACTGGTACAATCGGCACTTTTTGTCCAGCTGTGGGAATACGGGGAACTGGCTCAATTAGCTGCTGATGATGGGGAACTGATGCTGAAAGCACCGGAATCTGAATGCTTCCTTGAATACTGTCATTATTATTTTGTATGCTAAAGCTTTGAGCAATTGGAACTGTGGATAATTGTGGTACGTTCAGCGTAGATGACTCAATGTCAATTTTGTCCTGCTGCTTATGCTGCCATGCATCGGAGGTATCACTGTGGACACCGCTTGTCGAACTGCCACTGGAGCTGCCCCAACTTTCCGTTGGTGAGGGTGTATCTCGATCTTGGGTATACGCAAGCAGATTACCGCTAGTTAATTTCTCAATTTCCGTATTATCATTGCAAATGTTTAACAAATCGTTTGAACTTTCCAGACCTCCAAGCACAGAGGTCGCCGAAAAAATTTTATCTGCGTTCAGATTTTGTGTGGAAATCGCCGTTAAATTGTTAAAGTTAAGCTCCAAGTCATTATGTCCAACTGTTGTTTGAAACAAATCGGAGAAAAAGCTATCACCCTGTAATGACGTCTCCCGATCATCGGGTATGATTGCATTAAGGTTCAGCGAAGAATCAAGAGGCGACACTGTCGAGTTTATAATCTCATCAAAATCATGGTGGTTAAGACTGTAGTCACTCGGCGACGACATAAACGATGATAACTCATCTGAAAATAATAGAGAGTATATTGTTATTGATCAAATATCGAACAATTATTCCTTAAATAAACTCTAAAGTTATTAAATTTCACAAGTAAAACTCTCTCTCTCTATTTCTCTTATCAATTGTGTTAGATGAATATCAGCGTTATAGGGTATGCAGGTGACTTGGGAAAGATAACAGTACCTTTGTTGTTGTTGTTTAATTCACTATGATAACGCACACAAACAAAAATAAAACACACGCGCAGAGCTTCATTACTCACACTAGAAACTTGCATATGCATATATGTATGCATGCACTATTTGTTCTAATGCGTGTAACTGACATACTTTTGTATGCACAAGACACATGTGGCAAAATGCCCTTTCACTTTTCAAAATTTTGAAATTCTAAAAAAAAACACTTGTATTTGTAAACGCACTATCACCTTGTATGTATGTATGTTGCTTGTGTGAATGTGCAGCCATAAAACTTACCGTAGAAGCATTCATCCACATCCATTGCACTGACGATTTATAAGAACCCTAATCATACGTCATTTAGTTTGTCCATTCCCTTTTAATATTTGCGACTTATTATTATTTGCGCCGTTAAGAAAACAATTTAATTCTCTTTTAATATTTATTTCACGCAAGGTGTCGACGAAAGCAAAAAGTTTAAGCAATGTTGCCACCTTATATAAAAACAATTACAGTTAATTTGAACGTCTGGCAGCCTTAAAACTGATCTAGATCATTTTTAATTTCAGTGACTTTTCTTGAAAATGTCTTTTTGGTAATTTTTCTAAATTTCGAAGCTAGAGCTTTGCAAAGTTTTCAAATTTTTTGTAAGAATATTGTCGAATTTAGGATTTTGTTTTAGAAAAACTTAATAAAATGTAACATTTTGTTGCTAAATTATTGCTAAACGAACGAATAAGTTCACGTTTGAATTTTTAGCCGGAACCGCCGTTGAGTTCACGGGTGAAATTTACTAAGAACCTGAAAAAAAGAACCGACCTCAATGTATGGCGTTTTATGTGGACACAAAAATGAGTCCTCCATAGGATATTTGCTTAGTGGTTCGATTGAACTATTCATCGCCAACTCACCACGGATTTAGTTCACGACTCCTAAATTCCAAGTGAACTTATTCAGCAAATTGAACTAGAAATTCCAACTCTAGCACAATGGTAACAAGACTATCGTAAACTTTATCGGTTAATCGATAGCTGAAAAAAAGAAGGGTATTTCATGAAAGATTTTAATTTCAGTCGGAAATTAATTGATCTACTTCAGGTTTGGTTTAAAATTTGACTCGAATTGCGACGAGCAAGAAAGAAAGCAAAACTTTGTGAACAAAAGCTTAAAACGAAGGTTGTTTCCTTAGTTTTAAGACATGAAAATTAATTTTTTTTTAACGAAACCGCTTTCAGATTTTTAAAACTAAATTAACAATCGCAAACGTGTCTTTACCTAAATAACAATCTTTACTATGTATATTCTTTTTAATTACAATTTTTCTTACACTTTAATTTATTAAATATTAAATTATTACAAATGCATTTTTGTAAAAATCTACGTCTTTGGATTAAAAACTAAAATTAATCTGTGCTGTTTCAGACTTCCCTAATGTTTAGAACTTAAATATATAGACAATAACCAAAATATTTGAAATTGTTTCTGAAGACAAAGTCCAGCTAGAAGCAAGCATAATGACAAAGGAGCTACAATTTTTTGTCCGGCTGAGGTCAATTGCATGGTATCGATGAAAAGATTATATGGACATCTACTGGGCGGTTTCACAAATGTCGTAAAGTTCGGATAACGAATAATTTCCGAGGGCTGAAATTAAAAAACACATTAATATTTACAGGATTTAAAAAAGGGATTGTCTTACAATCGACATTGACTCGTTGGAAACACGGCAGAAAGTCATATGTTTGCCAGTTATCATAGCATGCTCCACGCGTTTCGTAAATAACGGCTCTGACCATGGCAGCTGATTTATATGCGAAAGAAATGTGCGATCGTGGAACTCGACGGGATCAGAAATGAGAAGCTTGTCTGTCGTAAAAAATAAAGTCATTATTATCATCTGCAGTTGTATAAAGGTGGGCAGAAAAACGCAACCTTCTTAAATGGAATTAATTAAGTTGCATATTCCTACTTGGGTGGATTACTTATTGACTCAAAAAATGACGTACTTAATAAAGAATCTTCGATGGCAATATCTTCAGCTGTCATATTTGCATGGTTATTCTTTGTTTTCCCATAAATTGTGTTGGGAAGATAATCCAAAAGATTTCCATTATACAGAAAAATGTTTTCCACATCTGTCATATTTAAGGAATAGAACTGGTACACGCCAAATAGCTCGAAAAACTCTCGCACTGGTGTCATGCTGTAGCAACCAGCCAATTCGATTTTTGGGTAATATGTAATAAATGACAAGCACATTTCCTGCTTTGTGGAGTAACCACCAAAGGTTGCCCTTTTGCGATGCACTGTTTCATAAGCACAATCTGTGATAATGTAATCTCCCGGCAAGACGACCGTCTCGTTCGCCAGCTGGTGAAATTGCTGATATCTATAATCATAGTTATCATCCTCAATGATGCGCTCCAGTTCTTTTCCTCCTCGCACATGGCGCAGACTCATTTTGCGACCAGCGCGATGCGAATGGAGCGTTCCAGATATGATTTTAATGCCATCGTCGGGAAACAACTAAAAGTATTCCAATATGAGATACTTATGGCTTATTTAATATTTTCAGAATTTAAGTCATACCACATTTGAGCACGACGGTCCACATATGCCAACATTGCGGTACAACTTTTGTCCAGGTGGAATAATTTGGGTATCCGAGATAGATACACCACTGATAATGATTCCTCCATCGTTAGGGCGTAATTGTGGTGTATAGTGAATTCGAAAACCCGAATGATCCACGGCTATAAGCAACAATATACTTAAGTGAAAACATTTTAATGTGAGCTGCATTTTATAACTTACCGTGAAAAGCATTTGGATTATCGTAGTGTATTTCGAGCATATAATACTTGACTCCCGACTTCCCACCCATTGGTATGCCAACATGTGCAGGGAGGAATTGTCCAGATGAACCAATGGACCACACCGCAACTGGTGTCGAACAGGAATCCCAGTCACGCGGCGTCAATAAATTGCTGTTGCAAACGGTGCCACTGCTTCTAACCCAAACATCCCAGGATGCGGAGTTTGAACTCGGATAAGATTTCGTAGCGCATTCAAAGAGTGTCATGTGGTGCACCATATTTTCATGAGTTTTTCTAAATAAATAATACGTATTTATAGACATGTTTATGATAAGATAAAATATTTATATTTATATATATTTGCTATGTAAATTAATAAATTAAATATTATATAGTTCTATACATTTCTGTCAGTTGGTTTGGTTTTCTGTGGCACCCGTGAATAAAAAAAATATAAATCTACCTAAAAATAAAAAAATTTAAGAACTAATTTTTCATTTTCATGACTTTTTATATAAATAAGATACAATAATACCAAGAGTTTTCTAACTAAATAAATTGATATCAACATTTATATGATTCTTTATAAATAATTATGACTGTGTATATTGATGATTTGATGATAATGATTTTTTCTTAATAAATTGAGTTAATATTAATATATTATAATATTATATAATTATAATTAATATAAATTATATTAATATTAATATACTTACGAAACACGGGTTAACAGAGGCTCATAGCCGACAATATGATGCTTTTCCGTCATTTTGGGAATGCTCATGATCTTACACCAGTAGAGAGTATCCATTGTGGACTCAATAGTGACATTATTGACAGTAATATCCCATTGATGAGTTTCCTGTTTGTTTGTGACGCTCTGTTTGCGAAACACTGGATTCAGCAAATGTAAAGATTTGGCACCGCGATTCTGTCCATGTCCTTCTAAATTGCCATGTATAGGATCGATGCTTCCAAAGGACCACAGTACTTTAATCGTATCATCCTGTCAAATAACAAAGCTAAGTAAATTAAATTCAATTAAAAATTATCAAATTAACATACGCTAAATGGCATGTCGTAAGGATCGCAGGTTTCAATTAGACGCTTAAACTCGACATATGTATGGGTCTCATTCTGATGACCGGTAATTACGTGGTAATTTTGAGTGTCATCTTGCAGTGGAGCCGCATGCGGATGATGAATAGAACCGTGGCAATCCTAAATGTAAATTTGTATTGTTAGTATTTATTTAGAATATATTAATTTGTTTTTATCATTGTCAAATACTATAGTTCAGCCCACGACTATAAGATACCCGTTACTCAGTTTAATATTTATAAAATATACACTTAAAACAGCCATAAGCTCCCTCAAATATAGAGCTGTACTTTCAAAACTGATCGTGCGATGGAGATTTTCTCGGTTTACGAAGTGGTAACGTTTTTAAAACACTTTGAAGTCCAAATAATACATATTTAAAGTGTGAACTATTTGCTCTTAAAGTCTCTGATCTAAAAGGTGTTTAACTACTTGCATATGGAGAGACGGATCTACAAACTATTATGTAATAAAATGTTTAAATTCAACATTAATTTCTATACATTTTACGTAAAAATATCTCTGATATATGTATCAAACCCCTTAATTACCCATTAAAAAGCGGCAGTCCATTGTTTTGATATGGTTTTAAGAACAAGTTAAAAATTACAAAATACGAGATACACTGACTTGAAATACTTTTTTAAATGCACAACAAGTTTTTAATTACTTGACATACAATCGACAATTTATGGGGCCTGCCACGTATCCTTTTCCCTGGTATATGCATGCAAAATATATTTCTACATCAGTCGAGTGACGGGTATAACAGTTTGTTCAACAGTAGTTTTTCTAAGATATTGTTTTTAAAAGTAATGAGAGGAGTCTTACCAATGCATTTGCTTTTCCTGTGTGATCGTCGACCCATAACAATACCATGTCAGCACTGGACATGCGTCCGTCTCTTCGCGAGAATCCAAGGCCAATGAAACCACGCGTGTTCACAGTAACTCTAAAATAAATATCCTTTTCATGAAGCCACCATTGCAGCAAGTATAAACCATTGCCGTCCATTATTTCCAATCGCTTCCAGTTTTGATGTCGCACCGAATTTTTCGAAGCGTCATTATTTTCTTGATCATTATGATGATCCGCGCAGTTCGCGTCATGCCGCAAATAAACGACAATAATGCAGAGCCTTACAAATAATTGCAGCAACATTTAAACGGTTAACTTTATTTATTTTATTTATATTATTCGCTGCTAGCTTTTTAAATTTTAAGAGCCGCGCGCTTTTCGTACTGTTTCACGTCTTTTCCGTTTTAATATGGCTTTACTGCTTCGTTTATGCATATGCTTGCAAGGGAAGGTCATTTCACAAGCCGGCAGATGTTCACAAGGAACTAACACACCACCGTTTCCACACAGGTATACACAATATTTCATAAATAGATACATACATACATACATGCATATGAATGTACATTTTTGCATTCCCGCATATACCATTGATCGAACAGATCACATCGTATCGATAATTCATTATTGCCAAAGCGTGACTTTCAGTATCGATTATTGATTTAACTAAATATAACCCATAATTCTACCATTCCAAAACAATATTTTTTATCAATATTATATATAGTCAGGTAACCAATAACATTAAGTTAGTGTTTTTCGATGGCTATTAAAATGTGATAATTAAAAATAATTAGTCGAGTTGATATCGATTACTGATATTACGATTGATACAAATGCGGGTAATTTAAAATGATTTACAATTTCATATAATGTTAGTTTTTTAAATGAAATTGTTCAATTTAATTTACATCTATTTGACATTGCAATATTCTTCGTCTGTGGATAAAACACGTTTCCGGGCAAATTTTTTGATTTTGACGGCCCTGCCAACTTTCGATACACTAAATAGCTATCGCTGCAAGCTGCACAGTTTGTATGGTTATCGTGATCACGATTATCGGTAAGGTTAAAAGAAAAATGAGCGCTTTTAAATTTGTGTAATTACTTACGACTGTGAATAATACATTTTTATATTGTTGGGATGATTTAATTTGTATACATAAAATACAAACAGAACAACAGTGATTTTATTTACAGTAAACATGGGATGATTGCGGCGTTTTAAGATTAATACTTATAACGTTATTACACAATTTTAAGAGATTTAACTAGCTTTTATGTCGATTCAATACAACATGAAAAAATAAGTTATTATTTTTAAATGATAAACAATTAAAATAACAGAATGCTTTTATATAAAATTTGCTATTATGCATGATTCGCTATAATATGGGCGGATATTAATAACCTACCAGAAATTCTTCTCTCAGTAATTAAAAGTTTAGGTTAAAATTATTGAAGAAATTCTAATTTGCAGTCACTGGGCCTAAGGTCATAGTTTGTGGTTGAGGCATCCGAGGACGTATCATCATGGTTGCCTTTTTTAAAGTATAGTCCCAGCCCCGCCAGCGAAACCATACAATTCCTTGGCGAGCAGTTAAATCCTGAGGATCATGGAGATAGAGTCCATTAAGGCCACGACCACAGGACTTCCACCACCAGCCGCCCTTAAAATCAGAAAAATACATATTAATTATGAAAGTAATTATATGTGAAATTAACAATTAGTTTTATTACCTTTAGCATACTTGCACAGTTAAGAGAGCTTCGATCATTATCTTTGTTATAGGTTGAAAATGGACTATTGTTTGAGCCATACCACGGATCATTCAATGAATCTCCAGCATTTCCCTCATATCCATCGATCTCTAGTTTGTAATAATCCGCTTCCGAATGGATTTTAAAATGTGAATACTGAGCATAACTATAGATATGAAAAAAAAACGGTTATAAAATACAAGTTTTTATCAGGGTTTAATAACAAATTGTTTACCGTTTATTTCCTTCAAAATCTTCTAATTCCACCCGCAGGGCATATTCTTCATTATTTGTCAGCATATATATGTTTTCGTTGCCCAGCCAAAACTCCTTTGCTGGTTCGCCAAATCCGTTTTTATAGTCCGCCCAATCACGATTGAAATTTTCTCGGGGTTCGCCAAAATCATCACGCCGTTGAATTACCTACGGCTTAAAAAAGTTAAAATTGTTTATGGAAAGGAAATGAAACCTACCGTCCAACCTCCATCTGAAATACTCTGTTCACAAAACACTTTTAAGAACCAATAGGTTGTTCCACGAATTTGCAGGTAAAATACTCCAGATTGTTTCATTCCAGCATTTAAGATATCAACACAGGAGAAACCCTGAAAGGTAATAAATTAATTTAATTGGTTACTGGTTGTGTCGTTAAATTTAGATATGGTCATGTGGCAACAAACAACGTGAAATTGTTCCAATTCCATATTTTGATCAAAATGCAATTTAAATCTAGATTTAAAGTTTTGGAAATTTTTTGCCGAGTTTTCGTTCGATCTTTGTCGAAATTTCGGATAAAAATATATAACATTAAACTAAACACCTTTTTCGCAAGAGGGGTAACGAGTTCGCCCAACATTCAAAGAAACTATCAACTTTATTATACCTAATTTCCAATTAAAATTTTTCATTAATCTAAAGAGTTAATTCCTCGTCCGTTGTATTTGCTTTGATCTAAAACTTTCATACTTTTGTAGTAAAAGAAAACATCATAGGTGACGTGTTTCTGCTTCACAAAACAGACAAAAGGTGGCGCGTATTAAAACAATTAAGACTAGTTGGCAGCACGGAAACTACATTTGAAAATCATCTGTGCCGTCTCAAATCTGACGGCCAAACTTCCATCCCTGATAAAAATTTCAAATTTAAAAATGCATAAAATAGATAATAAATATGATAAAAATTTAAAATTCGAAAATCGATATAATCAAGGTAAACAGTTTAATGAAGACTTAAAGTTCGTCAACCTTTGGGGAGAGAAATTGGATAATTTAATTCTAAAAAAATAAATATATTAAAAATCGAAAAACGTCCAAGAAAAATTCTTCCAAAATGTTAAAATTTCTAGCTAAACAATAAAATAAATTTGAAAAACAAAGATACAAAAATTCCAAATACCGTTTTCTAAAATTTCCTATTTTTATTGGGTAAAAATCGAACCAGATTGTAAATTTTTACCGGGTGGCAACCCTCGGTTTGGCAACAGTGGTGTAAACAAAATAAAAAAGAATCTCAAATGTTGAACATAATTATTTATATTGCAGTCATATTTAATTTGCGATTCTCGGTTTGCAAAGAACAAATTGTAGATGTCAAAAAAACTCTCGTTTGGGGACCGGGACTTAAGCCAGACCACATTGTATTGCCGGCTCGATACTTTTTCATTCATGCCGTGGACGAGAGTGGAAAAAAGTAAACAATTAATGAATAAATAATATGCAAGTTGTTTGTTATGACCGCCTTTTTCATTTTTACACTTGCAGGTTTGTCTCGCCTACGTATGCTAAATTCCAAGTACAAATAAAAGGAAACTCGCCGCATGGAAAATGTCGTTCCAATATAAATATTATTGATCGCGGAGATGGATCCAGCATTGTACGTTACACCATCGGCGATTCGTGCGACAATGTCGAGATTGATGTGCAATTTAACAACTCTCATGTGGCACAATCGCCGTACATCATCCGTAATAAGGTGTACTCGGAAAGATGCTACTGTCCCCAGGAGCTCAATCTTTGGCTTTTAAACAACGATTGTGCGGATTTCCCAAGTGACAAACAGATATCTTGGGACTTGCACTCCTTCAAGCGTGTGAATTTCAGTGCAATTCGAGATAATCTGTTAAAACGTTATAATGCACCCGAGAGCATCTCTTTGTGCCATTATGTGGTGAAGAATCAGGAGGTTTGGCGCAAATGTTATGGCAAATACACGGGCTTTAAGATGTTTATGGATGCAACGTTATCTGCATTAGCTCGAGTTGTCTACTTGCCGGACATGGAGTTTTATTTAAACCTTGGCGACTGGCCACTCTCGAAGAAGGGCGGACAACAGCGAACATCCGGACCATATCCAATATTCTCTTGGTGCGGAAGCGACGACACTTATGACATTACATTGCCCACATACGATATAACCGAATCCACAATTGAGAACATGGGACGTGTTATGCTGGACATGTTGTCAGTGCAAAAAAGTGAGTACTCATGGGACAGTAAAGAGGAGAAGGCATTCTTTCGTGGCAGAGATTCTCGGCGGGAGCGATTGCAATTGATTGATCTTGCTAGAAAGTATCCGGATTTAATAAACGCCTCAATTACAAATTTCTTCTTCTTTCGAAATGAAGAGGATAAATACGGTCCTAAGGTGCCTCATATTTCATTCATGGAGTTCTTCAGGGTATGTGTAATCTACCATCTTATGTATTACTTTAATATTTATACATTGTATTATTTTTAGTACAAATATCAGCTAAACATTGATGGAGCTGTTGCTGCGTATCGATTGCCCTACTTACTTGCAGGTGGATCATTAGTTTTGAAACAAGATTCACACTATTACGAGCATTTCTACAGTAAGTTAGTTCCCTATAAGCATTTTGTGCCCATCCAGCGTGATCTCAGCGATGTTATTGAAAAAATAACTTGGGCTAAAGAAAACGATTCGCGTGTCAAGGAAATCGTATCGGCCTCACGACAGTTCGTGGAAGAGAATCTAATGCCACAACATATTTATTGCTATCATATGGTATTATTTAAAGAGTGGAGCACCCGTCTTATAGCGCCAGTAGATGTCCATCCAGATATGGAGAAACTTAACTTTAGTCACACCTGCTCGTGCAAAGAAAAACTTCTTAGAGACGAACTTTAAAATGATGTCAATAATGTCTATCTATCTATATATCTATGTTGACGTCACAGCTTAGTATTTTTACATCATATTGAACTTATGGATACACAATTTAGGTACCTATACAGATATTAGCCAAATGTAACAAGCTTCGATTGCAGCATCATGCTATATCGACCAATATTGTATTTTATGTACTTTTCTACAGATAAAAAACGTTTTGATTTTCTATATAAAGTAGAGCACATTGCGGTACAAATATTTTTTTGGAAAGAAAATAAAGAAAATATTCAAATTCAGATTTGGAGAAAAATTCAATCTTTTTGGATATTTGTGATTGGATTTGTATTATTCCATTCAAGTCTGTATAGGTATTAATCTTATGTAGTGGATAATAGCAAATGTATGTAGTCTAGCACATTCCAAATCAATATTGTTTATCATTGTCACCATCACCAATTGTATATGTAAATCAATTTCAGCATCAAATAAATTGCATTATGAACTGAGTTTTACATTTTTTTCATATAGTTTTATAAAAACACCTCTGTTTACACATACTATAAAATATATAAATTGGAGGTTGTTAATGTGGCTAAATACTGTAAGGCTGTTTTTGAATCAAGAGTTTTGTTCCGACACATAAAATAGAAGGAACCAATCATAACTCTAGTTTATATTTAGCACCAATAATTATCATTATCTGCATTTTTGACAAATACACTAAATAAAAATTTTAACAAGTAACTTTTTAACTTGTGAACATGTAAAAAAATGTTATTATAAGTTGTTACTGCACAGACACTTTTGGGTTTTTAATCAACAGGAAACAGATGAAAGTACTTCGAGCTGGTTAAAAGTTGTCTGTTTTAAGGTGGATTGAAATTATAGTATGCAAGGTCTCCAGCAGAAATAATCTTATGTCTACAGGACTTACCTTAACATCCTTTAGTGTGAATATATCACTGGTGAAGGTGTTGTTGACCACAGCGGGCTTGTTCTTTACACTCGGAAAGATAACTCCACCCTTACGAAATGATGATTTTGTGGGAGTTGCATTCCATGAGGCTGTTGTTGCTGCCGTTGTGAGGGTTGCATTTATCATAAAGCCCAGAATATTATTTAGATTGGAGCTAGAAGAAGTTGCTTGGCTGCTGGTGGACATCGGACTCGTGGGAGTGCTCAATGTCGGATATGCTGTTGTTGATGTGTTGTAGGTTGCTGAAGTTCGTGTTGTCGGCGAAGGCGTTGTTGATGGCTCAATTAAATCAGTCAAACTTTCATCGATAACCGAGTATCTATAAAATAATTAATGAATTATGAATTTATGAAATTATGAGTAATTGAATAAATTTAAAAACTTACCTGCTGGGATCATACTCGACCAAGCGATCAATTGTTGGATCCCCTAAAAGTTCTGCTGGTCCGGGACGTTGGGAAAGCACTTGGACATCGTCCTCTTGTTTTTTTAAGCGCTTTTCAACCATATCCAGATTATTGATTATCAAATTCGTTTTCGTTTTAAGATCCTGATGGATTTCGCCAATCGCGCGCTCTTGGCGCTGAGTTTGTGTAAGAAGTGCATCCGATTTGGGCAGTAAATGATCAACAGATGACTTTGTGCCCACAACAACATCCCATACTTCATCCATTTTCTCAGATACAGAGACCATGGGCCGCATCTGCTTAACGAGGGCATCAATTTTACTAGATTTGATAGCTGGAAACGCAGTTGTCGTCACATTGAAACCACTTGATTGCTCGTGATGATCAACGACAGCATCATGAATGTCGTTCATCATGCGGAGCATTCGTCCTATATTCTCCGATTCAATGTTTATGTGGAACTGCAGCTTTTTGTCAATATTGTCGGTGGAGTCGCGTAGTTGATTAACTTCCGAGGAGACATGGGTCATAACCTCGGCAGTCATTGCCTTTGTGATTTCCACTACATTCATTGTTATTGGCTTCTTTTCACTTGCCTCGGCGTTAAAGTCATCGACTTGCAAAAAGTTATTATCAATTTGGGTCTTCAGTACTTCCAGCTTTGAATCAATATCGCTAACTTTCTGATCCAACTTAACTAGCCGGCTATCAAGTTGAAATGATGATGTTGTTGTCGGAGTCTTTGGCACGTGAAACCCATCGACCGAATGAGCTCCCATTTCAGGTAATATGTAAACGACATTGGAAAGTTTGGAATCCAAACTGCTTAGTTTAGACAGCGCCTCTTCTGTCTTTTCCACGTTATTTGTGACACGATTCTCCAAAGACTCTATATGTCCCATCAGATCTTCAACTGATCGCCCCAGGTTGTCAATTCTTTTCAATTTTCCTTCAAGCGTTGTTATTATTATTTCAAATATGCTCAGCAATTGTTGTTCTCTAGAAAAATTTAAAATTAACAAACGATTCAAATAAGTTAAGATTTTGGCTAAAAAATAATGATTATTTGTCCTAGTTTTTTTTATTTTTAAATTTTTTTTTATATTTAAAAAAAAATTAAATGTTTTGTATATATTCTATTTTTCTTTCAGTACTATCTTTATAATAATTGAATAAATGTCCAAGCAAAATGAAATAAATAAGTTATGTATACCCAAGATGCTAACTTTATTTTTTACAGTATTTGGCAGCACCTAAAAGTCCTTTTTTTATTATTTGTGTTCTATATATTCTTTTTCTTTAGTAAAATTTAATAACTGTCGAGGTAGCTTGGTTTTTCTCTAATTAAAAATCAATCAATTCAAGGTGTTTAAGAGAAAGATTTGTATTGTTATGTATAAGTTGTTAGTTTTTTAAACTTGGCACCAATGACTGATTTGCTGTGCCTGAGTTTAAAAAATTTAATAATTTGCATCACATTCACTTTGGTCCAAGCACTCGTAAACAGCGCAGTTTGGTTTTATTTGCCCATTTCCCACACTTTCGGGCACAACAGACCGGTTTTCCACCAGTTAGTGTGCTAGCCAATCAACAAGTTAACCATAGCCAACACAAATAGTCAATGCACAAAGGTTTGATACCCTGTGAATGTCCTCGTTAAGTGAGAATAGGTATGTCTTATGTAAAGAAAGCTGAAATTTTTTAATAATTCGTTCATATTTAACACCATCTATCAACAAATTTAAACAATGTGGATATGAACAGCGTACAGGGTGGAATAAAAGTTTAATTAAAATATGAGCATATCAATCATATCTATATATCATTCTGTTTGTCAAGATTAGAGAGCAACTGAAAATATATATGTATGTAAATATGTATTTCAGAACCAATGGCCATGACTTATAAAGTTTTCTGACCCAATGTTATTGACAGTCTGTAACGTAATTTTCGCATGTTATTAAACAGAAAATACTAATAAATTAACTTGCAAAATCTACAAGGGAGTGCAGTTAGTAGAAGGTCATATATCCTAGCCAACATTTAAAATTTATAATTTTTTTATCTTGATTATTTTCTAACTGTTTCTGTAGTGAAATATTAATTTTTTCGACTGCTTTTAGTGAACTATTGAAAAAATTCAATTATTAAAGTTAATAATTTAAATTTATAGAAATCTAAGCAGATCATTTGTTTGGTCTGTTTTAATCAATAGAAGCTCTAAAATTGTTTGACTATTAAGACAACGAATTGCTTGGAATAAGCACACCGAATACTTGAATAAGTTTGTATATTCGTATGAATAAGTAAATGTATCTGCAGATGTAATAAATTGTTGTTGCTTATTTTCTTTTTCATTCATTCATAGTGTGTGTTGATGGAAACTACAGTTAACCAGTGTGCGAAAACCAGTTTGTTGCCGCAATCTTTTGTTTTGACCATTTGATTTCACACAAAAGCTCACAATACATCCAAATCTGTAGACACTGTGGGACACTGTAGGCACTGTAGCCACTGGCAACCACTGTGGCGACTAATGCAGCTTCACTATCAATGCTATAAAAATGGTGTAAAAAGGTAAAATAAAAAATATATATATGTAGGTATATCTATTTATGTATATACTATAAAAGATTTGCAAATGTGTGTAAAATACATGCATACTTATGCAGCATAATCTAAAATTATAAAAACCTTACCTTGTCCGCAGGTTTCCATTGCGCGTTGAGTTTAACGTTTTTGCAGCAAGCTTAAAGCTTGCCGTCGCTCCCCCACCGCCGCCCCCTCCTGCTCCTCCAGCTCCTCCCGCACTGTTTATTTGACTGGCGCTCGTACGCGGCAGCGCTAGGCGAAGATTTGAATTTCCATTGCCCGCAATGGAGCGCAGCGAGTTGGAGTTGGAGTTGGTCGCCGCCGAAACGCCCGAATATACGACGATATTCGCGATCAAGAGAATTGCTGTTGCTATTGCTGTTATAGACAGCCGGCCACTGAACCGCGTCTGGAAGGCTACCATTACTACAGCGGACCGCGTAGCCAAGCCACTTGAATTGGCCGTCTCTTCGTATTTAATTTGTATTAACTTAAGTTATAGATAATTTGCAGTCACGCTGTATTATTGTATTTATTCACATATGTATGCATGTACACACATACAGTTAGTTAAGAAAGTCTTTTGACACACCATCAACAATTTACACAATTTCTCTTTCAAATAATATTTATTTCTTTATATATTTTATTTAAAAAACTAATAATTTTCATCGAATTTATCACTTTGTCAAAAAACTTTCCTGACTAACTGCATGTCCACACTCTCTTCTTTCTTCGCCTTTGTCTCAACACAATGGGATTCAACAGTCTATGTACTTTCAAATATTTTATAACAAAAGACAATGAAATGACATGTGTACGTTTACTTAGTATATGCGTTTAATTCAAATATTTTTAAACAACTTGCAAGAATAAGAGATACATTCATCTGTATCTGTACGTGTGTTTTTTTGCCAAACACAACAACGGAATGAACTGTTAATTGGATAATGGGTTTAATCAAATTATTTCATACGATTTGCGTTTTAAATTTAATAACTGTATTCTTCGCTTTTGTCTAGAGTTATCAATATTTGATTTCGATTGCATAACCCAAATTTAAACTAATAAATTTAAATAATATTGACAAAATTAATTGTAGTCGAATTATATTTGCATATTTTATTTATAGCATACTGCATCTTATATAATTGTTTTGACAAAGACACAAATTCACACAGTGTCACAATGCCCAAATTTTTGGGCAAAAATATATTTAAAAACTTTTAATTTTATAATAAATGCAAATTGGGGATAATTGCAGGAAATTTATGTGTAAATCTAGGGAAATTTTTTAATAAAGTTAAATAAATTTTAATTTGTATTATATTTATCGTTAGAAGTAAAATAATGATATCCTATAAACTATTTATTCTTGTCAAGTAAAATAGGTTTAAATCAATACTGTTTTTTTTTTTGTCAAATCAATTATTTAAAATACTGTATTTTAATTTGTATACACGATATTATTACATATTTTGGCTTGACCTTTATTAAGTTAATATTTTGGATCATAAGTTGCATATGTGATTATATATGTATGTATGTAGTAGTTGTATGTACACAACATGCCTTCACATGCACATTCTCTTATTTGAATTTCTGCAACGTATCGCATCGACAATCGTGTCGAAATGATAATATCTAATTTGTATTACGACTTTTTATATTTATTGTTATTATTGTTTATTGTAGTATTGCATAGGTGGGCACAACTAATTGGACTTTAAGAATCGTAATGTTTTTGTGGTATTTGATAAATCACAACCGAACATAACCGTAGGTGAAACTTTTCTGTATTCGAGACGTGCTTAGATCTCGATTTGTCTGAGCTACAATGCAGCTTGTTGAAAGTTCGGCCCTAATTAACGGAACAGCAAATCGTAGCTTTACAACATGCTGAGAAACTCACCACACTGAGAGCAAAAGTGGAACTCGTTTACTGTGCTTAACGAAAGTGAGAGTGGTTTTGGTTTTTGCAGTAATACAATGTACATGTGCATATGTAAGACCTATGCATGTACTCGTATCTTTGTCTGTATATTTTCGGGTAGTATGTAAGTAGCCTGCAAATATGTTCATTTAGTATGCTAGTATATAATGTAATAAGACTAGCGAATATTCTAGTATAACTCTTACTGCAAATGTCATACAAACAAAAGTTGTACCCTGCAAAAGTCAAATTCATCTTACAGATTTAAAAAAAAAATTGTTTTCATTCATTTGAAAACTAGTTTTTCCTTTTGTATACAAATCTCGTTTCCATGTAATTTATCAATGCAGTATTATATAAATAGAAAAATGTAAAGATTATTCAATCTTAATTTTTTTATCATTTTATTTTTGAAAAAGTTACGTATTTACACTCGTACGTACATTTTGTACATAAATAAAATATACAAACATTATCATCATTTCAAATTGTAAATATTATTTTTTGTCATTGCGCTTTATGTAGCATACTTCTGTTAGGTTTGAAATACTTAAGCTCCACTATTTTAAAAAATATCCCATAAAGTATGCAATTAAGAATACATTATGTAAATTTAAAAAGAACATCAAATCTTACATCGGAATTCAGAATCGTCAATGCAAACGGATAATCATTTTAACATGATACGCTTCCAATTTAAAAATCAATATATATATCAACGTTCAATATATATATCAATCTTCGTTTTATAGAATTGGGCTAGTTCTGCACGTCAATTAACGTCTCTGGTCGATATCCCTTCGTTAAAACTGTAATAAAATTTCCCAAAAAATACATTTGATATAAAAAAAATTTTATATTTAAAACTGAAAAAATGTATTTTATTTACCCAATTGTTTTATCAAAAGGAAAAACACGAATTTACATTTACAATATTTACTGTATTATGTTTATTTTTTATTATCGTATATCATATATTTTAAGTATATTTTTTTCGATCTGACTTCTTTGATTTATTGTTCAAAAACCTATTTCCTGGACTTTTTCTTTTTTTTTAGAACCTTACTTCTTTTTTTGCTTTTTACATCTTTTCTTTTTTCACTTTTGACTGATTCTGTTGACGAGCATTTCTTCAAGCTTTTAAGCTTCTTTAGTTTTTTATCTTTTCTCCTTTTATGTTCTGTTTGATCTGAAGATTGTGGTGTCCCATCTCTCTTATTAGAGTTGTCGAATTTTGAAACTTTATTGCTAGATGAATTATTTTCATCAAATTTTCTAAATGGGTTGTCTGGTCGACGTTGGGGGTTGTCTGGTCTTGAAGCAACCGATGAAACTTGACGAGTGTCTCCTGTTTTAGAGCTTCTATATGAGCTACGATCTGATTCATAATTTCGTTTCTCACTTTTAGTGCCAATTGATGATGATGATTTGTCCTTCGCTTGCGATTTATATTTGTTGGATTCAGAAAAGTTCGTATCCTTGTGTGTGACAGTTATGATTTCTCGTTCACTAGACCTGCGATTTCTATGATCATCGAATTTCCTTTCAATCGCCACAACTCGTTCTTTGGAATCTTTTTCCCTTCTTCGGGAACTATAACTTCCAGAATTATACCTATGTCGGTCGCTACTTGACTTTCTCTCCGAATTTTCTCTTCGATCATTCCTTGACCGATCTGATGAATTGTGTCGTTCGCTTACAACTTTGTTACCTAGCCTCTCTTTGACAGACTTGTTAATGGTTGATTTCGGGGAATGCGAACGATCTTTATGATCAGTTTTCATAGAAATTGAACGATCCTTACTGTTGTGTTTAGAATCTATTACAACTTTAAACTCGACGGGCCTTATTGCGTTTATAGCTTTTGCAAAAATCGCATTTTCCGCTTTTCGAATAACATCAGATGTTATTTCCGAATGGTCTTGCATTTTATTACAGGAAACTTTTCTACTAGGATCCAATAAATTACTGTTTAAATTATTATCGTCTAACTCCCACTTTGATATTTTGACGTCATTCATTTCATTAACTGAGGATATAGTATCTCTATTTAAATCATGATCTGATAGCTCCATACTAAGGATAGAATCATTTCTCTTTAATGTATCAAGCTCAATGCAATCGGATATATTTTGAAGTACATCATTTGAATTAAATTCAGCGCTCTCGTTACATGGATTCATAGTAGCATCGAGACCTAAGCATTTTTCCGATGCTGATGCCGACTCAATGCTCTCGGCATATAGCTTTTTAATTTTTTCCTTTTTGTCCTTTTTATCCTTCTTGTTTTTCTTGCGTTCCGACTTGTCCTTCTTCTTCTTTTTTCGATCTTTTAACAGAAGATTCAGTTTAATATTGTTTTCCTTTCCCATGTCGTCATTCAACTCTAAACGGTCGTGTGATTTCACAATATTTGTCTTATTGTCCGGATAGATCAAAGTCTCATTCTGAGGTTTTTCCAATGACATGACATGAGAATCATTTTCGATCCTGTCTGGTGTTTTAGGGGACCTTTCGTAGAATTCAGCACATTCTACTTTCGAAACTTTTGCTATCTTGTATTTTGATGGAGGTGTAAGGCTTCTAGAACTATTATCAACAGGTTTAACCTCCTTGGTCTTACTGGAGGTTCTCTGTCTTTTGCGGGAGTGATGGTCATCTGCATGTCTGGTATTATCTGGATCTACATCTCTATTATTTCTGTCTCTATCAACATCAGCTAAACTCTCAATTGGCAATGATTCAAAGCCAGGAGGAGGTGGCTCTACAGTATCTGGTTTCGATACATACGGTCTAGTCAACGATTTTTCTCTTAAACGCAGCTTATGTCCTGATTTTGGCGAAGGGGAACGTCTATGTACATATCTGAAAAAAGAGTTTTACAATAAATAATATTTTATTTAAACTTTTTTTTTTAAAAATTTAAGTAAATAATGGTTTTTATCGAGATTCCATATCTTCTTTGAGGAAATACAAGCCGTCTTGACCTTAAGTGCAAGCCATATATTTTTTAAAACTACAAGAAACATACTCTGCCAACATACTTGGAACATATTTATACTAAAAATACCCTCTTTCTGTCTACCAAACCTGGCAATCAACCCCGGTATTTATTTATTCATTAACCGCAAAATGATCACAGTTATCTGTCTTAGCTTGGGAAGCGAATAGATTAATCGATTAACTTCACTTTTAGAAGCATCTGTAGATTTGGCGACCCTTAAGTGAAAACAAAGCAAAAGTTAAATTAATTATTCAAACATTTTAAAGAAATTAGCGTCATTTTTGATTCTAGAAATTCAATTATAAGATGAACAAAAAAAAGTTTCATACAAACGTTTTCCGTTTAAGCGATGCGATTCGATGTGAATTGTTTAAGAGGACGAAATACATCGTAGTTCAGTCCCGTCATAAATATTTAGGAACGAAATTGGTCATAAAGCTAAATTGAGTTAATAAACTAAATAACAAAATTTTGTTATTGAGCAAGTTAAAGGATCTCTTTCTCGATCAGGTGTTTCCTTTTTCAGTCGATTTGACATTGACATTGGTGAATATGTACAGCAGTCATAAACAAAATCCTCTTATTCCATTCCAGCATAAGTTCCTTGTACATCGCTTTAGATGAAAGTTCATCCCTAGACTCCAACATACGCCTTCGATTATTCTGTAGAAGTCATTATTGTTCATTATCATAAGCAGAATCTACATATATTCCAAATCTCGCGCTAATTATGATTCTTTTTTTAATGGGAAGATATCATATTAAAATAGATTAAAGCAATTGGAACGTAAGTTCCAACTAGAATTCTGACAATCGAAAATCTGTCTAAGCCAAAAACTGTAACAATTGTAGTTTTTAAAATAAAAATGTACAAAAAAAATTGTTTGTTACAATTATCACCTAAAGAAATAAATTTCAAATCGTATATAAAAATCATTTAGTAGCTTTGAAGATTTTTATGCGCAGATGAAATATATTTTGAAGTGCATATATATTAAACAGTGCTTTCCCTTTAAAAATATTACTTTATAAATTTACTATTAATATTCAATTATTATTTATTAAATTTTAACCTTTTGCAGGATACCCGGCTAAAAAAAGAGCAACTAAGTTTTTCTGATTTATCTAGGTAATTTTCTCTGGGGTGATTTTTTAGGTTCGGCTCTTATTTGTGATTCCTGATCAAAGCACCTCATTCGTTATGCAATTGCTGTAGTCCTAATGCAGGAGTCCTTTTATTATTACTCCTTTTTCTACAGAAATCAACACATCAGATTTGGTGCCTCGAGCTCCGATAGACTCTGATATAGATTGGATTATATGGACGGACAGACAGATGGTATAAATCATTTTTCGATTGGTAGTTTAGCCGAAATTTGTAAACGATGCCAACAAAATTACAATAATTTTTTACTGAAATAACGAAAATTGCTTATGTATTTTACTTTATACTTGAAATTCAGGTAACGAATTAGATAATTAAAATTCTTCATTTATTTTTTTTTATCAAATAACTATCCATATTAAAATTTATTCATCTTTTAACTGACTTAAGATGAAAACGGAATAGAGGAATTTTTTAAATACTTCTTCTTAAATATTGAATCTACTTAGTAAAAAAGTTAAAGAATTTGGTAAAAAGTGTGGCTTATCACAGAATATTTTCCCAGGTGTTCAGTCTTTCTTTAAGAAGACATTATAAATAATGTAAATATTAAATTAAGCCTTTAGTATATAAGAATAGCTTAGTATATAGAATAACCTCTTCTTCTTGTCACTTGGTGAATTTGATCCGTTGCTTGAATGGCGTACAACTCGGCTTTGTCGTCCTCGTTCATAGCTGTACTCTCGTTTTCGATCCCGAGATCGTGGTCGTTTATCCTTAATATTCATTTCTCTGGATGAACCCCTGTCGTACATTGGGGACTTAAAGCGATGTCTCGGCCTTCCTGGAGATCTAGACCTGTGATGGCCTGGACTTCGGCGACGCTCTACTTTTTGTTTCTCTTTCTCCTTCATTATTCTGTTGAAGGCTTCAAGTGGATCATCTATAAGTCTAAAAGAGATAAATAAATATTATTAAATAATGTAGCGAGCTTTAAAAATTATTAAGATATGTGATATAATACATACATAATCATATAATTTTTGAGTTTATTTTATGTATGAGAATAAATTCGAGCTGATTACTCTGCTAAGACTACAAATGTAATGTTAAATAGCTTACCCAGTGCCAACTTTTGCTGCAACTCCTTGATAAATCGAAGCCAAATTCGTTGATTGAAATGTTTGCGAAGGATTTATATTAATATTCCCCGAGGGCATATATGATGGATTCATTTGATGCACAGGTTGGTTTTGATAATGGCCAAAACTGAAATAAAAAAAAACAATTATTAGAATCACAATAAACCAAAAAAACTAACACTGATAAAAACTGTTCCGTTTCTTAAACCCTTTTTTAATACACAGTAGTCCTCTATTATAATATATTTTTAGTTGCAACTATTTGTAAATAAAGAGTTTGTATGTTTAAGAAATATAGCATGATTTAAATGGTAACTAGTTCTTGAAGTTTGGAGATGTTCTGTTTTTTTTAAAGGTCTGTACACAAAGGCAAGCACATATAAAAACATAAATATTACTTTTATTAACTGAAACCTGAAAAATCCATAAAAATGGTTTATTAATTTGGAAACGTTTTGTTGTTTTTAATTTATGAATTAAATAATGCAACTAATAACATAATTTCAAAGCTTTCGTCCTAATTAGGTTTTGTTTAACAAACAAGAAAAACATCAGAGTATCCACCACTTTTGCTTGTTTTTCATAGTTTTTGTTTATCAAAAAATAAAACATTTAAAAATCCACTGCATTTAGGCCAGAAAATCGTAAACGTGGTCTTTTCAATCGGGCCCGGACCTTAGCAAAAAGTCCGAAGTCCGGTAGGTCCGGAAAGTAAGGATTTCACACTTTTCATCTGATTTGATAAAAAATGTTCTGTAATAATTCACTGTTAATAGCTCGATTTGGACCTTAAAATTGATAAATGCCAAAGTCATTCAAACAAAATAAAATGCTCTTTGAAATAATAATGTTCATAACTTGTTTTATTATTATCTAAAAAAAAGAATTTAATAAAAAAAAAAGTTGCAAGGAAATTACTGTATAATTAAAGGTTTTACAAGTCCACTGTACATTAAAATTCAGCTTAAACTGAATCGATTTATTGTACTCACCTCATTGGTGGCCTATGTGGCATATTATTATAGCCATTATTATATGGGGCCATATGAATCATTGTTGGGCATCTGGGCATTTGAATATATGCAGGTTTATACACGCCAATACGATGAGCTTGATCGGAATTCATCAAGGGTTTTTCTCTTTGTTCATTCATATTGTGATTTGGATACAGTTTGTGGTGACCGATAGTTGGCGTAGGTAAAAGACTTCGCTCATTCGGATGTTTGACAATCTCATTTTTAGCATAGCTGCTATGCGGTTTTATATCAATATCCGATTTGTAGTCATAATTATGCTCACGCCGTTGTACGACGTTATTTCCATGCGACTTTTGCGAATATATCGGTGTAGCCTATAACAATAAAGAAACAATGATTATATAAACAAAATTTAACAATTTTAAATTGATAAGAGATAGTTGATAGTTGATGCGGGCGTTTATTGATTTATTATAAGAATACTATTTATATTCCTGCATAGACTATAGCTTACCTCATCTTTCTTGCTGTCGGCGATGCTTGTGGTTGTCTCGATCAATTTCTGTGGCATTTTGATTGTTATGTTATCCTCGTAGTCCGAATCAAATTTATCTTTTTCTTTTTTGGTTGTATCAGTACTACCTATGTTGGAGTTCGCAATCGTTTCTGTTTCTTCTTCTTCTTCATCTTCTCTTTCTCCTTCTTCTTCTTTTACCTCCTCTTCTTTTTTATTAACCTCTTCCATTTCTTCAGTTGGTTTAGTGTCATCCGGAAGCTGGGCTGGAACGGGATCCTCCTTCTCAGCTGTCGTGGTCACTTTATTAACTAAAATTACAAAAGACACATTATATAATATATAAACATAAAGCGTAAATATAAGTTTGATTATTTAATGAAGCAAATCTCTTACCAGGCTTATATGCTGCCAGTTTATAGCCAGATTCGTTTTTAAAAACATTAACTGAATTTCTTAAAAACCGATTTGGAATCAAAGATCCTGGCGAACAGTTTTTCTCTTTACAATCTGGACACTCGCTATCTTCTGATTCCAGCAAAGATGTTCGAACGCCTAAATCAAGCAAAATAAGGATAATATTGCAAGTTTTTGATAAGTTAAACATTAATTTAGACTTACAGTCATCGCAAAAAGAACTGCCACAGCACGGTATCATAACGGCGTCAACGAAGATATTTCTGCAAATACCACATATTAAATCCTCTGGAATTTCTTGATCCTTTTCGGTAGACAATAAGTATTTTGATGTTTCCGGTTCAACTTGACTGAAAATAGAATTCAAATTTAATATACACCCAAGGAAAGATTAAGGGACAATCAAATTAAAAGTTATTACTCACCCTTCCGGCTTGCCTCTGAATGATCGTGGAATTCCTGTATTTCTCTTTACTTCAAATTGTTCTTTTCCACCTGCAAAGGAACAGTTTTTTATCCAGTGTCCACCGCGCTTGCACTTGTTGCAGCGATAGGAAGCAGGCACTTCGCCAACTTGCGACTGTCCTTTAATACGATGATACCTGCATAATTTAAAAATTTGATTATGTACCAAAATCGTAAAATATTAAAAAAAAAATTAAAAAATAAAAACCAAGTATATAATTATTCTTACGTTTTGGGATCATAATCAGCTGTACTTTGCATCATCATAGCTTGTATTTTATCCTCTTCACTTCCTTGCATTTTAAATAGATCCATATTTAAATTATCAGGTTTACTTGTGGGCGCCGTTGAAACGGCATTTTCCGCGGACGGATCCCATCCCTTTTTTACTGGATGGGCTATCGGAATCCGAGAAATAATTAGCGTGGTGTTTTTTGGTATCAAAAAGTTGTCATCTTTATATTCTATAGAAAAGATAAAAACTTATTAAGATAAAAATAAAAGAACAGTATAACAAAATAGCTTACCTTCTTTATTTTGAGCATTTGTTATTTGAAGATCAAAATCAATAATTTTTCCCAGTCGTTTCTGCTGCACAATTTCTTTTTTCAGGTCCGCAACGGATATATGAAGACCGTCAAAAGTAATTGTGTCGAAATGAAGGGTACTCTTAAACTTGTAGTGTACCGACATTTTAACTTTCAAATATTTCTGAAAAAAAAAGCAAATAAAAGCTTAGTAATGACATTAAAAAACGAAGTAGAATTTTACAGTTCGCACAATTTGTATGTAAATATAAAATGTGTTAAGTGTATAACAAAGTTAATTTTAATAAACAAATAAATGAATAAACTAGTTACAAATATATTTCCCTGTTAAGAAATTTACTATCTAAAATCTATTAGAAAACAAATAAGATCACTGCCGTCAAAACTGTAGGACTGAGCGAAAGGTAAACAGTTTCGAAATACCCTAAGTAATTACACATTAAAAAGTTGCAACTATGACCGCTAGATGGCGACAGTTCATTTTTTTCCCGTGCTCTGGCAAATATTAACATTGCAAAATAAAATTTATAAATTTATATAAAATTTATAATTCGATCATAACACCATTTTTAGGTTAGATAGAGCATGATACCGAAGATTCGTAAGGGAAAGTAAAGAAAACAAAAATTGTATAGAAGTCAACAAAACGCCGCCTGTATGCCAGGGATGGACAGTACAGAAACCGCTCTCAAGGATTGGCGGGCGGTCACAATTAGTGCTTGCCGTGTTAATTTGCTAATTAGTCAGCGACCAAATATCAAAAGTATCTTGCAGTTATCTGGATATCCTTTATTTGCTAATAAACATGCACAAGAATTGAAAGGCAATATTTCGGAGAACGTTTTTATTTATTTTTAAGCTATATTTGTTATTTTCACAAAGCTAGACGTAGTGTATTCATCTCACTGCGTGGAAGGATTATTTGTAATATTAACAAGCAAGTCATTTGCAAGATGCCATAAACAACTGCAAACGGCACAACATATTTTACATGTGTATGTACATACATATGTGTACGTTTGCATGCATGTACATATGTACGCATGCAAGTGCGTAAACACAAATAAATTAAATGTATTTAAATATAACTGTTATTGGTATACTATTTAAAACACTAACACTTACTTTATTTAAAACATGTATATACTAATTTTTTATATTTGCGTGCCGTATTTAATACACAGAAATCCAAACACGTATTGTACACACACACACATACGCATATACAAGCGAATAAATGTTTGCATGGCAAAACCATTCCATTGAACAAATGGAAAGCACGTTTTTATTCAACTAGAATACTTACAGCTCTTTACTCGCGAGATATTTGCATATCAAAACAGGCGGTTTTATGTTTTTCCAACAAAATGATAAGATTGAATTATATTATCATTTTAAGATTTGTCACAATCTGAACTGGTTACATTAAACGGAACTAGTTTTCGATAGGTTTAGAAGATATTTCCACCGGACGCATTTTATATTCACTTTTCGATAGGCACGTAAACGATATTTCGATAATTTAAACACGTTTTTTAATCTTTTCATAAATAACTAGCTATTTTAATTGATTTTAACTGAACATGTCTTAAAATATTTTTAACAGCATTATTTGAATAAATAAAAAATTAGAAAATAAGTTTTATACAATACAGTTAATAACGATTATATGATTATTATATATTGATTATTATTATATTGATGATTATTGATTATTATATATTTATGTAAACATTTAGGTGGAATATAGAAAAGAAGTATTATTCGTATTAAGCAAACATATTTAATTAGTCGTTTTACCACAATAATGTTTTAATTTTATAAAGATGCAAAATAATCGAGTTTGACAATTCGTTGCTGGACGCCGGACGCAGTTATCGTTCACTTGAAACGAACGATCCGTGAAGCACTTATTAAATCCGTTATCTGTAGAGTATGTTCTTTTCGTTGCAATGTGTGTAATAGGGAGGAGGACGCATATTAGACCCTTTTTTTGGTCTGTATATGTATTAATACCTGAATCTGATCCTATCAAAGACGGATCAACCAAAATTAGTATGCAGACTGTTTAGAAGCTTACGAGCATCCGCCCCGCAAATCGAACAAATCTTTCACATCCACAGTTTTTCACGTAGAACCCCTGGTAGAACGCTCTTGTTCATTATTATATGTTTTTTTATTTAATCGCATAAATTTCGAATTAATCAGGGGTGTTCCAGAAACGCAAGCCAACCAAAAACGCATAATTTTTTAGTTGGTTTTTAGGTTGGCTTACATTTCTAAAACAGCCTTGAATATAATATCAACTATAGTGCATTACGGCCGCAAACGTTTAAAAACAGACAGTAGTTTGTATAAAAATATCATTCGCCCAAATTTCAGTTGAAATACCTAAGTCTTAAGCATTCAAGCAATATCAAAGATAACTTGATCGTAACAATCGAAGATAGTCGAATTCAGTTAAATATTTTAATTACAAAACAATTAGTTGAATTTAATACTTGAAATAACTGCTTATTTTTGATAATTTTTAACGTTAATTCAATTTGCCTTACAAGTTACATCTTATTTAATACCGTATGTACTAAGTTTTGCAAAAAAGTTATCAAAACTATGCATGTGGAAAAAAGTATCGTATGAGTAGAAAATCCTTTATTAAAATTTTGTTGTAGATATTCGGTAACGAAGCTTAGCTTAAAATTTATGCAAGGCGTAGGGTTTTAAAATCAATAAACCCGTTACTAAATTGAAATATATCGACCCCTGTTTGCAAAAGTTTCGTATGCTTAAGAGCTAAATTGTTTAGGAGATAAGATGGTAATTGTCTATTATATGGACCTCATCTCAAAAACAAAAAAAAAAAACACAAATAGGGGTGATTTATTATGAATTAAGTTCATTTTGTATGGAAATTTCAAGGATTTTTTAAAAATAAACCAATTGAGTGCCCAATCTAATTTTTTTTTGCTAAATTTCTCATAAATCACCCCCTATTTGTGGTTTTTTTTTTTTTGTTTTTGAGATGAGGTCCATATAATAGACAATTACCATCTTATCTCCTAAACAATTTAGCTCTTAAGCATACGAAACTTTTGCAAACAGGGGTCGATATATTTCAATTTAGTAACGGGTTTATTGATTTTAAAACCCTACGCCTTGCATAAATTTTAAGCTAAGCTTCGTTACCGAATATCTACAACAGAAGCGTTGTGATTTTAACAAAATTAACTAGGAAATTAATTTAAAAGCGAAGAACATAAATTTAATTTGACAAATTTTATTCGAAATGGGTTGAATAAATATGAGTATTACAAGTTAATCTATATTGTTAAGATCATCAAAAAGTAATGCCCCCATTGGGCTGGGAGTCCTAGAGGGTATGTTATCATTACCGAAATCCTCAGAGTTGCCATCAGCTGAAAGCAAACAAGTTGCATTTAATAAAGGAACAAATTTAAATATTAAATTGTATATTTAGCCAACTTAGCCGCTGTATTTAATTCATGTACTAACTTTGATCCAGAAAATTTGATTTTCTCAATTGGTTTACGGAATTTAATGAAGATATGAGTTGTTTGTTAGTGTGCTCGGCTGTTTCTAAAGTTGTAGGCAAATCTAATAGGCGTTGATTTTGAATACCATCTCCAGGACCCATATGAGAAATATGGTTGAAGTTAGATGGAGCAGATATCATCTTTGATCTCCGGTCACTGCAATAGTAATAATAAAATTAATAATAATATTACAATAGAAGTAATATTTGACACTTACCTTTTTACTGTTTTATTTATTTCTCTGATTGAAAATCTACGTTTAATATTGCTGACTCCCTTCCGGTCACTATCCCGATGTTGCAGTAGTCCCTCTAAGGAAAATGTAATACATATACAAAAGTAAATTATTTAATTGATGTCTAATTAAATAAAGAAAAGATATTTAGTTTCAATTTATTGTAATGACAGAGTAACGAAATCTTGTATAAAAATATTTTCTAAAAGCACGATAAATGCCACTTACTCGTATGAATATTAGCCAAGTAAACTATTAAGGGTGTATCATTAATAGATGTTAAAACAACGTTGCCTACATTGTTTAATGGAAGTGACTGTTTTATACCAATTGATTGAACCCATTCAGAAGTTTGTGTGTTGAAAATATCCAAGTGAGTCTCCGAGAATACCAATAAATGGCCGTCGGAATAAGCTGAAAACAACGAAAATTTTTAAGCAACGACGTTTTTAAATTATTCATGTAGATTTTTACTTATATACGTAGGGAAAGCCGGATACATTATTTCTCGGTCACGAGATTTCCGTCCTTGTAAGTCAACATATATAGCGAGGGTTTGAAATACTAAAAGGTATTCTCCGAAGGTGCCACCCGTTGGACATAATATTTCAATTACTCTCACAGCATCAACGCCAGAATAATTCAAAAATGCGCATAACTGATTTTCCGGATGAACTAAAGCTATACAAAAATAAATTTTGGTAAATAGTCAGATAAAAAAATCAAAAGAAGATTTTAAATACTTACACATAGCAGTTGCTTCTCCTCTTAAAAAGTATGCCGTAAATCCACTTTGATGAGCAACAACCAGGCGCATGTCGGATAATATTTGAACATGTTGAGCTAAATATCCGATTGTAAATTCGCACGTCTTTTGGTGCCTTGTACGCGTTCGATTGATCTCATAAACAATGATTTGTGTGTGATTGTTGGGTCTCTTAAGTGCAATAATAAATGAATAAACAATACTTGGGTATCGGCGAATAATTCCGGTACACGCGGAGATGCAGTTTTTAGACTCGACGACTTTAATCCATTCCACGTCACTTGCCTCCAATGCCCTGATAGGTAGAAGCCTCAAATGCCTTTGTTTTCCACACAGAATAACAATTATCTGCTCTTCTTCTATATACCATAATTGAAGAATTTTCTTTGTTTCACCAATTCGAGCGATTTCTGTAAATTGATAATAGTATTTAATGTTCAAAAGTAAGTAACGATACACTAGAAATATTATAAGCTTTCAAAAAATTTTTTAAATTGATGGAAAAACATTACTAACCATATGAATCCAAATTTAAGTAAAATAACCCATCTTCGGTTCCTAAAAGAATTTGATTGGGGTATGTAATAACAGAGCATAAAGCATTTCGTATAATTGATAAAGTATTATCCAATATTTCGTTGACTTTGTAAATGGCCGTATTTGGTAAATTATTTCGTTTTAATATTCGATGAAGTTCTCCTAATGCAATAACCCATTTGGATTTCTCAGATTCATTATCAGCTAACATCAGAGTGTTTAATGAGATTCCACTTTCAATTAGAGCTGTTTTTATCTGTAAAACAAAAAAATAGGTAAATATCCAACTATAATATAATGAACAAAACACAAATGTACAAAACAAAAACGTGTCTTAGAAGTGATAACTTTGAATAACACTACTTAACTCCAACTTAAGTGACGAAAAGACTCTTGGAAGTTGGAAGTATTTCGGCAAATGCTCATTGATAAGCAAAGCTTGGGATAAAAAAAAATATTGATAGAGCAATGACAGCAGAAAATCGAATAATGCTTGTAAAGTTTATTTTATGTGTCCGACAATAACTGTTTTATTGACAGACAATCTTAATTGCTACCTTATGTTGAAGAAAGTAAAAGAACTGACCTTAAATATACATGGTACATCTTTTTTAGCTGCATGTATTACATCACTTTCCCGCACGCTACCAACGGAAAATTCGGGATCTCGCATATCCAACACTTGGGATACACTAACACTTGGTAGCGCACATCGATCAGTTGATATATCGTACAGAAATAGTTTAAAGTCGCAGACTACAACAAATTGACGAATCCATCCTCGTTTAATGACTCCAGATTTAGGGACCTTAACGTAGCCTTCATATGCTGTTCCAATTCCCCTTGTAGGATCGATGCCCAATGGTCTCTTCGTTTGATCCATAGGAACTGGGCACATGGTCGGAACTCTTTGGCAACATACTGTGTGACAGGCGAAACCACAAATTTCACAAACTACACCTTGCCTTGTTAATCCAACCATTAATGAAGTGCAGTGATTACATTTCGTTGGACTACTGAAAGTGCGCACAAGAAATTGGTGGATTGAAGTGTTGCCAGCAGTTTTCTTTTTCGATTCTTCGTAATTTAAACTACTCTCAGATCGTATGTCATCATTTATAGTAGACGTCTTAATACTCAAATTGTCCTTAGCAGTCTTATGTGCATATTTTGATTCGTAATTGAATAGCATTCCAGTGTTTGATGATTGAAACAAATTCGATGAGGTTGAAATATTGTCTCTAGTATCGTTAACATATGATTCCACGGTGTCGATTGAGTCCGTGTTTATAGATATATCTTTAAAGAAAGCATTATTTTGATGCGAAGATTTATTCAAAAATGATTCAGAATAATCGAGATCCACTTTTTGTAAATCCCTCAGTTCATTTTCTTTCTTTTTTAGATCATACAAAACTGAATCACATCTCTTTTTAAAATCACATGCTTCCTTCTGGGTGGAAATCAATTCAGCCCTTGTTTGACTTAACTCTTCAGCTATAAATGCCTTGGCTTGAATTTCCCGTTGAAGAGCACTTTGCAAATTGAGTAACTCCATTTTATCCAGTTTTTGTGATCGCCTATTTCGCCAATTTTTATGATCTACGGCATTATTGTTAAAGGTTCCAACATGTTTCAGATATTCGATTTCTTCCGTCATCTTGGTAGCCAAAGCTTGCAAATAGCTGCGGGCATCTCGTTCGTCCGACACCCATTGGATAATCTCGGCCATTTGTAGCTCCCAATGGTTAATTGCTTCGCGTTTCACTTGCAATTCTTTAAGAATTTCAACTTCCTCAGTTTGTAGATCACGTAAATTCTTTGATTTTACGTTCACCTCAGCACTTAACCTTTGATTTTCTTCGAGCCACGTTGATTTCTCTAAATCGTATCTCTTCTGAAATTCTAAAATGGTTTCCGTTGATTCAGCAACCGAATCAATTGAAGTACACTTTAATTTTTCATGTGTTTGCTGCAATTCCTTGGACAGTATTGAGTTGGCCGTTTCCAGCTCACTAAGCTGATCTCGAAGAGCTTCTAGCTCCATATTGTGACGTACTTGTTGATGATTCAGTTTTTCCGCATATTGAAGTTCGATTCGCTCGATTTCGTATGCTGCTATTCCCGACGTAAGATTTATGGGAGTTGTTGTTGTATCCACATTTGGAACAGACTTTCGAAAATCACTTTGCAATTTTCGACAACATTCTTCTGCATGCTCTCTGATTTTCTTTTCCTTTGATGCTTCGTTAACAGCATCTTCAATATGCAATTCGAGTTCTCTTCGAGTTTTATCAGACTTTCGCAATTCATTTCTCAAGCTATCATTTTTCTGTATTGCCGCATCGAGCTCTTCTTCCTTATCCCTTACCTGTCTCGATAGTTTCTGTTTTTGGTTTCGAAGTTCGGTTAGTTTTTCGGTAACTTCCGAATATTCCATCATTGCACCATTACGCTGAGAGATAGCTTCTTTAAGTTCAGAGTCTTGAGATTTAAGGCGCTCCAAAACCTCGTTATATTTTGCAGATAAATCACTCTTTTCGTGTTTGGTTGACATTAGTTGTTCTGTTAATGTTTTTAACTGCTTGTTTAGCAATTCGTTGGAGCTATCTGAATCTTTGGATAGTTCACTACACACAAGCGAACTTTCAAGAGCATCAGCAAATGCAGAACTTTGGTTCTTATTTTCAAATTTTCTAGAGTCTGATTGGTAACAATTTTGTGAGAATGTAAATCCAATGAATGGTAAATGAAAACCAGAAAATGCTGGATTGGCTGAAGGAGGAATCGTGTCCGTTAATCTGACATCATTATCGTCGACGTCAAAATTCGATGTATCCGTTGGACTCGACACTTCTGGTATATACGGTGCGAGGCCACATCTAATATTCTTCCAATCGATGCCCTCGAACCACGGATGTGTCATGAAATCGTGTAAACCCTTTTGACCAAGTCGATTCTCAGGTATACATATCAATTTGGATAGTAAATCCTTGGATGCATCCGATAACTTTGCATGTGGAGTGTCTTGCGTTGGTAAATTAAAGCAATTCTGATGATTCATTATTTTGCCATAGGTTTCCACTAAACTTTCGGCATAAAATGGAGTCTCTCCATACAGCATTTCGTACATACAAACGCCCAAAGACCACCAGTCACATTCAGTGCCATAGCGTCCTTTTCCGTCCTCCATGGCTCTTAGAATTTCAGGAGATATATAATCAGGTGTTCCTACTGCCACATTTGACTGAACGGTGCCGTCCTTATCCAAACGTAAACACGAACCAAAGTCAGCTAATCGTACGTGTCCCCTCTTATCCAACAAAACATTGTCTGGCTTTATATCTCTGTGAACATATTTTAGTTGATGAATGCTATTAACGGCCAATATCATTTCTGTTATATAAAACTTGGCCATGTCTTCGGGAAGCTTATCCTCAAACTTGCTCAATAACGTTAATAAATCGCCACCACAGTAATAGTCCATAACCAGGTACTACAAAATATGAAAAGAAAACGTGTCTCAATCAAATATCAGTTTTATTAATTCATCATTTTAAAGCAAAGGTTGCAAAAGTGTTTGGGCACTAACAAAGTAGAATAACACATTTGTTCTTTTATTGACTGTAAGCTTAAAATATAATAAATTGGCGAAAAGGCTTTATCAACAGAAAATCAAAGGGCAATTTGAAAAATATTTAAGGAACACGTCGAATGCAAAATTGAAAGTGAAATTAACATCTGTTTATTCTATGTATTCAACAATAAATGTTAATTGACAAAAAACTTAAAAGTTTTGAACGATATTTGCAACTTCTTTAAAAAATAATATTAAATCTTTCTCAAACCAAATTGAAACAAATACATACCAAATTGATATTATCCTGAAACGCATAATGCAAATTTGTAATCCATTGACGATCTCCAAGTACTAACACATCTCTTTCTTCGCGAAAGCAAGCTGTCTCTGCTCGCTTAAGCATTTCCCATTTGTTTAATATTTTCATTGCGAAAATATTTTCCGATGAGAGCATGCGTACAACACAGACTTCACCAAATGCTCCCCGTCCAATGATTTTCAATATTTCAAAATCATCACGCGTTAGCCGAAGTTTTCTTACAATGTGAACAAAGGGTTTTGCTGAAAAATTCAAGAAATAATTAATAAACTTCTAGATTAATTTATAATTTTTGACTTACCAAGCTTTAGAAAATCGGATACACTCTTTTCTCTACGTAGTGATGAATTACTGCATTCATCGTAAAGTAGGATAAATGTGTCTAATAAGGCATCCATGGAGTACTGATGCCCTTTGAAATTATCCTCCAAATTTAGGCTTTGATTCAACTTTTTATCGCCATCGGGATCACTTAAAAGTGACTCCAATAGTTCGAGCCTCTCATTGCAGGTCAGTGCCATTAGGTCTACAAAAAGAAAAATAATCAAAATTCATTGAATAAGTTATAAAGAAATTGATGCTTATCTACTGAAAATATCAGACAAAGGCGAACAAAGAACATGTCAAAAACATAAACAAACCTAAGAACGTTATTTACTTTCTGTTTTTAAACTTTAATCAGACACTGTAACATAAACCTTCACTGTGGTTGCAGAATAAATAATTAGATTATATCAATTTTAAAGAAAATTTTGAACGGCTGTTACGTTCTTCAAAACTTCAAAACAGATGCTAGCCTAATACAGTTAGTCAAGTATGTTTTTTGATCACGTAAAAAAAGTGAACTAAATGTTTTATTTTAAATAATTTTATTAACTATTATAAAATAAAATTGATTGAATAGAAGGAAATATTTTCACTTATTGTACGTACAAAGGGGCGTGACTATATCAAACTAGGAATTGGGAATATCATAACAATTAACACTTCATGTAGTAATATTAAAACATTTTTGACACAGTTGTTAACATTTTCTCAATTTGTTTACCTTTGAAAATGATAAATATCTTTCAAGTTGCAAACAACACCTTTCTACCTCCCCTTTAGGACGGAATTTTACAAAATCCCTTTCCAGCGCTTACTTACGTCATAAAAGGAAACAACTGTGGGAAATTCAACTTTCTACCTTTTGTGGTGCGGACTGTGTGTTGATGAATCAGTCAGGCACTCGGTACCAAACAATTTTATATATAGAAGACGTATATATATGTTAGAACAAATGTATGTATGTAATCAGCATCCTAAGTTTGCGTAGTATTGTTCACGTATGTAAACACACACACACACACACAACACGGCCTGCATACAGATACGGCAAAAAAGGTATGGCACACTTGCATGCACATGTAGTAGTGTTTATTGGCTTATCGTAGGTTTGGCATGTTTCCGACATACACACATACTAATATTTACATATGCATTTATCTGCAAAATGTACACAATAATTTTGCGCACATAGGCACTTATGTGTTTATTTTTATTTATCCATAAATGAGTATTTTGACACGCACACTTTAAAATAGATGCGAAAATTTCATATTCACGTACTTATATTATATACATACGCATGTCTCTAAATATATGCAACTAAATAAAAACATATGTATATGCATACATTTAGAAAACATACATGTATGCAAGTTTTACAAGTAAACAGATGTAACTACTTAGTTTTCTTTAATATAAATTACCACCGAGCTCAGGTAAGGAGGTTTCATAATCCATTTTATTAATGTTAAATATTTAGTCTGATCATATCCACAAGACAGTTGAAAAACAATGTAAAAGCCGACTTATACTGCCAGGGATGGAGACAGTTATTTTAGTTTATTCGATATTCTGCTCTAAAAAATGTGTTGTTATCGAAGTAACAATACTATCGATTATTGTCATGACCCTAAACATATTAGTGTGCTTCCTATATATTTATTGCCCGTATGGCGTAGGCCAGAATACATTCTGATATGAAAAAAAAGGAGGCGCCGCGGCAGAATTTGGTAACTTGAACGCTTACCGATATGGTCCTTACGTCGAATAAATGCTGTTCGCTGGCTGTCAACTCCATATAAGAACAAGTGGGCGGTTACAGTCGAGCATGCTCGACAGTAGGATACCCTGAGTCCATGTACTCTTCAATAAAAGTTTATCTTCCACCAATTGTTCCTATGGCAGATATATGATATATGAAGCCGATTTGAACCAAATCTGGTCAGAATGTACAAAACCAACATTAATGCATATTCTATCAGTTTGGTTAAGATATCTCAAAAAACAAAAAACTTTTTCATACTAAAACTTCATTTTCGATGCATCGTTCCTATGGCAGCTATGTGATATAGCAAACCGATTTTAATAAAACTTAGTCAGGATGTATAATACCAGCTCCAAAACATAATCTATCAGTTTGGCTCTGATATCTCAACAAACAAAACTTTTTCACACTAAAACTTCATTTTTGATGTATCGTTCCTACGGCAGCTATATGATATAGTGGTCCGATCCTAAAATAAAAACAAACTTGATCTGCGTATGGTATCCAGGAACCTACATAGCAAGTTTGATGTCTCTAGCTTTTATAGTTTCTGAGATCGACGCGTTCAAACAGACGGACAGACAGGCGGACATGGCTCAATCAGACAGACGGACATGGCTCAATCGACTCGGCTGTTGATCCTGATCAAGAATATATATACTTTTTGGGGTCTGCCACGCCCCCTCCTGCCTTTTACTTACATTCTGCCAAACATATTATACCCTTTTTTGCCCATTTTTAATGGGCTCGGGGTATAAAAAGTGGCAAAATTAGTTAGATAAACATTTAACAGCGACTTAGCTTAACTATTTTTTTTATCTACCATTATTCTTAATCACATCAAGATCGGTTAAACAGAACGGCGGTAATAAAATCCAAATCCAAATCAGATTTGTATGTTCAAAATGTAGAGAAAGCACAGCTGAAACAACCGTGTTACCACTAAACTTTTTGGCTTTTTTTTGTACAGGCAACACTGTCTCTGCTGCAAAATATAAAACACTTTTCGCTGGCGGCCAGCTCTGGCTTACTCCAAACGAAGCAAAATCAATAAATGCGGACCAATCGGAACGATGGAAAAGTCAAAAATGCACTCTTTTGTCTTTCGTAGTAACGTATTTCAATCAAGTCCGATCCCATCAAAATTAATAAAACGTCTCTTTTAATAATAAGAAAATTTGTTAATGGGTCGTAGGCCTACGGGTAATGTCAGAGTTCCTCAAGGTCAATTTTAACTGATTCCCAAATTTTTGTGGATATTGTAATTATTATTACTTTTAACTCTAGAAATGTTCGATAGGCCAAGTTCGTTCTGGATTTCAATTCAGATTTCCAAGTTGCATTGGGACAATCGAATGTGTTTTAATTTCTGTTCCAATATAATAAATACACAAAGATGTTCATGAATGATCTTATTTTACTTTGTAGTCAAATGCACATAATAGGTGTGAATTAATTACACCACTTATAATTATTTTAATCAATGCTATAAAATCTTAACGCATACACTAAAGAAACTATGAATTTGTAATACAATAACATAAGGAAAAAGAAAAGTTATTCTTTTGGGGTTTTATAAATATTCGAAGCGTTTCTGGGGTTTCTGTTAGACTTCAGAAAAAGATTTTCCCTGAACATTAAAGAAGAGTAAAAAATTTTATTTAATGGTTTGTAGATTGTAGAACCCAACCAAGAAATTATTATATTCAAAAAGTTTAAAAAGCATCGCAAATGTTTTATATGTTGAAAGACAATCGGATAAAAGTTTGATTTTATTTTAAATAGAGTTGATATGTACTTATAATGGGTATTTTTCGGCCCAATTCTTGTCAACTTTTATATTTATTGTATAAAGTACGAAATCAAATAAATGTTTGAGCCAACAGAAATTGCATATTCTCATGATGATAATGAACATGTTCTCCCATCATCACCTTAGAAAAATTATAAAGCCCCAGTAAAACCACAATTATTTTGAAGACTCTTAATCAAAGCTCACAAAAAAGTCTCGACACTTTCATACTGTCAGAACACAGTCGGTTTTATTCGGTCAGATCGAAAAGGGGAAAGAAGACACACTCAATTGTTTTCCTTTTTCACAATTGCACAAGCAATGACAACTTGAAACGAAAAATAATCTTTTGTGTATATTTGCGGTTTTACTTTAAATTCGAATTTTTTTTAAATGAATCAAAAGGATCAAAATGTCCGGGATATATTAATTTAATTAATTATTCTAAATCACTACATTAAAATTAAAATTCCTAATTAAAATTTAAATTAATAAATATTAAATAATGTAAAAAAAAGAACAATTTTGTTTTCACATTATACAATTTGCTTATCTGTAGACTCCCATTTGATGAGAGCTCGAAAATTAAGAGTGCTTCATTTTTTTCCTGTCATTTGAGTGAGGGGATTGCTTTAAAATTTGTGTCGAAACTTATTTGCAAGCTCTGCTCTTAATTATTGCAAGAGTTGAATAGTTTGTGTGTGTGTGTGTGTGTGTGTATCTACAACTAATAAAATAATTAACAAACAAATATACACTTTATAATTGTTTTCGAACCATTTCCGACAACAATGCTGTATCGTTGTTGGACATGACAGCAGCTCCTGTTGCTTCTTTATTTCTATAAGAAGGATTCGGGACACGTTGGATTGTTCGATCCTCGTAACGCGTTCGTCCCTGAGATGCCATTGGTCTATTAAGAGTATTGTTAGCATTATTTGGTGAACTTGGCGGGGTACTGTGTGCTGCAAAATGTTTATTAACAAAATCCTGCTCCTTCCAACCATTCTTTTTGTAGACTTCACGCAGCTCATGATGCTGCCACATTGTGTACAAAACTTGACTAGCAAACTTTATAACACAAGTGGTATATTGTTCTTTGCGTCTTGTGATATTCATTAGTCTATCAACGCCACCGGCGTCCAAAAGTGATCGTGCAAATTCTGGATTCTTTTTGATGACTTCATTAATGGTTGCCAATACTGCTGTGATGGTGTCGTCTGACGTATTTTGATCGTGTTGAGCGTTGCCCGATGGTAATTTTTGGACTAAATCGCGCATTGCATATTTGCCAATCAATTCCTTATTCCGCTGATCGATGGCCAGATTGCGCAACGCTGTGGCAACGGCGCAAACGACACGATCAACTTCCATTCGCAATAGCTCCACGAGTATCGGAAGACCTTTCTCTTTGCGCACGGTTGCTCGAATATCGATGCTGGGCTGCCAATAGCATGCTGAAAGATTTTGAATTGCACCAGCCGCTGCCTCAAGAGTTTCGGGATTTGAGCAACTTTGTAGCAAGGATAGGTAATATTGTACAACTTCCGGTTGCCACAACTGTTCATATCCTTTGCCAGTCGGATTGCTTGCTCCTGTACTCTTTGAATATTCTGTTGAAAATATGTAGTCTTGTTGCGACTCATTGGATGCAGAATCCTTCTTTTTTTTACTGGTTCCGAAGCAGCCCAAATTCTCTCCTGAAATTGCATACATTATTAATAAAATAACCATAATTATTCAATGAGCCAGTAGCTTAATTACCTTTTGATGACGATGGAATGGCTCTTTCTTGAATAATAAATGGGTGTTTATCATAATTAGGATCTTCAACTTCTTGGCATCTGTAGGAGAGATTGCGAAGTATACAAACGCAGTTCTCCACTGTTTTATTTCCAATGTTGTTCTTCTCAATGGACGATCGTACTACGTAGAAAAGTGATTCCACCAAGTTTTCGCAATTTCGAAGGCATTCTCGGGCATGTTCTCCAGCGGAGCTAACGTTTCTCAACACTCCAGAAGCATTTCGAAATACGGTGGAAAAACATGTCTCCCCCGAACAGATGGGATCCCATCCAGAGTGCGGTTTAATAATGTTACATACTATAGCAGCCAGCGCTTCATCAATAATTGACCGTTTAATGTCTTCACATGAGGACATATTCCATAATACTCCAGTTACCAATTCTTTAACCTCAGTCTCTTGAGACCGACATAGCAGATGCACCAATGCTTCTATTCCGCCAGCATTTTTAATTCCACGTTTATTTTCATCATTTTGTCTACCATACGATAAATTGCGCAGGGCTCCACATGCATTTCTATAAAAAAAATAAAATAAATTTAAAAATTAAGTTTATTTTTATAAAAGTAAATTCGTAAAAAACGTAAGGATTAGCCAATTAAATGTTAAACGTTTAAAAAAGAGCAGCGGGTAAGAAATTAATTTTTTTCCTTGTTTATTTTTACTATCTAAAATGCAAAAACAAACCAATTTATATAATTCTTTAATACTTCAGAATTTATTAGACTTTTTAAGTAGGTCAATTTAGTCTGTGTGTATTTTTTAATCATTTTTACTGACCCCACCTTAAAATTCAAAGAAAGCAAAATGTGTAAAGTGTAAATCGCAAAAGTTGTAATTACTGGAGCATAGATGAATAAAACAATAGTCTAAGGAATATTTAAATTATAACTTTTTGAGTCGCTATTTATATAAATAATTGGAAACTTACTTGTGAATTTCTGGTGCATCGTATGACAATAATCGAATTAAAGGTGGTATTCCTCCCAGCGTCCTTGTGCGCTGCTTGTTTGGATCATCCATGTAACACAAATGCTGCAAATATGCGGCAGCATTCGCTTTAATAGCATTATTTGGATTGCTAAGAAAGCTAATCACTTCTGAAAGGTTTGGATCACGCCATCTCATTGTTGAGCACAGATCACTATCAGATCCCCCAATGAAATCCTCCTTCTCACCAATTCTGGGTTGGGCAGTGTTCAATGAACCTGGGGCAAATGGTGCTAATTTAAAATCAGCTTGACCCTCAAAAGATCTACATTGTGAGTCAATAGCTGGTTCGGACCCGTTAAGGTTATTGTCGAATGGCCGCGAAGCAAATTGTTTCATATTTGCACTTACACCCGGCAACCCATAAGGAGCTTCTGTAGTAAAACCATATGGACCTACTTGCTCATCTGTGTAATGAGGTTCTAGGCCGCAGGGCGGTAAACCAGATATACCAAAATCGGCACCTTCATCGAATTGTGGAGCTTGAATGTATCTTACGGTCGGTACTAATGCATGACCCTCCATACCGGGAATTGATACTTCTTGAGAAGTGGTTTCTATTTTATTTTGAGACCCAATTGTCGAGCAATGAGGCGCCATTCGAGGAATGGTCCCCATGCCCGCCGGCTTCGATATATATAAGGGTGCATTTGAATATCCAGCCGCGGTGTATTGCTCGAAGTTTTGAAATGCCGTGTACTGGGTTTGTATATGACCCGTTTCCGACACCATCGACGGCTCTATATTTAAATTTTGTTGTGGATTCATCCTAGTTTAGTTTTAAGTCTGTAAGAAATAAAAATAGAATCATAATTCTTTAAAAACTTTTCAGATTAAAACTCTATACGAATAATTTTTCAAATAGATCTTCAAATTCGATCATTTTGAACAGCTATATATCGATCTTCTTACTAATCGATTCTAAGACTTTCAAACCAAGGTTGATAATGGTAGTGTTAAGTTTTGCCAGTGAAGAACTCCATCGATACACATTATTATTTTCAAACTCCAGATACTTTTAAGTAAAATATTAAAGCAAATAGATTTATACAACCTGCAAGTGTTTTTAATTTTCGGCACTAAATATGTATTGCAAAAACAACACAACAAGATAGGAATAACAAATATGAAATAAGACAAGATTCAAATTAAATGTTAAATTTATTCATAAAATAAAAACAAATTAAATTGCATAAAAATTGACATTTACATCCAAAATATTTTTTCTTTTCAGAGACTTAAAATTTGAGTTAAACTGACAGTCAATTTATAAGAATGTCACGCCTTATAAAAAGCAAACATATTATTTGCATTTGTTACAGTACTATTTATTAGAGACAAAGAAAACAATCGCCCGATATCTAGGCAGAGAGTTGTGGAATATCCTTGTTCCTTACTGGCAGGTACAATAGTATTTGTGTATGTATGTATCCACACATATGTATATGTATAATCATATGTAGATATGTATTTTTGAATGTACTTGCACTACTATGTATGTACGTAAAAATACAAATGCCACGCCCCTTGGTTAATTCAATGTAAAAAATTTCACATTTCAGTGTAAGGATTACTTTAGTCATGCAATTTTCTAAATAAAAAAGCATAATCGGAAACAATGTACAATATATATTATTTACAAACTTCGTATCACTTAAGCCGACTTTGCTCAAGCGGTTTTCCAAACTAGCGTTTGTACATACAAAAATACATACTCATGCATACATACGTACGAAGCATATACATACATATGTACGAATGTCCGTAGATACTTATTAAAAATATCGATTTTTCACAGAGGTGTCGCTGCTTTAAAAATTACTGCATGAATGCATGTATGTATCAGCAAATACACACCTTTTTTAAATTGCAAAGAACGAACAGTCAGATAAAACACAGAATTTGTAAATCAAACAAATTAAATTATTTATGTGCAAATAAATATATATGTATGTAACTTCAGCTTAATCCACAACGGTGTACTAAATGCTATTGAATTATTTTCGTACTTTTAAACTAGATATTGCACAATTGCTTTCATTTTTATTATGATTTTCGTGTATATAACATTTTTCTCTTCGTTTAGTTACCCACCTTAAAAATACCAGTAAATTATGTTGATAAACATATTTAATGATAGCACAAATCTATATAAGAGCTTAGTCTCCTCGAACAATGCTTTGGTAATATTCTTCGCGTACTAATTCAAAGTTGGACTCGTATATATTATGAAAATGTTCGATTCCAAAAGTTCCTTTAACACATGTAAACATAGCGTCGACGTGGACTCGGTAAATTGAGCCGCGACTACATATTTTGGAGCATTTATTTAACTTTGACTGCTAAATACAAGAGTTAATATTAATATTTATGCCAGGGCTTAATACCGTAAACAAAATCGTAACCTTTAACCGGTGTTTACCGATTAAAACTAGTAACCGTAAATGAATGAATGAATTTACAGGCCAAACCATGAGTAAAATGACACTCCGCTTGAAAATCGGTAGGATTTTGACAAAGTCAAAATATATCTTAATGTTGACATGATTTTCATGATTCTCAGAATCAAGTTTAAAGTGTTGTTTTTATACTAATGACAATATATGAAGTTGAAACACCCTAGTCAAAATTACACATTTTTATTATTCCGAAACTAAAATAATTGATTAGTAACCGATTCATGTGGAGCGATTACCTAACTGTTAAGGTGTAATCATAGTTTTTTAAACTTATTTTGATTTTGGCATTAACTTTTAATATTGACTTTATTGAATAGATCTTTTTAAAAATCAAAGAAGTTTTATTCATATATTTACTTTTCTATATCATTTTCATATTAACTTTAAATATTGATTTTATAAAATAGATCTTTTTTGAAATCAAAGAAGTTTTGTTCATATAGAGACTATAATTTTTTTCACTTATTTTTTTTGTGAATCGAAATTATACCTGCATTCCAAACCGAAACCTACAAAAAAAAAACCTGTAGTCCTTACGATTCCGATATACAAAAATTTTCGTTACCGAAAACCAAAATACAAACAACTGAAACCAAACTAAGCGCTATTCGATTCGGTTTGATACCCTGATTTAATGCAACGTTTCCAAATAAGTCAATCAAAACAACGCTACTTTTGCGATAGCTTGTAAGATATGCGACAGAGTTAAAATATTTTTATTTGAATATAAAACTATGATTTCAAACTAAAAACAAAGAAGTGAATCAATTTAATAATTTAAATATTGGGGAAGAATTCTGTATTTTTTTTATTATTGTCGAAGAAATTAAATGTAAACGTAGCAATTTTAAGAGTAGTCCCAATTCCTTATTCAATGCTGATTCAACTGTTCCGGCAACTGATAATGTATTCACCAGGGATCTGGATTGTAAAGAACAAATCCACTTTTAATTCCTTTCACCGTCCAAAAGGCAACTTCTTCGTTGTCATGTCTGTTACGTACCTGGAACTTATTTAGTGACTCCCAAGGGTGAACTTATTGGCGACTAAGGCGCAAATTTCACATGAACTGCTTTATTGCTCCTGCATTATTACACACCTATCATAGTTATTATAGACAGATTGTTAACTTATTACCGTTTTCCAACAGGTTTTTATAGTATTGCACAGTTATTTTTAAATTAATTTTCTTTATTTATACTGAAAATACAAATTATGTAGAAAATTTTCATACAAATTGGCGATCTTGACCGGATACATATGTAATCGCTGATTCATGCACGTTTTTTATGTTAAATGCATTGCACAGACTTTCGATCTTGTAGTCTATTGACGATCAGTAGCTCGCAGCTTTTCCTCAACGGCTTCGCGAGATGCTTCTGACAAATCAGTAGCTTGTATATACTTCTGGACTCCGACCAACGATTTCTTGAGAGCATCGAAAGAACTGGAATACAACATCTTCTTCTTAACCTGCATTAAATTGAAGAGTATTAATTATGATGTTACAATGATTAATATGAGAATATTTTTGTATACCTTAGCAGTATCGGGACACCAGGACATGAGGAACAACTTTTGCTTCTTTGAGCTCTCTGACGTTCCTTGACATTGGTGCATGTATTCAAAATCGAAGAGACCATATCTGAAAATGAAGAGAGGATAAGAGAGAGGTTTTACATTTATATGAAGAGAAATAGATAGAAAGCTATCTGATAATGACTTACCGGCATTCGCCAGGACCGCACTTCTGGATATCATCTAGAAACTGGTCGTATTCACTGTTGCGATCTCCAACAGTTTCCACATCAATTTGCTTTTCGTCACGAATGTAGAAGATGACATAGCGGTGTTTTTTATCCTTTTTAATTTCCTCGTATGTTGTTTTGCATACATCCGAAACAGTTACTCCAGAAGCCTGTCAAATATTCATAATATTATTATATATAATAAAAATAATTATAAATTGTGAAAATGAAAATGGGAAAAGTTCTAAACAAAGAAACAAATCGCTGACTGATACAAAATCAACTGTGAAAAATCCACCCTCAGGGGCGGAAAATTCCTGTATAACTGTGGTGTTTTCTTTTAGTTTAAGTTTGTTGTACTATCGTCAAAATCTAACGTTTGTTGCAAATTAACAATCAGAACGAATACAAATCGCGCTATTTTCAAGTATCTTAAAAGCTTTCAAGATAAGGAGAATTCGTACATTGCCTTATATGGGCCCCAACAATGCCAATTATTCTATTGGATCTGGTTCTTTCCCCCGGCTTCATCGCTCCCTCTCTTCCACAAACACACTCATATGCGCACATCCTTCATCGTCCAAATGTCAAGAGATGTGACAAGTTTTGCTCTCTTATTATTGGGGAATGTTAATTTCTTTCATATGCTGCATCAACTGTACCCCATTATAATATTTATCGAAATATATTCATCGAGTTATTTATATTAATGTAACAAATGTTTCATGAGTGTTGGAAAAGCGTTTTTAACTCTACATTCATTTATGCCCATATCTCTCCATAAACAAATGCGAGTATAGTATGCAACCCTTGTATTAATACATGCTCATATATACACACGCACACATGTATGTGTGTGTGTGTGTGCAAAATCTCATATAATTGCCTGTGTGTGTGCATGTACATGTTTAGGAATGGTAAGGCAGACATATACAGACATACATATGTACATACAAATACATTATTCAAATTTGCCGGTAATATTGTGAAAAGTACATTAACAACCATTTTCAATTGGATTTTACAATTATATTTTTTTAATATGTATATTCAATACATACAAGGATATTTTTATGTGTATTTACAACACTTATTTATTTATATATCATTTGTCTGTTAAAAGTTTTATTCAAAATGTACCTGCATGAATTAAATTGAAAGTTTGCAAACATATGAATTTGCAAAGCCCATACACTCATATCGATGTACATATACATACACACGTAACTGCACAGATGTACATACATACGTATATGTATAAACATGTATTGATAAATTTGGAATTAATATTATGAGCATTACTCAGCCTATTCTGACTAATGTCTGCAGATGTATGTATGTATGTCTTGCAATACATAGATACATATGCAGCCATACATACATATACCATACCAAGTATTTATATTTCCGAACTTATACATACGAACATTTATACATATATCCATTTCCGTATACATATACATACACATATATATATATTTTTTTTTCTTTATTCATATAGTTTTGTATGTACCGTTGTGGATACATACATACATGTATATCTCAAAAAATATTTTTAGTGCATAGTGCTTAAATACATATATGTATATGTACTTATACATTTTACATATTAATGTCTTAATGAATCATCGTCTCATATGTAGGATGTAAGTATGTATTATTTTATACATATTTTATTTTTATTAAACTTTTATATTAACTTTTATATATAAAACAGTCTTACCATTTTTTTTCTGTAAAATGTGAGTACTTTTACAAAATTCGAAAACCAATTGCAATGTATGTATACTTTAAAACACAATTACCGCTTAGCCTTCCGACCGCAACGAACAACCGGACTAATCAATTTGGGTGGTGGTTCACTTGGCTGGATTTATACATGAGTTGCCAGTCTAACAGAGTTCATGAATTTTTTTTACATGCAATAAGCTCTTTCGGAACGATGGAAACGAAACGAAAAATTATTTCATTTTTACTGTTTTGAACAAACTGCTCCAAAGCAACTATTTAAATAGCAAAATTTAATCAATATATGTATTTCTTTCATAAAATAATTATAAATTTATATGTTTAAGACCCGTTTCGAGTAGCCCAGAAAACGTTCTGGTAGGTCAAAATTAAATTAAATTTCGGTGCCGAAAACAGAAGAAGAAATTGATAACTATTCCATTAAAATTTTTTCGCCGGCGGAAATTTCTGGTCTAATCAAAACGGGCTCTAAAAAACGATCAGATCATGTACAATTTACAATAATAACAAATATTCACATGCATTTTTTTTTGTTGATGTCAGTTTTTCATCTGTTTTTTAAACGACATAAATAAAAACGCGCCAAAAATTACAAGGTATTTTAACTATTTATCAATATTTTAATTTGGCATCCAGCAGCCAGTGTGTATCAGTACTGACTTATTAAATTAAAGTACACTGGACAGAAAAATACTGTTCGGAGACGAAATAAAAAAGACAAAAATTTAGCAGCGGTTCAGCTGACCAGTCCCCAGAACGAAAAGATAGAGTTGCCAAATCAAGTGGTTTGTCAGTTTCCAAAACTGTTTGTGAAACATCTGATTTTTATTTGCTGCCTGTAAGAACAATGAGATTTTCTTTCTTTTACCATTGTCTTCGTATATTGCTGTTACATGAATTACTACACACAAAATTTCCTACATTTTCCATTCCCTATGTCTTCTCAACGTATTCTAATAAGTTGTGCGTTTTCAAAGTTTTAATATAACGAACGCAACAGAGTTACTTATGTTTTTATTTTTTTGGTTGTGGTAGCCCTGGCTTTCTCTAGGCCTCAGCAAATTTTGGAGAATTTTTAGCTGGCCTCCGACCAAATTCTTCTGAGAACTCGCCGTAAATCTCGTGTCAAATACTTTGATTCCGACACCCAATATTATAGAGTTATCAGCTGTGCCGAAACACATTTTGCGTTACTCAGTACCATGCCTTAAAGAAATAAATTATGTAATTGTTTTTTTAATATTTCGCTTCTGGCAGCTGTTTTATTGTCGTAATGTACAATGCTTAAACGCAGCCGTATTTAACGGCAATTCATTGTTTGGATCCCATTCCTGGGATCCCAAAATCACGACAATGTTGCTTTGTTGTTGTTTAAGAAGGCGACAATGTAACGGCAATTTGCGAAACTACGATCATTTAAATGTGCAATGTGTTCAGAAACCCGACTCTAACTCGTCTAAATAAAAAGGCGGTAAAATATTCGACATGGTAACGGCTTGGAGTTTTGGATATAATACCCAGATCAATTAGGAACAACAAGAGCTAAAGGTAGAAATGAATTGAATTTGGTACAAATGATCAACCGCTGAAAATACCAGCCTGAAATACCAGATTTGCCGAGAATATGGCGAGTGATGCTGACTTTTATGCTGGAAAATGTGCAGAAGCTACTTTTACTTGTTATTACTAGAACCGTCTTCACACGCTTACATTTCCAGATTAATTTGGCTGTAAAAATCAAACAGCGTCTTTGAAATATTTAATATAGCACCTAAACAATTGCTTAACAACAATAAAATAGTTTCTGTTGTCTCGGCACAGTAGCACTTAAATCCTCGTGGCGCTTGTGTATAAACACACAATACATATGTATGCATGTATGCACATATTGCTCATTACGTTGTTGTTTATAACATATAAACACATGTACATAGCACAGCAGGCACTTGAACAATACTAAACACAGGTATTATGTTATAAACCGATACTTTTGCATGTTTTATTCCATGAAGAATGATCAAAGAACCATGTACATTGAAATACAAGATTGACGCATGTTTCTTTAAAAAGTGCTGATTTATTTGACTTCCTTCACTTGCAGACCTGGTGGCAGGGACTGCTTAATTTTATCAGCCTTCTCCTTATCCTGCACGACAAGCGTATAAAGGAAGCGGGAGCAACGAATCTTGAACTTGGTGTTCGATGGATTCTTCTTTATTTTGACAGCACGCGCATCGGAGCGACGGGCCTTGTTCAGGAAGTCTTTCACTTCTTTGATTTCACGTGGCATCTGGGGAATTAAAACATGTTTATTTATATGCACAATATTTATATTTTTAATCATTCACTTACATTGGGCTTTTTTTTTTATAAAAATCAAAGGTCCAACATGTATTTACCCTACCAATAGGGAAAAGGAAAGAAGTATTTTTCTCGAGTTTCCGGTTGTCTGACAGACGCAGGGTTGCTTTTACGCCAAGTAAATTTCAGCTATCGAAAAAACCTGCTTACATGTATCGATATACAGTGTTTCCACTGAAAAACATTTTTTCATGTCAATGGTAAATTTCAACCATGGACGTGGATATTTTCGTTGTATGAAATAAAAACTCTAGGTTATTTGCTTAGTGTTTTAATGGTGGCTACATCAATAATAATATGGTGCAGAAAGATATATGTTTTTTTAATTAATTACATTTTTCTTTAATAGTTAAGCTTCATCAAACTAGAATGTACATATCAATCAAAAATTCAGTAAAATTATTATTGAAAAATAGACGAAAAAATAATCTAATAGAAATTGAAAGGTATGACTAATTTTTATTATAAGATAAGCAAATGGTATTGCAAATGACGCAAATTTTCAAAGTATATCGATAACTCTTGTTGCACTAAATCATTATCTGCAATAGTGAATCTTGATTTATATTTATTTGCTATAAATATTATATTATTATAACCCAAAAATTTAAAATATAAATATTTTTAATCAAAATTTTTATAAATAGATGCGTTTATTCTAATAAGTAAAAATATGTGAACCGAGTTTAGTTATTTTTGCAAAGATTTTAAGTAATTCGAACATATCATAAAAAATTATAAATATTTATTGTAATGTGATGTCCATTTACATATTTTGAAGACGTTCTTTACATTTTTATAGACTGGAACGTGTAAGTATGGTATTTTTAAAAAAATTCGTGTTAAACGATATATCGATATTTATACTTGCAATCCATGAAAATATGTATGTATGTTATTAAATAGAATACAGTAGATATACATATTTTTATCATGAGAAAAGCAAATTTGTTCGAAAATTGAAAATAATTAAGAAAATATTTTAATTCAACTGTCATGGTTTTCATACAATTTTATTAATCTGTGAATGTAAACAAAATGAAGAAAACAACCTATATATCCTAACTATGTACAAGCATATGATCATAAAGACATTTATTCATGTCTACATACCTATGTACATATATTGAAAACTAAAAACTTGATCTCAATCTGAGTCGCCGGCTATAATTGTTTAATTATATCTATATGTGCATAACATGAGTAAATCATCGATAATATCGAAATAAAATGCAATTTAACAAAAGAAAAATACATGCAAACGCTACATAAGGATTATTCTATAAATAACACAAAATTTGGTAGGTAGTCAAAATAAAATAAACAAAACTATATACATACAAAAGTGAATTATGTTTAATCTGCAAAAATATATTTATCTGTGTAAAATTAAAGAAATTTGCTTTGCGTACAATATTTCAAGTACATAATCTAGTATGTACCTGCAGAAGGCTGTGATTTATCGGTAAAACTAATGAAAACCAAGAAACTGAAGTTTAAATATTCTCGAAGTCTGTTGTAGATTAATGCTCACAAATATATAAGTGCTGTGTATAATTTGATCATATTTTGATAAAAACAAATACAATTATTAACTTCGAGGGTGGACCGACAAGTTTGTGGCCTAAGTATGAAAGGGCAACTTTGTTCATTAAAATATAATATTGTTAATCAATCTTATTTTTAAAATTGTTATATAAAGTTTATTTCATTGGTACATTTTTAAATGGATATTTATTACCTCTCCAAATAATAAGAAGATTATAATAAGAAGATTATTTGGAGAAGTAATAAATATCCATTTAAAAATGTACCAGTTCCTATTTTGGCCAACTTGTTAGTCCACCCTCGTGTAACTTGGTTCTGATTAGTTTGATCGGTTGCGGAATTTTTGGAATTTTTGTAACGAATTGCACTGAGTCAGTCAGTACAAAGAGAGATTACTGAAGAGATTAGACTGGGAATAAAATGTGTTTACTTTCAAACTCACTAATAAATATATTTGCTTTTATTTGTAGGAACATAAAAAAAAACCTAAAATGGAAGATGGAAATCAGTGCCGTGTTCAGGAATCGAATTTAATCGAAAATGAAAATATACATAAGATAAATTCATGTACAAATCCAAATGTATTTAATTATCAGCCACCAGCAATGTTAAATCATTCAGATATGATTGCCAATCACCCGGAGACGATTGCTAATCATCCGGATGCAATTCCCACTCATCCGCATACGATTCCCACTCATCCGGATGCAATTACCACTCATCCGCATACGATACCCACTCATCCGCATGCGATGCCCAGTCATATTGATACGATTGCCAATCATCCGCATACGATGCCCAATCATACAGATACGATTGTCAATCATCCGCATACGATGCCCAATCACACGGATTCGATTGCCAATCATCCGCATACGATGTCCAATCATACGGATTCGATTCCCAATCATACGGATTCGATTCCCAATCATCCAGAGAGCATTTCCAATCATCCAGAAAGGATTGTCAATCATTTGCAGTTGATTGCCAATCAAACAGAATTGATGGCGACCCGTTCGGATATGATGTCGAATCATTCCGAGTTCATTGCCAATCATTCGGCCTTAGATACTGGAGGAAGTAACAATCAATGCACCATGACGCCCACTGTATTACACCCCTACCCTCCAATGGAAAGTGTGACTGAACCAACGACAAACTCACTTGTGCCTCCGCAGGGCCAAAAAAGGAAGAATACACACGGAAAAGATGAAAGTACTAGCACTAAGAAGGGCATGTTGTCGGCCGCTGCAGAGGAGAAGAAGACTAATCACCTGAGAAAAAATATTCGAGATGTTATGAACGAAAACAATTTGGACACAACAACACTTGCGGCTCAAAGAGAGGAATCGGAGAGATTAGCTCGTGTAGCTGATCAGCAAAAATCAATGCGAGAAATAAGAAAACATGTTGTCCAACAGAATTTTTTTCGCATTTTAAACTTGGAAGATTCGGATGAAGTCAAATGCGAGTCTCTGTCAACACCAATTGATAATTCAATTGTCTTGCCCGATGATGATTTGGCATCCGTAACATGTGATGAGACAAGCAGTAGCTTAAGTTGCAGCATGGATGATGAGGTTCTCGATAAGGATACCAGCACCGAACCAGCATCGAATGAGGTAGTTACCATCGATGACAGTTCAGATGATGATTGCATATTGCTGTCGGAGGAGGAAGAGGAGGAGGATTACAATGAAAGTGACGATGCTACAAATAGTGGCATGCATGTCAAAGATCTGTATAATATCCCTGATGAGCATGGACGTGTTGTTGTTAATATTGCACATCCTGAAGGAGAAGAGACATTGTATTTGGCTCCTCAGATTGCCAAAGTCATAAAACCCCATCAAATTGGCGGAGTGCGATTTTTATATGACAACATTATTGAATCAACACGAAGATTTCAAAAATCAAGCGGCTTCGGATGCATACTCGCTCACTCCATGGGATTAGGCAAAACATTACAAGTTGTTTCCTTCTGTGATATATTTTTAAGACACACATCAGCAAAGACGGTTCTATGCGTAATGCCAATTAATACATTACAAAATTGGTTGAGTGAATTTAATATGTGGGTTCCCCGACATTCTGAAGATAACAATATTCGACCTCGGAACTTCGATATATTCGTTCTTAACGATCAACAAAAGAACCTAACGGCTCGAGCAAAGGTTATACTAAATTGGGTGCATCAAGGAGGTGTTCTTCTAATCGGATATGAACTCTTTCGCTTGCTCGCCCTTAAATTGGTAACAACACGCAAGAAAAAGGGCAAAAATCAGAATGATCTGCATGATTCTAGTAAGGATCTTATGAATATGGCCTTTGAAGCTTTGGTTAAACCAGGACCCGATTTGGTCATTTGTGACGAAGGACATCGAATCAAAAACTCTCATGCTGGCATTTCGCTTGCCTTAAAACAAATACGAACTCGTCGCCGTATAGTTCTAACCGGATATCCTCTGCAAAATAATTTATTAGAATATTGGTGTATGGTGGATTTTGTACGTCCCAATTATTTGGGCACACGAACGGAGTTCTGCAACATGTTCGAAAGACCTATCCAAAATGGACAGTGTGTCGACTCCACGCCCGATGATATTAAGTTGATGAGATACAGAGCACATGTCCTCCATTCCTTGCTATTGGGCTTTGTTCAACGACGTTCGCACACTGTACTGCAAAGCACTTTGCCCCAAAAGTTAGAATACGTTATCCTTGTGCGAATGACACCATTTCAACGAAAGCTTTACGATACTTTTATGACAGACGTTGTGCGAAAAAAGGCATTTCCTAATCCATTAAAAGCTTTTGCAGTCTGTTGTAAAATTTGGAATCATCCCGATGTTTTATACAACTTTCTAAAAAAATGTGAGACTGATTTAGATTTAGAAATTGATGACGAATCTTCAAAGACCACTACAAATTCAGTGGTCGATCCAAGCCATTGTGTTACCAGTAGTGCGGCACCAATAATCCCTCAACAAATTAACATTCAGAACAATGAACCCAATCTTAACTTAAACGAACAGTCAAAACAGTCTTCAAGCGGCGCCGTTTTTAATAATTCTGCAAATTCCGAATTGAACAAGAACTTCGCTAATAAAAGGTAAATTTATTTTTTGAGCATTGTCCTTTAAAATAAACAAAACAATTAAAAAAGAATTGGATGTCGGAATCTTTTCTGCCTTTTATTTTATATGAAATTATCTTTAAAAAGTAAAAGTCAGAGTGTTTTATTTAAATTTAAAGAGAATATTAAATGATTAACCTTTAATTTATTGATAAACATTGCTTAAAATTTTATAAATTGCAGTTACTGTACGGATAAGGAGGATCAACTAAATTATAGTAACTACACCACTGAGACAAAAGGCAATTATTGGCTGGACTCTACGATGCTTTCCAAACCTAGTTATGTGGAAGCTATAAAACCAACTGATTCGAATATCGCAAAAGATTTTGAAACTATAACTGGCTCTTCCGAAATCGTTGACTTGGATACAAATGAAATAAAAACAGTTGAAAGAAATACTCTGCCAACTCCGATAAATCAACAAAACAATTTGATGAATTCAAGCGAGAACAATATTTCAAACATAAAGAGCCTTAACAGTATTAACAATGACTCAATTAAAAAAGTAATTAAGTCTAAAAGAAATGATGAATTTTCATGTTCCTGGGCTCTTGACATCATGAAAAACTACATACCCGACCAAATATCAAGTTCACCAAAAATGGAAATATTCTTTTGCATTATGAAAGAGAGTATTTTTATGGGTGACCGAATATTGTTATTTAGTCAAAGTCTGCTAACATTAAATTTAATTGAAGGGTTCCTTAAATCAAGTTATGTGCCGGGCAGTACAAGCTTCTGGACTCGAAATATATCGTATTTTCGTAAGTATTGTGTTATATTAAATATATTTTAATACAATTAACAAATATTAAATTTTCAGGACTTGACGGTTCGACTTCATCGCAGGAAAGGGAAAGACTCGTCAATGAATTCAATGCAAATCGTAACATTAAGCTGTTCTTAATATCTACAAGAGCGGGCTCTTTGGGTATAAACTTAACTGGCGCAAACAGAGTTATTATATTTGATGCCAGCTGGAATCCATGTCACGACACACAAGCTGTATATAGAATTTATCGGTAAGTAATATTTTGTTTAATATATTGTTTCCCAGGGAAAGAAAGACTACTTTTAGCAAAACTAATCCGTCATGATTTAATTTTCTTTTATATAACTTATGGTTACAATTCAGAAAATATATTAAAATATTTCCAATTAGAATATACAAATGCCAATCTAACTACAAACAATCTTTGGGAAATATTGATCCTAATCTGTATGATTTTAAGTTAATTCAACAATTTTTATGCTTTTCTATTGTGCTTAAATTTAATAATTTTTTTTTCTACTAACAAACATTTTAACAATCATTACCATTGCAGGTATGGACAAACAAAACAATGTTTTGTGTACAGAATTGTAATGGATAAATGCCTTGAAAAGAAAATTTACGACAGACAAATTAAAAAGCAAGGAATGTCAGATAGAATTGTTGATGAGTGCAATCCAGAAGCACACTTATCGATGAAGGATATAACAAATTTATGCCACGACTACAGCTCAGATGACGAACGCATCGATAGTGAAAGTCATAAATCAGATGAGGCAGCTTTATCGACAGATCCAGCTTCAGCTTCAGCTCCAGCTTCAACTTCAGCTCCAGCTTCAACTCCAGCATCAGCTCCTACTAAAGTAAAAGATGAACCTATTATCGCGACAACTCCCCACTTGGATCCAATAATTAATACAATTATTGAATTACATAAGAATTATATCACAAAAGATCCATTTCTTCATGAAAGCTTATTGGTTGATCAGAAGGATCGAAAACTTTCACAAGCGGAAAAGAGACAGGCTCACAGAAGCTATGAGCTCGAAAAGAAAGCATCAGTGAATCAAAAATTAACATATGCCTCAGGGAAGATGCAATACAAGATTGTTAACAACGATGGCACTGTTGTTACTCGACCCGTGGCATCGGTAAGTAATCTTGATCTAACATGAGTTGAAAAAGTTAGCCCCTGCGAGAGAAGCTTTATAGACTTTTACCCTACCCATTATTATTTTGGCGAAGTTTCACATATCTTAAAACAGTAGTTGGAAAAATTTTTTTTTTTACAAAGAAATTGCACAACGAAAAATGTGTAATACTATTTGAAAATAAAAAAAGGTAGTCGGAAAATTTAGAGATATTATTGTCTTTCTAATTTTAATGAATTATATATTTTTTTAACTTATTTTATTTGAATTTCCTCAAATTAAATTCTTAATTAAAATTTTTTTGTAATATATTCGAAATTCGAATTCCAATAGATTTCCAAATTGGAAGTAGTAAAGGGTCATGAAAGAGCTGTGCAAGATTTTAAAATACCTTAGCCTTATATACCTATAACACTTATTATATTATATGCAGATTAAACCGCTACAAACAAAAAAGAATACAAACACCGTAGCCGGAGGACGGTCAACACGATGGATTCCTGCCGAAGTATGGCAAAGACAAGGAATGACAGCTCAAGAAATGACATTACCCCTTGGTAAGCATTTAATAAAACCATGAGTACCCTCGGAATATATTTGATTTGCTAATATTTTTCTTTTTTAGATGTTGTCATTCCCACGAATTCGTCTGAAAAATCAAACATAATACTCAAAGCCGGCCAAAGGGTTATGGTGCTAAAATCAACAAAAGGAATATATATGCAGTTGGATAGTGGCAAGATAATTGCAATCAGAACAACTTCCAAGCGCACAGATTGCGATAATAAAGACAACAATAAAGATGACGTAATTGACATTACATCTGACTGTGATACAGATAATCCCAAGCCGAAGACATCAGAGCCAGGTAGCGACAATCAAACTTTTATAATCGAAACGGTATTTAACTGTAATCTCATTTCAGACAAACCGATAGAGAAACCCACGGAGAAAATCTCAAATGGCGTGACAACAAAGGAATGTCCACAAAATGATCCTCCGGAGACAACACCATTTAGGGCAACAGGAACTTTGGGCGAAATCCAACAACCCAAACCACAAATACCACAAACTAGTAGCCAGAATCAAAGTGTGGAGAGTAATTCGACAAATTTGCATTCGATGTCGGAAAATTTAGAATATCAAAAGCAACAACCATTTAAGAATGAAGGACAATTGCCTATTGTTCAACCATATAATAGTTCGGTTAACGTTCAACCTAATACATCACATGCACAAACGATTATTCCCAATAATGAATTTGCGGAAAATTCATATTTTTCAAGTAAAAACGTGCAACATTCGTTCCCTCCCCAATATTATAATTACTATGACAATAAGAGCACACCCACAACGCCCGCAAATTATCACCTCAATAATTATTCTCCCTACGGTCATTTTAACTTTAGTCCTTATCATTCCAACTTCCATTCAGCGCCTGGTTATAGTGGTAGCTCTGCGGCATATATAAACTCAAATGTGTTTCCTAGACAACCTTGGAATTCTGTTGCAAATCATCAGACAAGTAATGAATCAATTCGTCAGCAACAATATATGGGTAATACGTACCCGATCAATGAATGGTCCTCCCAATAAAGAATGTAATCAAATATACCATATTTCTTTAAATAACATTTGACTAATTTATTTATTAGACTAGAAAATTATCTTGAGACGTAGCACTAAATACCAAATAAGCATAGTTTGTCATTCCAAACACATAAAGTTTATTAACAATAAATAAAATTAGGCAATATATATATAAAAGTATATATATATATATAAATACTATATATATGAAAATCAAATGTTTATTATTGTTCTTTCCTAAGCATTGTCGAGACTTTGTGCTGATAAAAGAAACGAGCGTTTAATACTCCAAGAGTTGTTCTTTGAAAAGACTTTAATTTTGCTTACCGCCAGAGGAAATTTGGGAACTTCGTCAACCTGAATTGAACAATTGGGAAATCTACAAGTGGACTTATCGTTTCATTCATCTCTATCTTTTGTTTTCGGAAAAATGGTGCCTATTTCTGGATCGTATCTAAATTATCTGCAAGAGTATTTAATTTTCGCCACCCTGAAGAAAGCAATTTTTCATGATTTTACCAAAATACAGACATGAGAAAGACGTGTAGAAGAAATTGTTCATGCATGGATTGTTATGCTTCAGGGATCCGACGATGTTAATTTGAGCAAGTAATGATGCTTCAGTCAAAAGTATACGAAGCTTGACTACCTTATACTAACAGATACTAGCAAAAATGTGATCATAATTATATATTTAACGCAAGTACCTTAACATTAATGTTTATGAGTACTGTGGACTTTTTTTCAATGTAAAGGATTGATCAAAATTATAAAACAAATACTTTTAGAAGGTGTGATAAGTTTGAAGGTATTGCAAAATTTTTAGGCTCCCTAAATATGGTATTTTGTAGCTATTTTGTAATTAAAGAGTATGCTCAAGCTGCAAACTCTTTTGAAAGATTAAATCTTAAATATTGCAGTCAGACACCTCATAGATATATTAGCATTTAATTTCTTGCAGTGAAGATTTGCAACATGTTCGGGCAACATCTTCGGACAGTCAATATTATATATATTGTCATTGGTAAAATTAATCATAATTTAATAAAGAAAAATGGCATTCTTGAGTGATACTTTTTCGCGAAAATATAGACCGTAGTCGATTTACAATTATTTCTGAAATGAATACCGATTAGCTTGACGTGTGAACTAAAAATAATTTTAGCTTTCACTTTTCCATGTTGAACTGCCTTTCCCCCAGGTGTAATTTTTTTTCAAAATAAGTGAAACATGATCATTAATATTGATTCTTTCCTGATCTAAAAATGTTCGCATTCAATGTTATTAAATTTGTTGTATTTCTTAAAAATCAATTTTATTTCGTTATATTTTAGGAATAATAATTGTAGTGTCTACAGCAAAAATATCTTCTGACAATGCTCGGCAACAAACAGGGGTATGTAAATGTGTGTTTTTAAAATATATAATATCTACACAGTTTGTAAAGTAAATGTTTTGACTTAGTGAATATGTACATATTTTATTTAAAATGCTCGCTGATTACTTTATCTGATTATATTATAGTTTTTTAAGTTCCTACAACAATTTTACAATAAAACATTTGAAATAAAATCGGTGATAAATATTTTTAAAAATAAAAAACAAATATGTAAATGTCATTCTTTATTAAAACATCTTCTATTCAGTTATTATCAGTTAAATAATTGACAAAACACGTGTCGCTTGGTATTTTATTAAATGATGTAAACTGTTTTTACAATTCTTATTATTTGTTGATCCACAGGCTTTTTTTGTTTATAATCAAATTGGTCATACTCAACCTAATAAGTTAAGGAAACTTTACTGGTACTCGATGGGACAACCGATGTTAACTGCAAGAAAACAACGTATGGGAAATTTTCAGATAAAACCAAGATATCAAAATGCTCCGCTTCAGATGGCGGCATCCTATGGGCATCCTATGAGGTAGCGTCGTTTTGTATTTATTTTGACATTTATGTCATTTACTTATAATTAAGAAATTATTTTTATATAATTTATCTTTACATTTTAGATCCCCTTATCGAAATGCTTATGACGGCGCAATCTCAGCAAATACCTTAAAATCATATATGACATCGGTCAGCTTGTCTACGACAACAAAGCCAAAGACTCTATCAAATACTAGATTTCAGCCAAGCAAACAATATGATGAGCTTTCTTATGAAGACATTAAAAGTTGTACGGAGAAAAATATGACAATATCCGCAACAAAGAGTATTATAACAGTACCACATAATTTAAGGCCACTTGAAATTATTTCGAGCAATATGTCTCCCCAGTATAGTATTCTTCCAATTACTCCGACTCCAATTGTACCATATGTATCGCATACCTATTTCACTCTCGATGATGTTATTATACCAAGTTCATCTGATAATATTGTATATTACAAGCCAGAACGAAAGGAAACAATTTCTAAGGAAACACCACCTCCTTTTACAACTCAAAGTAGTAAGCTATTCGAGAATCTAACGCCCGATATTCGTGGAGCCGACCTTTTTGATATTTTGCCAATAGATAAATCTAAAAATCATATTCAGACGACAATGCCAGCTTGGATCCCAGCCGCAACAAATGTTGTTAAAATTGAGCCAAAAATGGAAACGAAACCCGTATTTTTAAATCAGAATTTACCTAATGAAGTATTTAATATAATATCTGAGCTTAAGAATTTCACCTCATTTCCAAATTTTGAAGTATTATCCAATCATAAAGATGAAATTTGCAATTCATGCGAAAGAAGTCCATTAACTACAACTTTCAGTACAATATTAAATGATGTGGACGATAAGAAATTGGATGAATTGATCGAAACTAAAGAAGAAAAACTTGATAAGGAAAATATTATTTCAACTACTAGTAGTAGTTTAATAAAAAGTCCAACACCTACTACTTTTATAAACATGTTAGCTACTAAATTGAAAATTGCTCAAAACCATAAGAAATTCTCGCCCGTCACATCAAAGAAATATTCCTTTAATACTCATTCAGTAAGCACAAGCACTACATCTAGTACAGAAGCACCACCACCCCGTAAATCCCGCCGAACGAAAACCTATTCAAGACAAAGGAAGATAGACTCCAATGCCACAAGATTAAATAACTACAATTTGACTAATGCAAAAGTCACCTATTCAAAGATATTGAGGCCTACATCGAAATCAATTACAAAACATAAAATACAGTCGCAGAATGTCACAGAAATATCATCAACATCAACATCAACATTAACATCAACATCCCCAACTCCTGAAACAAAAAAACCAATTACTATAAGAAGTACGCCAGTTTCAAGATCTGTAAGCAGAACGAATGTAACTGAAACTACGGCGCTTGCAGCTGAATCTGCGATAATGACAATATCGAATGCTAACGGAAGAAACTTGAGGGGATCGATGCCGACATTTAGAAAGCGTTTACCCAATCCACAAAAAGGACTTGTTCACACCACAGCTATTCCACAACTTCCCATTGAACTATATTTTAACAAACTAAGCAGAACTCAGTAGATTACTATTAATGTTTAAAAACTGTTAAATTTCAATTACAATTTAATAAAGGTGCAGCATAATTATCTAAATTTTCTCGTGGGAAAAAATTTATTATTGAGCCACCCTGCTATTCGAATATTTCTTTGTATAACGGATTTTTTAATCTAATGAAAATAAATATTTTTCTGTAAAAAAAAAACATATCTTTCCATCGATTGTTTCTATATGATATATCATAAGAAGAACCTATACCAATATTCAACTAATTAGCTAGAAAAGTGAGAGAAGACAGACAGATAGTCAGACATGGCTATTTTCAGTCAGTTCGTCATCCCAATCAAGAATGTATACATAATATAAGATAAATATATATTGTATGTAAATAGTCTGACACACCTCCTCCAATGTGTTGTGACAAAATTGTAATATCTTCCGCAAATACGCAATAAGTAATCATACTTAATTTTTGATATGATGGAGAGGTTGGTGGTAGGGGGGGGGTTCTGTTGCATATATAGTATGCATAGTATATATAAAAATTTATATATAGCAACGATTGTATGTATACAATTCACCTTATGAGTTAAAAACGATTTAAATGTATCTTTTAATTATTAAGTTCTATTTTAAAATTCCTTTTATTAGGTTACAGTCAGTGATGAAAATGAATACAAAAATAATTTTTACCATAGAATTTACATATATCTGGATAAATATAACACTTAGGGTCAAGACGTCAACTGGTTGACTTCAACAACATAGTTGGTCAGGAACCGATTTAACTGAAAGTTGAAAATAAAAAAATGACGATATTAATATTCAAATGAATTTTGAAATATTTAATAAATAAATATAAGGAAATGCGAATATGGTTTGATACTTACTCTTTCCTTAAATGTGCTCCAGAGTCCATCGACAGGCAGCCAGCACCACCGCCAAATCCGTAACCCTTAGGACCGTACTTGCGACCGTGACAGTTTTTGCAGAACAGTTCCTTCTCGTGCTCGGTGCAGTTTGTCGAATCCAAAGCCTTATTGCACATACCTTAAATTGGGATTGAATTTGGAACGTAAGTTATATTTCTAGTATAATCGAGAGGTGAGCAATACTCACTGCACTTGAAGCAAGTCTTATGGAATTTGTAGCCACCAGCAACGCGCTCTTCAGCGGCGTAGACAGATTTGCCGCACGCGGGGCACTTGGGAGTCTCTACGGGAACGAAAGGCATTTTGATATATCTGCAAAAAATGTGAATTTATTAAAATATATGCTTTGAATTTCATTTTTGTTATTTGGTATTAAATAAATAAGAAATATTTTTAATTACATTTAATTTATTTAGTAATCATTAAATTAAATTAATTTTATTTATTTGATATTAATTAATAATAAAAAAAAAATGTTTTTAATTTAATTTAAATTATTTAGTATTAATTAAATAAATAATTTAAGTATATAAAAATTTTGTTTAACCCTTAGCATATATTTATGCTATGAAAAAAATTTATTAATATGTATATATGTATGAACCGTATGTGGGTGTGTAACACATATATATGTACATATATGTATGGTATACATACCGATGAAGGTATACTTGTAACGAAGTTCCTGTCTGTCAAAGATGCTGCCGACTAAACTGGAAAGATTCTGTACACTGGTAGTCTATATTTGTGGATGCACACGGCACAACAAGAAAAAATACATTTTGCGTAAGAAACACAGCAATAAAGTGATGAATATAATCGAATGCTTTGCCGTTGACTGCTTCGTAAAAGCCCATACTGAAGACAAACATTCGTTTACAACAATCAAAATCACTTTTATATTTTAATCTCATACTAATTCCTAAATCCGTTCTAAAGTCACAGAATAAACTAATATTAATAAATATGCTAATATTAATGATAAGTATTGTGGCAACATATAACTTGCACATGTACATACGAATATGTGCATATATAGCTGCGAGCCACTGTAGTTTGTTTACATATATAGACATAAATATACCTTCCTACACGTACGTATGTAGATACATATTTATGAGCAATACTCTTATTATTATAACAAATTATATTTATAAACATATGTACATGTGCAATGTGCATATACTAAGTATAAATAGATTATTAATAATGCAGACATATTGTACATATTTATTTGTGTATCTATGTATCTTTGTATCTATGTATCTAATTTTTCTAGATAAGCATATGCATACATATTGGAATGTTTGTCTGTAAATACCAACATGTGTATCTACATAGATTTATAATTATTCTTTTCTTGAGTGCTCTTAGTTGTCTGTCACAAATTGTGTAACACATCGCAATGGAATATTTTCGAAAGCATACAAAGGTAAATTACATGTGTACAAATGTTTGAGTGGGCGTGTATATTCATACATACGTATGTACATATTTATGTTTGTGTAAAACATGCATATTTTCTCATGGGAGATTTGCCAAACAATAAATGTAAGTTTTTTATTTAGAAATGCTGGCTTAAAAATACCCTGCAAGATAACAAACTCTTGCTAGCACATACACAAATGGTATTTAGCTAATGTGAGGGTTCCAAATATAAGACAATTGTACCAAAATTACAAATTTATATGAACAAATCTATGGTACACCTTTATGGCAAATGGTACTTCTTTTCCTTAAATGTGGTATTAGCAGAAATCGTGGCTGGCACGTACAGATGGACTGCGAGGGCTGTTTAAAACCTTTTCGAATACATTGCATACTTTTGGGCAGTCAGCTAAAGCGAACAATTGAATTTTTTATTCATTTAAGTTTATAGAGTGTCATGAGGAACAGCTCACATTAAAGTACCTATATATTTTAAATTATATATTTCTAAGTAAAAATTGCTGACAATTTAGGAAATATAGAACATTGACCTGTACGGAAACACTTATTGATTGACAATTATAAAATTTCGAGTTATTTTCCACGTCGTTATGGGATCTAGGTCGTTATGTATAGATATATATTTACATCGTCTTTACAGCGGCGAAAATCAGCTCAAAGTTACCCTTACAATTTTTTATTCGCTGTGCAAAAGAAGGTAAAAGTCGGACAGATCCCCTCGAGAACTATGAGATCGAACAAGAAGTATATCAAACCAAAATTGTACGATAGCACGGAAAAAAAGTCCAATCAATATTGTGTTCAAACAACAAAGTTTCTGTTGCAAACTTCGAGACCTATTATTGGATCACAAGATTCTTTAACTTGTATTAATATAGAAATAATAATGCAGTTTATTTTATTGATTCCACCATTTCAACTAATAATAAAAAATAAGCAATCGAAATTCCCAATTAATTGGAAGAGACCCAAATTGGCAAATGCTTTAAGCGCTTTACGAGAACGTATTGCCAAGAGGGTCGACCTCTTTAGACGGTGTGAAAGAAGTCCAACAAAACTAAAGCCAACAGAATTAAGCAAAAAAGTTGAATATAAAAAAAACCTCACAAAAATTTCTCGTGGAAAATATTGGGTAAATATATGTGTTTTTGTATTATATTAACGCTTAATTCGACTTTTTGGTTTTATGTAGAATAAAAAGTTATCCGTTATTGATGAAACTCAATTTAAAAGTCTAACAAGTCTTTTAAGACTTCGCGAAAAAACATTGGTAGATCGAACGATCACACTAATTTTCTGGTTTGAAGTTCAAACGGAACGACTTAAGTCTAAACATCTCTTAATGCACATTTCTGATATTAGGAAGAAACAAGAAAGACTTTTGTTAAATATGCATAAAGAGAGACAATATATAAATAGGTAAGCTTATGTTTTAGGAATTATGCGGAATCAGTTGTAAATACGCAATCTTTTTCCTTGATCAATAAAATGTTTATTCCAATGCGAAAATATATTGTACTTTTATTTTATTTCTAGATTATTGCTACGTTACAAACAAAATAGACCTATTGAAAAACATCCTGAGTCAAAACAATTTGTTGATAGATCTTTCAACGACATGCTTTATTTACAAAGGTTCAATGGCGATAAGTTTTCTTTATTTCCGGATTTATCTAAAACAAATTACTGGCAATATTATGCTCTTGATCACGTTTTGAAGTCATATTTAATGGATAGATCTGCAGGAAATTTAGAATACTATAATTTATGCCTGTGGCTTCAAAAGAGAAAGACTCACAAGGACTCAATTCAGAGGACAATATTTCCTCAAAGTAATGATACTTCTAATTATTGCGAAACTGAAAAATATAATGCCGTAGAATCTGAGAAATTAGAAATACCTAAATGCGATTTGGAAAAAGGAGGTAAAGCTGACTTTGCAATTGGTTCTATTTCTTCTAATAATACCCATAAAATGGATAAAAACTCGATGGAAACGGAAAAATCATCTGAGATTCAATGTAATGTAATCGATGTTATCCCACCTTGTCGGGTATGTTATATATTAAAATTGTTTGTTGAACATTTTGAAGTGTGTTTGCTAAAATCATGCACAACTCTTTTCAGAATATTAAAACTCAAGACAATCTGTGTGAAATTCCAAGCCAACCTCAAACTCCCTTAGTTGCCCGAGTTAAAGGTCTTCCTATCGCTAATCAGCTAAATGTCTCTCAAAAATTACGTAAGTAAGAACAGAATTCTAATTATTTATTTAACAGATATAATTTTGCCTTGAAGCATGTAATTTAATTAAGGAAGAGAATGGTTATTTTGAGCGTATAAACGAAGATATATCTTTTGAATTAATAGAAGAACATACGAAACGTCTAGGCCAATATGATTCTTCGAACCTTTTAAACTGCTCAAGATGGTTGCGATGTAGACAAAACAATATATTCGATATCTCACCAAACTTTCTTTCAAAGCACTTTGAAAGTTGCTCAAAGTCTTGTTCCCAAGGCAAACCCGATCACATTGAAAAGGTGATTATTTACGAGTTATATAATGAGGACGTTCACTGGGAAAATATGTATGGTACAACAGGGGATGTTCTTGAAGCACTGATAGATGAATTAATAATGCAGCATATAAAACACGTCGCAAAGTGTATTATTTCAAGATAAAAATTAAGTGTCTCCATAAAACTATTACATATTTAAAATTGTATATTCTTTAATAATTAAATTTCTTTACTGCAATTAATTAAATTTATTTCGTGAATAGCTTCTTAATTTTTTGAAGAATCAAGGAAATAACTTCTAAAATATTGAGCAAAGATAAACCAACAAATAGTCCAATGACACCTCCCACCGCAACTGGAAAGAAAAGATGAAGTTTTTATTATTAAATGAGTGCGACTTGCAGTTAAAATTAAATTATCAAAATAACATTTAAGGCTAGTTATTCGATTTACCTATAAGATCTAATTTGGTCTGAGTAACTATGCGGTAAAACCGAGCTGAAGGTGGACTGGCAATATCAATTTCAACAACGAAATCCTTTTGGTCAACACGTTCTTCTATTGATCTGAATCGAAAAAAATGAACTTGGGTTAGTTGATTTATAAAAACTAGGCATGGAAAGATGAAACTAGGTACTACTAGAAAGAATATCTTACCCAACAAAGCTTATCTGCTGTTCCATGCAAGATGGCAAGCACACCAAGTTGATAGAAACGTAATCCTTTACGAGCTTTGAAACGAAAGCTAAGAATAATATTCACAAAACCTAAGCATCAATCTACTATAAAATTATAGAAAATAAAATAATAATATTACCCTTTTGCAAGCATCTTATTCCCTGGACATCGCAATAGTCTTGATCTGAAAAAAAAATATTGTTTGATCGTAATTGTATCTATAAGATAGTGAGTAGATAGTAAAATAGTATTGTTATAATAACAGATATTTGATATATATTACACGACAAGGAATTAAATAAAGTGCAGTTGCACATTTCCATTTCCATTTGCTGCCTTAATTGAGACATGCAGGCTGAGAAGCTGGATAATTCAAAAAAAATACATTAGACAATCTGTATCTTTCGGATAAAAACATTAAATTTGTTTAGTTTTCTATTATCTTAGATTATTTACCTGTAAACAAATTTTGAATGATTGCTTTCTTCTGGAAATTTGCACATTCGTTGCTTCACTTTTTCCAGAATAACATCATTATTATTATGCAGCTCTTCAATATTAAAACTATAGACTTTTGGTCTTGTTGTAACAGGAAATCCCTCCGCATTAAAATAGGGTACATCCTCAGGACTATGAACATATAACTATTTTGTAAATTATTATGATATCTACAATAAAGTAAATTACTAGTTTACAAAGTACCCACTTGATATTTGTATAGTAGATCAGTCTTTAAGACTAATTTTAGATTTCGATATTTATCCGACGATGTATATTTCAAAGGCAACTCTTCGAGGTTTTTGCTAAAATTAATAATATACAGTATTTTTTAGGCCAGGTTAACATGCAACATTTTGGCGAAACTTATCTTACTCCTGTCGGAATTTTTTAAAATCAATTTTAGCAATTTAAACTCACTGTATTGTCTCTACTGCCTCAAGGCTATAAACTGCAGAAAATAAACTTGTTATATACATAAAAGGGAGAAGGTGGTTCATCGTTAGAAAATAGTAAATCACTGATTGATTCAGCAAAAACGACACTGATGATAAAGATTGGCTTCTCTTGAAACAGTGTTACCATTTGACTATAAATCTAGACCACTAGTCAGGTAACCTATTCACTTTCAACAAAATAGAAAAGATACTAAACTGTCAATGCTTAATGGTAATAATTTCGTTATGTTGTAAATTCCAATAGCGAAAGTGTTTTATATAAAATTTATAATTTATATTTTCGATCTAAATAAAATAAATATGAAATATTAATTACACTAGACAACAGATTTGAACATTTTGCCTATTGAACAATTAAAACCCACTTTTTTTAATAGATATGGGGCCCCAAATGATGCGATCTTCTTTTTAGAATTTTTTAAAAATTTGGCTTTTTTTTACATTTTGTAAAAGGTGCGCCCACACTTGTAATCATTACTTGAGAATGCCGATATAGTATGGCCGTTTCTCCATAGATTTTATTGAATCATATCTTAAACGACGCGTTATTATTGTAGCTGTGTAAATAAAATAAAAAAGAAAATATAATAAATTTTTGTCGACTTTTGCTAAAAATTTAAAAAATTGCCAAACAAAAAAACATAATTTTCTTAATTTGAAAATTGATGTCTCGTAAACTACTGGGTTAAATCTTAGACTGTGTATAATAGATATAGATTAATAGATTAAAGAAAAAGTTAAGTTTTTGAAAATCGGATTTTTAATTCTCGTGTAATGATTAAAAAATGTAGACCCACCTCTAAAAAAAAAGTTGCAAAAAAAAAACAGATTTGAAAAAATTCTACAAATAAATCTCACTATAGAAAAAAAAATTTTTTTTTAATGTGATAAAATTAATTAATAATTAAATTTTTTCTTTTGAATACCTATATCTTTTATTCCCGATATTTAAAATTATAACTTCGAATTTTTTTTTTTTTAAATATATTGATAGTAGTTTGTTTGTTTTTCTTTTCACATTCCGATCTCTAACAAAGAATCTTATATTAAGCGTGCTACAAAAATAAAACCAACCGAAAAAAATGGGTTGGTTTCTAGTTGGTGTTATTTCTGTTGCACCCCAGATATTTGGGATTTTCTCATACATATGTATATCGAAATCATTTCGTTTGAATACTTACTAATCAATAAGGCTGTTGGCTAGAAAACAGTATCCAACCTCCAGCTCATGAAATTTGAATATAGTTTCGCAGTTCTCCAACAAGTTATTTCCGTAATAAATTTCTTTAAAAATAGTGCTGCACGTTTGGGTAAGAAACTGAAGAACGAAATTTAAATAAAAATTAACCACAAATCAGACAGAAAACAAATTGCAATAAGCGAGTAAGTACCTCTTTTCGCATTTCCAAAATATTAACTCCGCATGTTGAATTCCAGCCTCTACAGTATGCTTCTTTAATGTTACTGTTTTCGGGTATTAAGAACAGGTACTCATATAAATTCTTCACATAGGTGTTTTCTACGGTTTTATTGGGTGGGACTCGTCGCATTACGGTTTGCGTGAATTCGTCAGTTATCTTATTCTTTATAAGACAAATGCTTACGGCGGGAAATGTATTTGACCAATGTATGTATGTGGTCGTTACTCCAATGCTAGTCGAATCGGTTTGAAATCTTGTCATCATTAAAAGAAATATTGAGCCCATATTCCATCCAGAAATAAGGATAACGCATATCCAAAAGAATCTGTAAAGTATATATGATAAATTCAATCTGCTTATGTCTACGAATTTTCTTAAATTTACACTTTATTATAGAAATTATATTTCAGAAAATATATTAATTTATTTCCCTTCATTTTTTTCTGGCTATGTTCGACTCTTTAGTTTTTTAAAATCGATAAAAATGTCCACGTAAACTTTTTATTCGACAAATCGTGCGCACATCTGCAATTAATTGCTGCCTTATCTCATCATCAAGTTCAGACTAACATATTGCAATATTGCATGCGATATTAGTGCAAACAGGTCTGACCATTTAAGCTGTGAAGTCACATTTAAAAACCAATGTATGTTGTAATAAAAATAAACACAACCATGCAAATTGATTTAAATGCTTAGAAAAAACAATGCAGACTGTGTTTTCCTGTCAAGAATATATTACTATAAATATATTTTTTGAGAGTACATGATATAAAGATAATAAATAAATTAAATTGCAGCATTATGGATAATGATAATCCATCATGTCGCAATTTTTCAATGGGATCATCCTCAACTTCACAGTCCGATGCTCAGCAAACTGTAAAGAAGAAGAAAGACAAGAAGACCCTTGCAAAGACTCAGTCAGAACTTCAGACTTCCCCACAATGCTCCAACATTATAACATCATCAACGACAACCTCATCGACTTCCATATCCATGGGCGCACTTGATTCTGAGAATCGACTCCAAAAGCCAAAGACTTTTGAGGCCCCAAATATTGGTTATGAAGTTAATATTGCCAAGGCAGTACTACAACAATATAGTACATTGAGCGGTGACAACTTGTAAGTAAGGATTATATTTAAATCAAACTCATAAATAAAAAAAAAAACTTTAAAGAAAAATAGATCATTATCGGGACGCCAAAAATGGGTTTTCCTGTTTTTCCTTTGTCACCTTTTTGGCGCACTATTGGCAAATCCGCTAGATAAGATATTCTAATGAAATTTTAGAATATATAGTTAATAGCCTAATGTATTGTATAATATGCTTAATTTAAATCAGACGATTAATCTTCTAGAATTTAAAAGAATGATTAAATTTAATTTTCTTACTTTTACGTCTGCCATGTCTCATCGGACAAATCATTAATGACAAACTTTTGGTTAGTTAGCACAAATAAATTTTGTTTTAGTATTTATAGTTTACTTTTTTGTAAGATTTGGTTTGAGTCCCATTTATTGAACTGGACAGGAATCGCATACTAGAAATTTTTGGTGGGGTACATGCTAAATAAACCTCTTTTTCAAGAAACAAGGTCTACATATTTAAAACTTAATTGTGTCCTTTACAGATTCGATCATTTAAGTGATATTGTGAAGCGAGTTATTGACGAAAGACCCCCGAATGTAATTGATTTCTTTGAAGAATTTAGCAGGAACGTTCGTGAGCAAAAGTTTCATGTACCTGAAAGATTCCCCCCAAACGGCGTATTTGCCGATAGTCGAATGTTTCGACCGGCAAAAAAGATTTTGCAAGCAATTAAGGCAAGTTATAATCAAAATCAAATATCAATCGTTGGATTTAATTTAAAATCAAAATTTGTAGCTTCCATGCAATGCAGAAGGCACAGATTTGGGTTGTGACGAGGAAATGACTGGGGAAGAGGGATATCCCTATGCTGATGGAGAACTTCAGATAGACCTCGATGATTCCTTGCGAATGTTTGTATCTTTTAATGAGCGCGTCGAACAATTACAATTCTTTTGGAACCAGTCTGGCTTTAGTATCAGCAAAGATGATATATTTCAATTAGCAAGCTCCATTAATCGCCTTCAGACTCATCCATCAATAATGCAATGCCGCTTTTGGGGCTGTATTTATGGATTGAAGTGCTCCTATTATATTGTGGAAGCCTCCTTAACGCGTGACGAAATCATTTCCCGATTAACAATGATGGAAGAAGAAATGCGAGAAAAGCAACTTCCCTTTAAAATGCGAAAGAATCAAGAGCGCAAACCTATGCCATCACATATTGGACCTGAACTAACTCCTGGCATTTATGGATGGGAAAACTATGATCCCGGCGATTTGGCGAAAATGATTCCAAAAGCGGAGCCTGTTCCTCTGGCAGAAGAATTGGAGTTCTATGATATACCACCAGAGGTTGTGGGTCGTGGCTGCAATCGTTTCTCTTACTTTGTAGTCAACAGTCTTTACGACGATTGGATTGAACTGCCAATTGTAACACCACGTCAAATTGTTGTCTCCAGACAGATCAAGAAGTTCTTCACTGGCGACTTGGAGGCTGATATTGTTTCATACCCATGTTTTCCAGGCAAGGAAAAGCATTATTTACGCGCAATGATTGCACGTATTTCTGCTGGAACACATATTGCACCTCAGGGATATTATCGACGAATGACGAAAAAGGAGCAAGATCTTTATGATGGGGTCAATTTGGATGAGCTCGAAGAAGAGGCCGAGGAGGAAGACAACTACAACGAGGGTGAAGAAGATATGCAACAAGGTAAATTACGAGTACATTTTAACAAGTAAGATCACTATGAAATACCCTGCGCCCAGGCTCAAATAGTTTTTAGAGTTTTCTTTCCATTTTCTTTCCATTGTTCGATGTCCGGTGAAATGGTTTTTTGTATAAATTACGAGTTTATAATCCGATCTTGATGAAATTTTCAGCGTAGTTTCGAACTTTGATTTGCAAAATTTGTGCCGAAACTACAATCGTAACTTACTTAGGGGGAGGTATTTAATATTTTTAAAAATCTGGACAGTCATTTTTAAGATCTGTTCGTTCATATGATCTTATGATCATTAAAACAATATATATTTCATGTTTGTGTTAATCCGTATGAACAAGACTCTGATCTTGCTTTGATTTTTTTTAGATAACGATGTGATGCTACTGAAAAATGAACGATTTGAAGTTGAGCCCTTAACTACATTAGCAACTCCCGTGGCTTGGGTTCACTGTAGACCGAATATATTGAACCAAGGAAGAATTGTATGGTTCGATGAGGAAAAAGCTAGAAAGGAGCGAGAGAAAGCACTGGCTCTATACTTGAAGATGCGACTTATGGAAGAAATGGATGAAGAGGCCGAAGAGGAAGAAGAAGGAGAAGAGGAAGGCGATGAAGAAGAAATGATGGAAGGATTTATTCAACCAGAAATTGGACCCGATATTCTGTCATCCTGTGGTAATGATATGGGCAATGAATGCTCCGTTCCTTGGTTGGTGCGCTTTTCCAGCAAGTATACCAATCAAAAGGAGAGATTATTGGTATTGCAATCCAATCTTTGGCCGGGCGCATTCACTTTTATTTTCGAAAATACATGCGAATCGGTTTATCTGGGCTGGGGACATAAATTTTGTAGACGCAATATACCCTTTAATCATTTGAAAAAAGTTCAAGAAGAGTTTCTTCACGGAGCCGAAGACTTTATTGAATCAACGGATCCATCTGTTGAAGACGAATTGGCCTACAATGAGTGGCTGTTAAACAAGCAAAAGAAACCAACCGATATTGGAGAGGACGGTAATGAATATGATGACGAGGACGAAGACGATGAGTATGAGGACGATAATTAAGAAAACAGCAATTGAAATTCCTAATTCTGATTCTATGTAGCACTTTGTTTTGTTCAATCAATAAAATTACAATCTTGTACAGCAGCATTTAAATAGAACATGTATGACTTCCAATCTTCGATTGTATAATCATATCGATGATTATGTTATATTCGACCTTAAAATATCAAATTTAAATTTAGTTAAAGTTCAAGGTAATAATATTCTTGAGAAAAATCATATGTTTAAATTCAACATTGCTTTTCTATTTGTTTTAAAACTAAAAAGCACCAATAATTTTGATTCTTTGAAAAATTGATTTATCCTTTACATATTTTCAAAAACCTAAACATTTTCATCAAAACTCCAAACTGATATGAAATTTCAAAATTTAAATTGTTTAGTTCTACATCGTGCGACGTATTTATCGATTGATTAATCGATAGTGCTGATAGAGGAAAGAGACTGTCAGGTAAATGTTGAAACAGCTGTTTCTCCAAATACCGGCGCAATAACAAATGCAATCAGTCTGAAAATTTTCGTACACAAAAAAAACAAAGTCTAGATCCAAGAAAATGTTGCGTAAAACGTTGAAAAGTTTGACTCATCCTTTGGTGCTAAGTCGCCAAATGTCGATTGTGGCCAGATCACTGAAGTACACACAGCACGGAGAGCCACAGGATGTGTTGCAGATTGTGGAGGATACGTTGGCGGAGCCAAGGGATCATCAGGTGCTGGTTAAAATTCTAGCAGCCCCCATTAATCCCGCTGACATCAACACCATACAGGGTAATATTATTATGATAATATTGTACAATATATTACATATTAACATACGGATTTGCAGGGAAATATCCAGTGAAGCCAACATTTCCGGCAGTTGGTGGCAATGAGTTTGTTGGCCAAGTGGTCTGTGTGGGCGACAAGGTTAAGGACTTGCAGCCAGGATCACATGTGGTGCCACTAGCCACTGGTATGGGCACCTGGACGACGCACGCTGTCTACAACGAGGATCAGGTAATGGCCATATCCAACAAGGTGGGCTTGGCAGAGGCGGCAACCATAACCGTTAATCCCTGCACTGCTTATCGCATGCTCAAGGACTTTGTAAAGCTATCACCAGGTGATACGGTCATACAGAACGGTGCCAACAGCGCTGTCGGCCAAGCTGTGCATCAACTGTGCCGAGCTTGGGGCATCAACAGTGTCGGCATTGTGCGCAATCGCCCGGAGATTGCAGAGTTGAAGATGATGCTTGAATGTCTGGGCGCCAATGCTGTGCTAACCGAGGAAGAGATGCGGACTTGTGACCTCTTCAAATCCGGCAAACTGAAACGTCCCAAGCTGGCATTCAACTGTGTGGGCGGCAAGAGTGCAACGGAAGTGTCGCGACATCTGGACGACCGTGGTGTTATGGTCACCTACGGCGGCATGTCCCGTGAGCCGGTGACCGTCGCTACAGGTCCGCTCATTTTCAAGGACATTGCATTTCGTGGATTCTGGATGACACGCTGGTCCAAAGAGAACTATAATACAACGGAGCGTTCCAAGATGTTTAGGGAAATTTGCCAGCTGATGGAGCAGGGCAAGTTTGTGGCTCCCACCCATGAGATGGTGCCTCTGGAGAAGTTCAAGGAAGCCGCCATAGCAGCGCTCAATTTCAAGGGTTTTACCGGCAAGAAATTCATTCTAGACATGAGCTGTTAATTGTGATATATACTCGTACATCTGTTAATTTTAAATTCGAAATAGAGACTACCTTTGAAAGCGATAATCTCTCTCTAAAAAAAAATGTAATCCTAATTAATAAATTTTAATAAAATTGCTTAGGCATTTTATTTGTTCATGATTTATAGCATTTCAACCTCGTTGGCCTGATACTTGAGCTGAAGCGTCATTGCAGTAGGCGATGTGGCATCCGTGATGGTTAACAGCTGACCATCCTGAAGACACAGCTCGCCCAGAGATTGTGTGAGGTTCTTACGTGTGGCCTCCTCAATGCTCTTCACATTGGCCATGTATAAGGTGCGTTGCTTGCCATCGGCCATGACGGTGGTCAGAGCCGGACTCTTCAGTTGAAATCGTGGGGATTCGCAAAGCTGTTTGATTACATCCTCCAGCGTTGTCGTATTGGGATTCTCAATATTCAGCAATTGTGGATTATTGCTGCAAGCGAGACAAGTCTCAGACTTCTCTGCCTCATAGGTATAGGTGTAAATTCCATCCAGATCGTTAAAGTTTAAATAGTTGGACATACTGTCATAGCAGCTGGTAGCCAGCTTGAACACCTCCAGGGCACAGGCGGCGGCTATAACTGCATTAGTGCTGGCCACCGCCGGTATAATATGCTTAATGACGCCCTGCACGAGACGATACGTAATGCCGCTTATATTAAACTGATTGGCGCGTTCCTGGGCACGCTCATAGATCCAGCCAATGTGTTGCGGATCATCACCGTCCAAGGGCACACCGAAAGGGCTCTCCTTATCCCATTGAATTAGCTTAACATACTCAATACAATGCTCCGGGAGACGTGGTGTGTTGGCGATGGTGCACAGCGGATAGTTGACTTGTGGCGGAAATAAATCCAAGGTGCATTCAATGCAGGCCGTGAAGCCAGGTAGTATGACACGGGCATTGCCCTTGAACCCCTCAGTGCCGCCATCAATCATTGGTATAATCGATGACACATCAATGGTATTGTCCTCCTCGTATCGCAGCATGGACAGCAACATGCCATTAATCCAGCGACGTGCCACAATCGAGTCCAGGCCGCAAACAATGATATGGAACTGCTGGTAGAAGGACTCGTCAAAGTCCTGAATCTTTGCAAAGTGCGGTGTCACCTTACAGGTGGGCACCCGACTGTTTATAAAGCGGGCGGCGCATTCAGCCTTCGATGAGCCAATGTCCGTGCGCCGAAACAGGAACTGGCGATTTAGATTGGACAGCTCTATGGTGTCCATATCAATCACATGTAAATCACCAAATCCCATCAGCGCCAAATCCTTCAGAAGCTCACAGCCCAAACCGCCGGCTCCAATGATGAGCACCTTGCCCTTCGTTTGAAGGAATTCCAAATTGTCCGGCGATGGAGTAAAGTCATCTTTGCAGAACAGACCCTCGCGCTCCAGCACATGGCGCAGTCCATTCCAGCGCTTGCTTTGCAAGGCAATTGAGGGATTTGAAGGTGAGGCAACCGACATACTCTTTTATAAAATAAAAAAACACTATTTTCGGAATCTTCGGTTTGCAAATGGAATGCGGGTTATCAGGGATATGAAAAAACATAGAAACATCGATAAATCGTTATAAGTAGCGCGATGTTGATCGATTTTCTTATTGTTGATTACCGACACTCAATCGATAATAATATTGTCTCGACTACTCGATTATTTTTTACAATAACTTAATAAATGTCATACAGCATATTCGTCAATTTAGAGAGTAACTGATGTTGCATGAACACTTTTTTATAAATTAAATTTTGTCAATATATCAGCGTTTGTCACATGAAGCAATCGACGTTTGAGCGTAATCGAATGATAAAGTATCGATAGGAAAATAAGCGGCCGTAGTTTATACGATAGCAATACTTTGACTTATCGCACATATCTAGATAAAATTTGAAACAACGGCACTCCGAAAGAAAAAAAACTCGCGTCCCCTGAAGCGTGCTTCCTCTTTGCGATCCTTATTGTTGTAAAAAGGAATAATTTGAAAAAAATTAACAATTGCTGTGCGTGTGCGAGCGAAATACAATAAATTCTTGTATTGTGAACCAATTGTGTATTGAATCGAATCAAACGAATTGGCGCGAACTCAAAGAAAATGACGCTCTCAGTGTTGGCGTCGTTTGACGATCTGCGACGCTGCATGCAAGTACTGACCGACGGCACCGCCGAGGAGGGTAAGTGTCCAACTTCCAGTCCAACTGAAATTCTAGTGAAATTCAATCTAAATTCATTTTCATATTTCTGCACAGAATTCCTACGATTTTTGCATTTGTTCGAGCGATATCACGAGAAATGCAATGGCTATGCAACGCAAAATGCGCGCCTGCAAATGGAACTGGACAAATCGCTGGCCAAGATGGGCGATTTGGAGGGTAAACTGTATCATGCGCGTCGCATCATTGACACCGAGATCAAGGCCAGGCGTCAGGCTGAACACGAGCGCGACGCCATGGAGGGCAAAATTATGGCTGTAGCCGATTTGCTGCGACACGAACGTAATCTAAACAATGAGACGCGAGATAAGCTGGCGTTTCTCCATACACTGCCGTCGGCATCGACGCGCAAGCGCAAATCGTTGAACACACTGCACGAGGATAAGTCCTATGGGGATATCAATTCAACTGGATCTTTGCTCTCGGACTTATCGATAACACATTCAGAGGATGACTTTCTCGATGTGCGACGCTCGAAATCGTGGCGTGAGCATCGCCCATCATTGCCCAAGAATCCAGTACCGTGTGTGGGCAACAAAAGGTCTCGTCTTAGCACAGGTCTCAATATCAGTAACGCGGGTACACCAACCACAACCACAACGACGTCTAAACGTCGGTCAGGCACAGGCATTGGAGTCGATCATCACACGTTGGATGTGGGACAGGGCGCAGAGCGCTTCTGTGCCACCACGAAAGTAACAATACCACAGGATGGTCAGGGTGTCATACGTGCCGAATCCACCATTGAATCGCTGCCCATGATCGTAACTCACGAGCGCATTGCCGATGTCCAGTCATCCTCGACGCCACGTCGCTCTGGCCTTAAGGAGGCAACGGCGCCCCCATTGACGCCACTTAATGCCATGGCGACCTCATCGCCGGCTCAACAGAACCGTCCACTGATGCGCAAGCACAGCTTTAGCCAGAAGACGTTTCTCCGTGGCGACAACTGTGTGCAGTGCCAGAAGCGGTAAGCTTTGATATATATATTGAATATATACAAAAGTCGAAGTATTATTTCTTATTTATTTAAATTCGAATTCGTTACAGCATTCGATTTGGTGCAGTGGGATTGCGTTGTCGGGATTGTCCCGTGCGCTGTCACATCGACTGTCGCCAGCTGCTTACCGTCAGCTGTGTGCCGCAGTCGGGAACACCCACGGGCAAGACTGTGATGGGATACCTGAGTGACTTTGCGCCAACGATTTCGCCCAGGATTCCAGCACTTATCGTGCACTGTGTCAATGAGATTGAAGCACGTGGTCTCACCGAGGTGGGCCTCTATCGCCTGTCGTCGTCGGAGCGTGAATACAAGGCGCTTAAGGAGCAGTTTTTGCGCGGCAAATCGACTCCACATCTGGGCAACACGGATATCTATGTGCTCTGCTGTTGTGTGAAGGATTTCCTGCGCACATTGCTTGAACCTCTCATACCCACAAGCCAGTGGAAGGACTTTGCCAATGCTGTACAGAATCCAGATAATAAGCTAGCGGAGCAATCACTTTACAAGGCTGTGGAACAGCTGCCGACCGCAAATCGCGATACTTTGGCATTTCTGATATTGCACTTTCAGCGCATTGCCGATTGTCCAGTGGTAATGATGCCCCTGGAGAACATATCCATGATATTTGGGCCCACAATTATGGGTTATTCATCGCCAAATCCGGATAAACATGCCCTTTTTACCGAAACACTTACACAAAAGGAGGTAATGAAGGCACTGCTCGACTTACCGGGCACTTTCTGGCAGCAGTATCTGACCATGGAGCAGTCACCGCCGTTGGCACCACCTGGCAGTGCCGTCAAAAGAGTTCCCAGCAACAACCGGGATCTATTTTCGCTATATGGTAAATATATATGTTTATTTATTGAGTTTTTGACTACATGTCTAATTCTCTCTTCTTATTTAATCAAAATAGCTACCCCATTAAAGGGCACCATTAAGAAGCGCAAGTTTTATGCCACTCCACCAATGTCAGCGCATAAGAAGTAGATGAACTGCGTCCGTCCCATTCCCGACTTGACTTGGTTGGCTGACAGTATTTTCAATGCATCGCAGGCGTGCTTACTTAAATCTACAACAAGTATTTCATTTTTTTTCTTTTGTTCAATTTAGAAATCTGCTCCTGGAATTTAATTATTAATCTTATTTGTTTACCCAAACTTATACTGTGGACATTCTCAAATATCATTGATTTAAATTGTACTATATTGTCTAACAGAAATCTCATTACTACTTACCGTTTTCATAATGAATTATACAATGAACAAGTTTTCGAAAACGCAAATAAACATGTTTTTCTTTGAACTACTAGACCGTGTGCTTTATATTTTTACTGTAGCTTTAATGTATTTGCAAATGTGTAATTGTGTAATGCTAACTGTGCAAATTTTTATGGTAAATTTCCCTATGGAAGCGGAAATTTGTGATGATTTTAATTCAAAAGTTAACAGCTTTTAGCAATAATTAAGGCCTGTGATCGATATTAATAAAAATCGCTTAAATAGCAAATCGATTCTTTTCGGAATTCAAGGTGACAGCTCTGTTGTGCAGTGCTGCCAACTTTTTAGAGGTAAAAATGGTGCTTCTGTCTGGAAAGCATCAAAATATAGCTGAATTTGCGATGCAAAATACTAGCCAACTGTGTTACTTTCAATTAATGCAAATTTTAAAATGCAATACCTTTGCAACAAGTTAATAATTTGATGAAAATTTATGAATTTATGATAGAAGTTTCAAATTTAATTTTAAGAAATATATTGGAAAATCGACAAAATTCTTTCAAAAATTCTGCTAAAATTTAATCTATCTTCAATACTAAGAAATATTAAAAAAAAATAGGTGATGTTTCTTGTCTGCAATCAATTTTGCAATTTGATTAAAATAGTACATGTTTGCAGGTTGGCAATGATGATAAAAAAAAGCCAGAGCTAGCTATAAAATAGCTAAGTTGGCAACAGTCCTGTTGTGACCGGCTCGCAACAGCTATTTTTTTCTCTAAAAAGTTGATAACCCTGCTGCCAAGAATCTGTGATCGGCTTTTTCTCCACCACTCTCGTTCCAGTGTTCAAATCAGTAAGTACCGATCGTGTAATTTGCATTAAATATATATGTTATCTAATGATTGATTTGCATAAATGCTAAACAGGTGTAAAATATGGCCAACATTACTAAACTGTTTACTGTGCGTGCACACTCCCTGCTCCAGGCTGCCGCCCGTCAGCCCCAAGTGGCCACCCGTTTCAGCAGTAGCTGTAAGTACTCAAAGCACCATTGCACAAAGATCAAAGTCCACTTTTAACTGCATATACCTATTTATTATATTTAATATTTGTGGTTGGATGCCTAGAAAGCTAGAGCAGTTTTAAAATTTCTTTATCATTCCATTTATTGAAGACTAGCAGAAAATATAATGAATTACGTAAGGTCTTTGACAGTGCTGACAGAATATTGACAGTTATAAATAAGCTAGATTTAAAAAAGATAGAAATAAAAAATGGTATAAATAAAACAAAAGGTTTCAAAAGGCAATGCCTAAATGCAAATAAAAAAAATAGTAATATATTGGTGTGTTTCCTTAAATTAAAAATCTTTTGATCTAGATTAGATCTAGCATATTAGAAGCTAAACTGGCAACACTGCTCTTTGATATCAACTTACTTGCTATCTCTTTTACTCTGCAGCTGGCAGCAACTGGGAATTCATTAAGACCGAAGTGACTGGAGAGAAGCAAAATGTCGCTGTTATCACTCTGAACCGTCCTAAGGCATTGAATGCCCTTTGCAATGGCCTGATGATGGAGCTGTCCACCGCACTGAAAAACTTTGGCAAGGATAAGAATATTGCCGCTATTGTGTTGACTGGCAGTGAGAAGGCGTTTGCCGCTGGCGCTGATATCAAGGAGATGGCACCCAACACCTACTCCCAGTGCATTCAGGGCAACTTCTTGAACGATTGGACCGAGGTGGCCCGCACCCAGAAACCCATCATTGCAGCCGTCAATGGTTATGCTCTTGGCGGTGGCTGCGAGTTGGCCATGATGTGCGACATTATCTATGCGGGTGATAAGGCCAAGTTTGGTCAGCCAGAGATTGCATTGGGCACAATTCCCGGAGCTGGTGGCACCCAACGCTTGACCCGTGTGGTAGGCAAGTCCAAGGCCATGGAAATGTGCCTCACCGGCAACATGATCAATGCCCAAGAGGCTGAGAAGGTTGGCCTGGTCAGCAAGGTCATTCCAGCCGATCAACTGCTCGGCGAGGCTGTCAAGTTAGGCGAGAAGATCGGCACCCATTCCAATCTGATTGTACAGCTGTGCAAGGAGGCTGTGAACACCGCATATGAGACCACATTGCAGGAGGGCCTCAAGTTTGAGCGTCGCACTTTCCACGCCACTTTCTCCACCGTGAGTTCAATAATCCTCTTTAGTTTTCTCTCTCTGCTTACACATTTCTCTTTGCAGGCTGATCGCAAGGAGGGCATGCAGGCATTTGTGGATAAACGTCCTGCCAAGTTCACTAATGAATAGATCTATACCAGCGAGAACTTAAACATTTCTCATCCAGCAATGCATTTATATTTTCTATCCCTGTTATTGGTACGCAAATAAAACCCGTTGAATAATCTTTAACAGTCAAATTGTCTTTTATGTACATGGTATGTGGCAAAAATTATATAATAATGAGTTTAAAGAAACCAATTGAACCATCATCGTGGATGTTGAGAGCGATGTGTGTGACTGTGGATGCTGAGAGCGACGGGGTGGAATGTGTGTTCGTGATTTTTAAGTTGTGTGTGTGTGTGTGCGTGTGCAAGAGCAGCTATAACTTATAAGCAAGCTGAGAGCAATTGTGCGCAAACTTTCAACGAGCAAGCATGCTCACTGCACTTGATTGTCGTGTGTGAGCTCTGTTAGTAAAAGTGTGTGTGCTTGTAAGATCTAATTGGAGAGCTTGGCAGAGCACCTGCCAAGTACAAGTTCAGCCGGCATCAGTTGCTCTTGCACAGTGATTCGGTGCAGTGCTAGAGCAGAAGCCCAATTTCGGGAAGGTGATAAATGTCATTCGATGTAAACTGTCAAGGTTAGTTATTGTTATTATTATTATTTGTAAATAAATATTTATTATTTTTGAATATTTTTAAATTTATTAATATGCACAACATATACTTATATTAGACTGATTAACTTATTGGAGTTCAGTTGACAAATACATGTGCATTTGGCAACTGGAGTCCAACTTATCTAACAGATATAATTAACTTTCCTGGAGCATATTTTTGTTGATCAGGTTGTCAGTTGATCTTTGACTGAATTTAGGTCATAGGTTAACTGACTACACACAACCACAATCGTTTTTTAACAACGCCCCGCGCTTTTTCAACAAAAGATAGTATGCCCATAGATTAATTTTTTGATTTTTTGCTTTCATTTCTCGAATAAGAGGCGTTTCTAATTCCGTCTTTCCCATACCAAGCATACAACAGGTACGACAACAATCTATTTTGGGGGAATCCAATTCAGCCTCTTTTTCTTTCCTTTTTTTTAAACAATAGCGACGAATAACTAATGGCTTCCATTCTGACAATTCGCTGGGCATTGGTATTATCTCCAGTCTGGTTTTCAATTTTTTTGGTGTTTGCCTTTCTATCGTCTCCTGTTGGGGTTTTCGGGGCAGCCACACCCGAGTTTCAGCCTCTTTCAGAAAATTGCGTTTCGGTTTTTTAACTTTCATTTCATATATTGGAACATGTTTCATTATTTCGGCTATTTTAGCCTGGGTAGCAATACGTTTCTCTTCTAACTCCTGATTTTGCAACCTTTTTAGTTCGCTATCCATGGAATATTTATCCTCATATAAATCATCTTGATCTAGATAAGATAGGCGTTGAAGCTTATTTCTTTTCACTGAAGCTTCAGCCCCTAAACGAACTTTATCGTATAATTTAGGATGCTTAAAGGTCTCTTGTGGGATTGACCTAGGGCTAATTTTCGAGGTAACTGATGGACTGTGGTTGCTCTTTAATAGAACTGATGTTTGACTTAATTTGCCAAAGCTTTGAGGTCGGTTTGTAAATAGTTTGCTTTTCCCATCATTGGATCTCAACCAATCCTTAAAGCTATCTTCCGATGTCCCTGAGCTGACATCTGATTCACTTGATTCTACCCTAGAGTTCTTAAAATCATTTATTATTGCGTCCTTTTTTTTATCTCTAGACAAACGTAAAATTTTTTCATATATTTTAGATTTCGGTTTGACAGCTTCAGGGATTAATGAATGTCGGCTCCTCTTTAGAAGGTGTCCTTCAGGCTCCTTATCATATAAAAAAACATCATACATTTGAGTAAACTTTGCTTGAGATAGTGATTTAGAATCTTCTTCTGCCGAGTCGCTATCACTACTGATATCCTTTAAATGATTGCTGAAGTCTTGCGATTTCTTTTTTTTTAAAGATACAGAAAGGAGGCTTGGGAAGCTTTCATCCCTAAGGAAGTAAGACATGTCAATGCCTTTTAATAATTTTTTCTGACCCACAACTTTGAGCTCAAATTTTTCACTTCCTTTTCTCTTTTTGAACTGTGTCTCACTTTTATTTGTTTTATTTTTCCTAGTCCTGATCTCTGTTTTATTGATTTCCCTGTTTTTAATTTCTTTATTTTCCACTCTCGGTAGCTCCTTTCTCCTGTCCTGACTTTGTATCTTTTCAATTTTTCTATCTTGGCTATGCTTCTTTTTCATTTTTTTATATCTGATTTTCTTCTCAGTTATACTGTGCGTGCTAGGTTTAATCTTATTTTCAAGTATACTTGAATCTAGTAACGTATTATCAATATTGTGATTGGATGACTTTTTATTGTGCATGTTTTTATTGGAATCCCTATCATTCATTAATTTGTTATTGATTTTTGACGATATTCCGATTTCATATTTGCTCGTAGATTCTACATTTTTATCTTTTGCTTCAACTAAATTGATTTGACTTTTTCTTCGAAGTTCATTAATGCTGTTTATTAACACTTTAAGCGACATTTCATTTGACATATTTTCCACGCTCTTTATTAAAGGGAGCATTTCAGGAGTACCCTTAGCTCCCTGGTTTAGTTTGATGCTTTGGACGCTCTTTTGACTATCATCTGACTCGATCTCTCCGTCATTTTTTAATATACTTTTACTTAGAATAAATGAATTAACTGAAGGTTTCACAATCTGACAACTTTCCTCGATACCGGTTTTAGGTTTTAAACAGTCCTTACATAATGTATTATTTGCAATTTTCTTTTTAAAGTGCACTTTTTTCTGGATTACAATTTGTTGATTCTGTGTGTTTTCTGATGGTTTAATCTTTGACTCTTTATGATTTATTAGTGTTTGAGGAAAAGTGTATTTACCAAATAGTGTGCTTATTTTATCTATTAATTCTGTAGACTTTTTCAAACTCTTTTCTGTAGAGAATAGCTGGACAAGTGCTAGCTCTGTAAGTAATTTTTGCTCCGTGTATTCGTCCTTGCTTGTGTGACCTGTATTTGTAGTTTTTGGTTCGAGTGTCCTCTGATTTATTGATATTTGCTTTTCCGCAGGATTCTCCAAGTAATTGGACGTAACACCTCTAGGAAAGGTTCCTGAATTCGGCTGATACGTTTTAAAATAGGGAATATGTTGCGCATTCAAGGGCTCTGCTTTTAAGCCGTTTAACACCAATTTGTTCAACCGATTCAGATTTTGCTGCTTTTCGTCAGCTTTCATCGATAGCCATTTTTCTCCTTTACTTTGTTTCCTTAAATAGTGACGATGCATGATCGAGATACACTTTAATGCATTAAATAAATACACGTAGAATTTTAAACGTTATTTCGAATAGAGGACAAAAAACTTATGGGCAACTCTGTTGCCGCCTAACTGATATATCGATACAGACGAACTATTTGCAAATCGATAGTTAACTAAATGTCGATAATTGAGAAGCCGTTATCGGCAAATCTCACACATACACACACACCAATGCAAAAAAATTGTAAAGTATACGGTACCGTTGCATACATTTCACTGTTAGTCCTGCGCGTTGGCCGTTGTGCGAGAAAAAAGTAAAAGTGAAAATCAGGCCCTTGAAATTTGTGAAAAATTCATTAATAATGCATGATTAATAAAATAAAATTGGGGTGTGCTTGTGTGTTTTGTTTGTTTTGAATAACCGTTACGAGTTGTTCGGTTTTGCACGCGAGTTTGTCATAAGACAGGAATAAAATCTTAGATTATACCAGTATACCAGTATACAGTTTTGCGATTTCTGGTGTGCTGTAATCTTCTATAATTGCGATATACTAAAACATAGCACAAATACAGATACAAACGCACAGCTCGCGATTTTATACACACACACACACAATCACACAGTCACACACACAAGGTCCAAGACGCCCCCTCATTGCCCTTGAGCTGGCGTTGTAAGAAGCATTCGATTTTTCACAACAAGACGTGAAAAAAACGAGAATAAAGAAATACAAAAAGAAAAAGAAAAAACTAACCACAACGACTGACGCACGCGTTTAAATATAAATAAATATACATAAATAATACGTTTATACAATTAAATAAATAATTATAAAACAAAAGCAAATATATTGCATATCGGAAGCAAGTAGTAAGCAACGGAAATGGATGTACTCAATCAAATACTCAACATTAATGCTGGAGGTGCCTATGGCGGGGGCAAGGCTGGTGGTGCTTTCGATCCACTTACGTTCGCCATGAAACCTCAAGTTGTCATACGCGCCCTCTGCTGGGTAAGTTAGATAAAAAGCTACCCCCATTCCCCTCCTCGCATCCACTAGACCATTCTCTTACATACACTGATGATAAAAATGTTCGAAAATCAAGATTTTGTTTTTAAAAATGCGTCCAGAACATAAAGTTCTTTAAGTTAGAAAAACAAATTTTGGGTTTGAGACCAATTAAAAAAAGCCCAAGTTCTAATCATAAGAATAAATGTTCTTCAAATTTAACTCAACAAATAAAAAAAATTAAAACAGAACATTTTTAAAAAATAAAAAATTTTTTTATAAATATTTAAATTGATTTGATCTTAATAATAAATACTAAAATTAGTATGTCGATTTTTTTCTACCTCAAAAAATTACTTTACCCAATGGTACTTATTTATCTGATGTACCTTTAATTTTTATAGTATTATTAAATTATCCTAATATTATTTTTGTAAGCTTTAGCTGAATCACTCTTGTTTAAGCCCGCATGACGAGAAAATGTGTGAATGTGTGTCTCAAGTTGTTGTGGGAATTCTAAGAATTTGTTGTTTGATGTTGTTAACTGATTTGCGATTTGTTTAGGGCAGCTTGAAAGATGCAACTAGCTTGGAGAATTAGGTATGAAACAGCTGTACAGTTGATATTAAAAGTCTCACGACAGTAAAAATGTGAACTAAAGGCCATAAAATGTTAACCAAGTCCATATATAATGGCCAACATGTGCGTCATTGCCGTTAAGTAGACCTTAAGGCTAGAGTGAGAATAATGGTTAACATGAGTTTGCTTTTCATTTACGTTTAATGGCACTTTTCCTGCTGACGGCACAAGCTCGTAAATACGTAATGATTCAACAACAGCAACAACAACAATAACAACAGTCAGAATGACAGCGACAACAGCAACTGTCAGTAGGCCAAGTTTATTCAAGGACCTGATTTGTTATTGCAGTTGGCATTGCCTATCCCCAGGCGCAACTTACACTCACTAAACTTGGCCTTCGTTTGAAATTGGGTCACAAACCCAAATACGCTCGGAATGCGAATGTGCGATTCTGTGTGTGTGTGTGTGTGTGTGTGTGTGTGTGTGTGTGTGTGTATGTGCTTATCGGTGTACTTGAACTTCTGGTTTGTTGCACCTGCTCTTTAAAATCAATAGATATACACTTAGTCAAGTAATTGTTTTTACAAAAAAATGAAAACAGTTTTTGTTTACACTCCCTATATTTATTTTTTCAAACTGCTCGTAGAACCATAGGAACCATAGAAACCAAGAAAAAGATTTTTTTAATTTAATTTTTTAAATTGTTTTATTATAAAAAAAGAAAAATAAAAACAAGAAAAGGTATTTTGTTTTTTTGCAAACTTGTATATGTGAATTTTATACTTTGTCAAAACAATTACTTGACCAACTGTATTTATGTATATGCAATGCTGAACTCTGACTTGTTGGCGCTTTGGGGATTCATGTTTTTCACAGTGTCTGTTGTAAATGTGTGTTCAAGTGTTGTATATTGTTTATAATTTTTTTGCATTTTGTTTGATTTGATGATTTCAGCTCTTTTCCATTGTGGTCTTTGGCTGCATATCCTCGGAGGGTTGGGTGGAAAAAGACGGCAAAGAGTATTGTCTATATAATAACGATGGTATGGCCTGTAAATATGGCAATACCATTGGCGTCTTTGGCTTTCTCGCCTCAATGGGATTCATTGGTGGCGAATTTCTGTTCGAACGCATGTCATCGGTGAAGAGCAGAAAGCGTTACGTCATGGCGGACATGGGATTCTCAGGTTTGATAAACTCTGAACCGACTTTAAATAATATATGTAATTGTTAATTGAATTCTTCCAGCTCTTTGGGCATTTTTGTATTTTATCGCGTTCTTTTATTTGTGGTCCCAGTGGAGCTCAGCTCCCATGCCGCCATATGGCATTGGTGCCGGAAGCATGAAAACAGCTATTGTCTTTTGCTTCTTCAACATCTTCAGCTGGGTAAGTCACCTTCCAGTCAATAATATAAAAGTATACCAAGAAATTTAAAAAATACTTGATATAGTGAAAAACACTTTTTTTTGTTTAGTTTTTATTTAATAATTATACTGTAGTTTTTTGTGTAGAAAAAATAAGTTATTTTATGTAGTTTAATCAATTTTATATTTTATTTATATTTTTTAAATTATAATTTTAGAGATTTATTTTTTAAAAATCTGTGCTTCTTTGAATTCCAGGCTCTTTGTGCATTTATGGCCTATAAACGTTTTTTGATTGGCGCTGGCGATGAGTTCACCTCAGCTTTTGAGACTGACCCGGCCAATGTGGTGCATCAGCAGGCATACAGCTACTCCATGGACAACGACAATGAACAGTATAGCGCCTCGCCATTTGGTCAGCCACAGCAGGGTAAGTTTGGCCGGTCAAGCAACAGTTTGTCGCATTTAAGAATTGTTGCATCTGGTTTTTGGCAGGCATGGAACAACAGTCTGGCATGGAGTATCAACAACCCACCTACTAAGCGTATTTGATAGCCTTCAGTGCGGGCAAGTTGTACTCCTCCTCCGTGAGTGTGTGTGTCGACACACTTTTATTGGTAGTGCAAATGGCAAATACAATTTTTACACCAACTATTTACAACTATAGTACACATGTTGGCTTAACTTAATACACCGATGTCAAGCATATACGAACAACAACAAATAAAACACAAGAACATGTTGAACAACAACAACAACAACAACAATGCCATGCATTTGCTTCAGCAAGGAAAAGGAGTTTGGATAGCTGAAAACTGCTTAGTTTAAAAGCCCTATCCTTATACAGAATAATATTAATGATAATAATTTATAAGATAGCCCCTTAAGCTCTGTGTGCAGTTTTTGTAGTGAAAATTTGTTGCAATACTTATATTCGATTATGATGTATACAGATTATATATATATTATATATACTGCAAATACTATATAATTATGCTTTAACCGTTGTTAGTTATTTAGTGTATGTATTTTATTCATTTTTCTTGTGCAAGACCCTGGCCCTCAAAACTCAACTTTGGGTTTTTTGGCTTGCTTACGATGACAATAGCTTGACAACAACACGACGTATAAAAAAAGCAAAGCAAAGCTAAAATGTTTTTTAGATAAATTTACACACCGTCGGTACAGTAAAATGATATAGTAATTGACCCACACTAGTTAACTAGCAGATATCATAAAATACTGCTCAAAACATATCCATTTTAAAATAGATTTCTTCTAGATACTCCTTTGATCTCTATTCGCAAAATAGTACTTTGTAGTGCCCGAAACTTCAGGATCCGTGGCCAGGGTCGCTTAAACTTAGCGCATTGATAGAAACAATAAAAATTCAACGCCAAATTGTAAATTCTAAAATTGAAAATAACAAACAATTGTTAAACTACAAATAATGTTTGAAAAGCTCAGCAAAAAGTATTTACAAATATATTATAAATGAGTTTTTGTCTTGGGGCAATTAAATATTTCTGAAAGTATTCAATTATTCTCAGGTTTTGCCGCAAAGTTTGATTTTAAAATTTAAGTTAAGAGCCCAAACTCTTGATTATCAGTATTAAATATGACACTAATGTTTGTTTAAAATTAGTATTATTTTTTATTTACTTTCTAATTTGATTACACTTATTTGTATACAATTTTATTTTAATTCTTTTTAAAAAGTCCCAAGGCAATTGTTGGCCCAAGTATGAAATGTATAGTAAATTAAATTGAATAAAAATATTCGTACTATGCAATTGAAAAATAATCAATATCAATGAATGTAAACATATTTAATAAATAAACGTAAATGTTTGTTTAGTGCAACATCAAATAATGGTAAAGTACATAAGTATTTGTTAAATAAAAAATATATACATACAAAGTACACTTACATAGATGTGTATATACATTATTTATTTGTGTATTGTATATGTACATTTATAAAAGCTGGCTATATTAAATGTATGTTGTACGTGCAAATGGCTATAAAAAAACCAATAGATAAAAGTTGTGTTCTAAAATTTAAATTCAATCGAAATTCGCAGTAGGGTATAACTGCAAATCATTCAAATATTCGTATAAACTTTTACTGAAAAGTAATGATAATCGACTTATGGAACAGCAATTAATTCCGCTAACGCTTTTTGTTTAAAAAAAACACAGTTCATGGAGAATTCTACTTAAAGCCAAACAAACACAACATTCAAATTCTCTGTAAATTTATAAATTATTCATGTAGAAATCGTGAGCGTTAAATAATTAAATAAAATTTATGCATTCAAAAACATACAAATTGAAAAACAAATAATATTAATAGTAATTACCCCGGTACAAAAGGAATCCTGAAATTGAAGCTAAATTAGAAATTTACTTGTTTGAAAATCATTGAACAATAATGTAATAAAACCAATCCCAACTATAAAAAGGAAAAATATTCAATAAATTATAACACATATTTTTAAAAACTAAAACCAATAACAACAATTTGTTGGAGAGCAGTAATCTCGATCAAACTTACCAGATGATCAACCCCCCCAAGGATGTCTCAGCAAAACAAACAGTGAGTAGTTAGCTGCATTTTTTAAAAAAAAAAGTGATAAAACTTGGAAGTAAAATATGGCTACAGATCAACGATTCCTGTACAAATTTTTAATTAATTAATCTGCAAGAACGAAATTACCACAGAAAGAAACAGATGAACTTGGTTAAATCACCCTTGCTATGACCATCCTTAGCTTTAAAATATCCAAATATCCAAATAGAAAACGGATTACATAGTTTTATAATTTTAGTATTCACTGTAAATACTTTTTATATTGTTTTATATAAAACATTTCGTTTCTCAAATACAAATTTATGAATGTAATATCCAGAAAGAGTTAAATTTATATTGTTAGTTTGATGTTGTTTTCAAAACATATTTAAAAAGCTTTGCTCAAATGTGTACAACAAGTCTGATTCTGAAGGCCAAACAGTTAATTTCATTATTTTTAAGACAAATTGACTACACACGTTTCGCTACCAAATGCGGTTGCATATGTATGTGTATTTTTGTATATATAAGTACAAACTAGCTAAAACGTGTGCTAGTGGATTGTTTAATTTGCCAGATTTTTTCTAATTTTTTTTCTTTCTATACTAAAATACATTTTATAGATTTACTAAGCTTTAACTATGATAAAGCCTTAAAAAATACGATAGATAGATAATGCTTTGTTGTTCTTTAGTTAGTTTCACATAATACAGTGGGTGTATAAATGTATCAAACATGTATATTTAACCATTAGTGTTGCTTGCTCTACATCAATAATATAGATATGATTTTGTATAAAAATAATTGATTCTTGTGTAGTTATAATTTTTATCAGGAAATTATCAACATTAACTTTTACAGATTTATTTAATGTCGCTATATGGAATATATTTATGTTTTGTAAGTATATTAAATCAAATCTTATTTTCACCCTCAGCTAACCACTTGGTAAAGCAAATGCAGCTTTAATAAGTAGGTTTAATTTTAAATAAGGCTATATATATTAACATAAGCACTGCCAATTCAATTGGACAATGGCGCAGCGAAACAAACACAATTTTTTACTTAATAAAGATTTTTGTTTCCAAATAGAGCATAGAACGTCAAAATCCTAGAAAATCTCGTCTCAAGAGGGAGAGCTCTAGGTAACCACAGTAACATTAGTCCACACAATCATCTCCTCCAGAATGTATTATATTTAGAAGGCTTGTAACTGAAGAAAAAGAAAAACGTCATAAAGCTACTTTGCTTATGAAGCTGAATTTTCTAATTTTTCTACTTACTCAGTTTTTCACGCTTTAATTTTGTTCTTGCTCCTTTTCGGACTCCTTATCCGTCTCCTTTTCAACTTTGTACCTCTTTACAGCAGCTATTAGTGCTTCTGGTAGCTTATAAGAGCCCGCTAGCAACTGCAGCTCTTGGTCAATATTATCTTTACTGACCATCGATTCTATAAAATCAGTTTTCATTTGTGCTGGAAGATCCGGCAATTCCACGTTGGTGTCGCTGGTAGGAGCTGACATGGGTAAAGGCGTTGGAGTAGGCGTCAGAGATGTATTGGAAATGGCATCAATATCGTCTTCGAATTCTGAATCAGCCGCTTGCAGAATAGTCAGGATATCGGTTGGAGTTTCCTAAAAAAAAAAAGAAATGAAAAACAAAAAAATAAATTTTTAAATCTTGTAGTTATTATATTCTGGCTTATCCCAAATCTCATATTCCAATTACTGAATATTCCTTGACCATATGGACCGTCATTTGAATTTGGCAACAGGAAGCACATTATGCCAAATTAAATTTTTATCAAGTACTCAGAACTGCCTAGAAGACAACAGCAAAGACAAAAGACGTTTCAACCGGATACATTTTATTATCCTAAACGAATCGAATTTTGTAAACATCTAATTACAGTAGACGCTCCACGGGGGAATTTGTTTTGCTTTTATTAACATTGATAATTATTCTTGCATGTCAAAATAATAAAATTTTATTGCTTAAAAATTTGTATGCATTGGGCAATAATATTTTCAATAAAACAATAATAACTTTTGTTTTTCTCAAACACATATCTAAAAATGATGACGGTAATATTCTTGCAATTATTTATTCCTGCAGTATTATGTCGAGAGTTTCATTTATCGTGCGTTTATTGTAGTTATTATTTGTGAACATTTTATATTTTGTTTACAACGAACAACACTTATACTCGTATGTATACGTTTCCCAATAATAGTTTGTAGAATATACAAATGCGTGTTGTTTATACTTATTTTTTGCTGTACATTTGTTTAGATTAATTAGTTAGCAAATGGGGGCGGGATTAAATTACCTTAAGTGCATCAACTCGCTGACGTTCATGCATTGCACTCAAAAGCTCACGTAAGTGTTGATTCTCTTTGCGCAAACGCTCTCGTTCCACATCGCGTTCATTAATTTTGGGCTAAACATGTTAATGAGAGTTTTTAATTAATTAAATTAAGTGTACTTAAGGATTGGGTAATTTTTTCAACTCACCAAAAGTAGCGAAATTTGCTCATTGAGGACATTAACAATGCCGCTAAGAGCATGACAAGGTACGCTTGGCTCTAGAGAGCTGGCATGCTGTATTCGATTGAGTCCACATAGAGTTCCGCCAGTTCCAACAGCAGTAGATGATGAGCTAACCACTTTTTCCTTGACAACGCCAACACTTGTTAATGGCAGCAACGCTGCAGTCTGTGTAGAGTTGTCAATCATGGACAATGTGGTGTGGGCTTTGTTAAGTGCAGCCTGTAAAATAATAATGTTAATCAGTATTAAACTTAAAATATTGTAATTATTTTACATATTTTGTTAGCTTTAAATTACTTCCAATCTTATTTTAAACATTTTATTAAATATTAATTAACAGAGGTCACAAATATTGTTCGACTTTATTGCCTTTTAAATAAGAGTTATTGATAGACACACAAAACCAAAAAGCGCAGTTCAACTTTGTTGTTTGTTTTCTGTTGTCATTGCTCAATATTCAATATTCTTTTACTATATTATTGTTAACTATCTATAAATACTAACCAAAGTGTCATACACATCATTGATTTCGATGTGATCACTTTTGTCACCACTTTCTGTTCCATTTTGATCTCCATCAGCTGCTGCTTCAGCTGCCGATTCCAAAATCTTTGTTGTTATTTTTGGCTCAGTTTTGGCTTCTGTTTCCTTTTCTTCTTGTGCCACCTTTGGAGCAGCTTCAAGTATGGGTTCGATCTCTGGTATCTTTGATTCTCCCGTTTGCAACTCATCGGCAGATTCTTCGGGAATGCTATCAACACTAATAGTGCTCTGTCGTTTGGTTGTCTCCGAACTGCTTGTGTTGTTGCTTTCGGCGGGTGGCACAACTGCAAATTTGAATGATGCAAGTGGTGCAGAGACATCTGGGGACTTTGTTGGTATTGCAGGCAAGCGCAGCTCATCAATCTCACAATATCCATCATCATCTTCATGTATAGCGACCTCGATTTCCTCAATTTCAGCTGCCTTCTGCTTGGGTATCCGCTTCAATTGTGGCGTTCGATGTTGACCCTGGGCTTGTTGTTTGTTCGGTGGTGGCAGCGGGGGTGGTGGAGATCTGTTCGCTGTAGTTCGGCGGGACCGATCTTTATCATGACAATGATCGCACACTGCGGTGGATACGGCTGAGATTTCTCTTTCTGGCGACACATGCATATAATCATTTAATATCTTCGTCAGTATCCGCACTTGATCATAAGCAGCCAATGCAATATCAGCGCTGTCTTTGGGTGCTTCTGGCATCATAGCAATATCGACAATCTCATTGAAATGCTCAACTGGCAAGCGAAAGATATCACATATAATTCTCTGTTTCTCTATCAAGCCATCACGAATTGAGGCGTCCAAGCGCCGCAATCTCTCACCCGGCGTCAGCACCGGCTCCGCTGTGTGAGCCGGACTAATGCTGATCTGAATTGCCGTGGGATCAACCAGCGGTGACTGCATTAACAATGTTCGTGTATTATTTGAGTTATTGGAACAAACGATGCTTGCACTGTCACGCTTCGACTGACCGCCAACTAGACTGTAAGTTGATGCACGCTCCTCATTTGAGTCACCGCCACCAACGCCGCCGCTGCCGCTGCCGCCTCCGCTGTTGTTGTTGTTGTTGGCCTCCCGTGCCGATTGCGTGTGTCGCAACACAACGGGATTCATGTCCTGTCCAACATTAGGATAGTTATTGTTGGGTTCTCCGCAGCTGCGCGTTGACATTGTGCGGCTAACTGATGCTCCAGCCGCATCATTTTGGCTAAGACGCCGCTTAGCCGTTATATTATAATAGCCAGAATTATCACTCTGCGTGCTCTCCCGTCGCAAGTTATTATTCAACTGCATCGCACCAATTTCACAATTACTACTTGCAGTTGGCGCTGGCGTTACCACTGCAATTGGTAGCATCGGTGCCAATGGCGTTGTGGTAACAGTTGCCGTCACACTCGCCGGTTGAGTACGATCTGGTGTTGGATCCACCGACTCCTTGTTATGCGATTGCGGTAATGTGGCAATAATTGGATCATCGGCAACAGCATCTTGACTATTGGCGTTCTTAGATCGGGGCTTATACTGCTGTGCAGCAGCGTCAGAAATGTGCTTAAACCATCTGCAAAGAGATACAAGAAATTATCACATATATATCTCAGTAATGGGCATTTTAATTTGGTTCTTGGAGTCGTAACTTAAACATAATCGATACATTTTTACCATTTTGTTTATACTCTTTTTATAATGATATATAAAATTATATTAGCGAAATTCAGATATCTCTTCACTACTCAAAATATTAAAACATGAAAATTTTATAGAGATACGAATATATAAAAAATAATACGTTTTCTTTAAAATAAATTGAGAAACTGAATTATGTACATTTTACCCTATAGTTTATTTTTAAATTTTATTTTATTTTATTTGTATTAATTAAAAAAATATCATGCAAAAAAATTTTAAAAATTGCATTTAATATGTTGGCTTTCTTTTAATAAATTACTTATCAACTTATTTTCGTGAGGTATATACTGCGGGAATTTACGCAAGAATTAGGAGGTTTAATGAGGGCTAATGACTACAACGCATTACTGAAATACATTATTCTCAGCGGAAATAATGAGTAATACTCAAAAATACAATACATTGATGTTGACGGAAGTGCTGTATTTATATACATATAAGTAAAAATATTTGTTCGTAATTTTATTTGCAAAAAGAAAACGTTTTTGTTCAGAAATTATGCTAAAAGATTTTAAAAACCAAGATCACGAACCCAATACAGCGACAAGATATTCTGCTAACATATTTATAGCTATTAGTATATAGAAGTATATCTTTCACCTGGATACCAAAGAAGAGCGGCGACTATTGGACTTGGGAATGACATTTGATTCACTGCCTCCAAGATTAAAGATCTCATTAAAGCTGCCCCGACGACGTTTATTCTTCGTTTTGCTTAGATCTTGTAGAGAGCTCGGATTTTGTTTGTTCGATAGTAATGATAGTCCGCCATTACAGAGACTTTTACGGCGTAAGCCACTTAACGTGTCGTCCGGCGACAGAAAACTCATCTCTACAACACGTTACAACAGACTAATCGAATAATAAATATAATACAATTGTTGAGATATTTTCAAGTAGTTTCATTGTCACAACCAAACTCCGTTTACTTCCCTATACATACATACATACATTACATACATTGCAAGATGTCAATTCATTAAGATGTTGTTGATGCTTTTGATGACAATCAGTTTGTTGCATGTAACTTAAGTCGCCTCATTGTGCAACTTTTTTACAGACTCTATTACAAAAGGTTTACTATATATAATATGTATATGAGTACAATTTATGTATTGTAAGACTATTGTATACATTCTGTTAAAGGGCATATATCCAGCTGTTTGTATAATTGTAATACAATTATCTACACTGACAAAAATCAGGTGTTTGTTCTATTTAAAACACAAATTTTGGCGGTATAGTATTAAAATTTGACATTTGTAGCTTCTAAATTAAACTAAAATGTCTTCTACTCATATAATAAATAATAAAACTAGAAAATTGTTGCAACATTGTTGATGTAACACATATATGTATATATGTTATATATACATGAAAACTTCGAAAATTAACCAACAAGGAAATGAATATGTCATTAAGCTTCATTTAGTTTAAGCATATATATAAATAATTGTATAGATGTACATATAGGTATGTTATAAGGTCGAGAAATATATTATCCTATGCGGGGCTAAAAGAACTATTTCAAATTAAAAAAAAAAAAATTAATTTGTATGAAAGTACGAGTATGTATGCATGTATGAGTATATTACTGAAAGACCCAACTACAAAATGAAAATATTTCCGCTGAACACAACACGTTTTGAGCGGGGGGAAAACACGCACACGCGTTGAACACTATACGCAAACTGAGAAGCGCAAACAACGCGAACTACGAACAAAAGTTAGCAGAATCTCAACACAATATCACCCCATAGTCCATTCATTATAGCCGATGCGCGACACGTTTGGAAAAGCTCTCGCTTCCTCCGACAGGCGGTCTGCGGTTGGCATCTACCACATATGCACATACATATACATATGCATATGTACAATAATACATGTATGCGTGTGCTTGATGACACCATGATACTTCGGCTTTTAGGCGATTTTCCCTGAGGTCATATTCGAGAGAGCAACAGAGTGAGAGAGCGATAGAGCGCAACAAAGAGAGGGAGTATACAAAGGAGAGAAGAAACAACAACAAACTCTATTGGTGACGAAGACTTTATACCCTTACAATTACTTTGTATACAAACACACTCCAATCACTATTTTTTAGAGAGCCTAATTTATATATTCTTTCTCTTTTTAAATCTATCTCTCATAGACAGAAAATTGCAAAAAAAAAAAAAAAAAAGGGTTTTAATTAATTCCTATTTAAAGATATAGCTTATACAGCTAGTTCTATAAAAACTTAATATGCACAACTTTAACATACTCTTCTTTACTCAATAAACGGATATAGGAAATACAAATTTTATTATATTAAAAAAAATTTATACAAATATTAAATGTTTTTCCAAATGTCAAAAACATGATATAAATAACATGCTGCGCATTTTATGGGAATGCAGAGTATACAAATGTTACTATTAAATTTGAAGTAAAGGTTTATACTTTTTTGATTTATTTTACCGCTAGCAGGCATAACATTTTATCCGACGACTTTGAAATTTCTCATGTGGTCTTCTCCAAATTCGGCATTTTTAAATTAGCTTTCAATAAATTTGTTGTACAAGTTAATATGCCGACTTCAAGTAGTTTTGCCTTAAGCGGTTCAAATAAATGCGTAATTTTTATAGTAAAGCCAAAAAAAGTGCATATGACGTTCAATGTATTTTTTTTAATCCAGCGGGGTTGGAAAGCTTGCAAATTATATAACAACCTTGTAATGTCAAAATAAATTATATTCTGTGGAACTAAAACAAAGAAGATTGGAGATTCAATTTGATTTGATTACTAACAATTCACAGCTTTCTGTGTATTTTTTTGATTTTTAATGATAGAAAAAAGATTTTAATATGATATATGTGTAAGTTATGATAAAACTTAAATGAAAAAAATATGTAGTAACAAAATATATTTACGAACTTCGTCATGCCCAAGGTATTAAAAAAAAGGGTATTAAGTTTGGCATATGTATTGTAAATGCATATTAAGGGCAACATGATTCACATCTATAATACATACATATATTTTACTCGCGACCAAGTGCAGTCTTTTCGATATACATATATCCATGTATGAATATATTATAGGTATAAATACATCTTTGTTCAACAATAAATATACATAAAGTATACCATATATTTAAAGCGAATGAATGAACTTTTGGAACTTTTACCCTTGCTATTGGGTATAGCCTACTTTTAGCCTTCTCATTCTTACAAAATACTTTTCTACACATGCTTACACGTATACTTTGAGTTAATAAACAAAGGAAAACAACTTACGTTTTACACTCGGAGCTGCTGGTCGCTCGCAACTCAAGCATTTGTGAGGTCTTTGTCTTGATTAGAAAGAACGAGTTCTTGTCTGCGGCTTCCTGACGCACTAAAGTCTCCGAATCGATGCTCATAATGGGACTAACTGGCTTATTGCTGACGGCTAGCGGCATATGAAGATTCTTTAGTAAATACTTATCGTCCTGTAATAAAAATTTTATATGATTATTGCAAGAATTAAATGAAACTTTATATTTGATTTACCTGTTTTGTAAGCAAAACAATCATGTTATCAAAGAGCAACCCATGCAGCTGTATACTGGGATTCTTTTTCATTGTCAAGTTGCCGTCATGCACTAAGCGATGTTGTGTTAGATCAAGTTTTTTGAACTCCTCTTTATCATACGACGACTTGTCCAATTTGCGTTGAATGTTTTGTAGTCTGTGAAAAAGATTTGGAAATATTAAGTGTTTTTTGAATTGAATTTAGAATGTTTTATTATTTTATGCAGGGATGGGTAGTCAAAGTGTGAAATCAAGCCACTACGTGCCTTTCGTTGATGTAAATATTAAATTCTAATTTTTTTTTAAGATTAAATTAATTAATTTTTTCAAATTAAAATATTTAAATCTTGAATAGTTAGTTTTGTCAATAGTATATAGTTAACATTAAATAATTAAATAAATTACTTAAATATTACTTAAATTTAGTGGAACTTACTTGTGAGCATCCTCAGCCGTTTTTACAGCTTTGTTGACCTCGACGAGAATTTTCTTCGAGGACTCGAGGGCGCGTTGTATGGCCTCTGCTTCAGTTGTGTTCTCAGGTAGCACTCGAAGAGTAACCTTGTACAAATTCTCAAACAGCAGTGGATATTTGGTCAGTCGCTGTAATACCGTAGGCAATAAATCCTTAAGCTCTAATCGACGACAAGCCTTATGTGACTCAGATTTCCTTAGCAATTTCTGTAGCTGCTCATCCTTATGCCGCTTTTCTTTGAGACCCTCAAGTGCAATCTGCTGACGGGCACAAAACTGAGCCGCATGCTCACAAAGATTTTCACCATGTTGTCCATCAAACATTTCTGACAATAGATCTCCCATATATTGCACAACGTGGTTATGTTCGATTCGACGTTGTTTAAGCTTTTGCTCGAAGGCCCCATGGAGCTCACGCAATGATAAGAGTGCGGGTGGAAATAGCAACAATAAATGATCTTGTGAGAGCAAGCCACTGTCATAAAGCGGTAAGAAAAAGAGACGATCCAGCAATCTGAGAGTACGCACATGATTGCGTTCCGTTTGATAGATCTCTGTGTATGTCACAAAAACAAATCTGATTAGTCTTAGACTCAAATACAGCTAGATCTCAAATGAATCTTACCATTAATAATTTCCTGACGTTTCTTTTCGGCATCGGTTAGAGCTGCAAGTATCTCAACCTTCACTACAGAACTCCAGTCGGTCTCATTCAAATCATCCTCATCATCGCTCTCAAAATTCCATTGACGCTGCAACGGCGGCTGTCCGGCATTCCAAAAGCTGGCATTACTTGCACTGCTGCTACTTCCAACGCTGCCTTGGAACGAGTCCTGTTGACTGTGCAGATTTGCATTCTGTTGAATTAGCAGATGCGGGTGCTGGTGGAGATGTGATGTACTGGATATGGCGTGGGCCACAATCGATGGTCCCGAAATACCGCCAGCAACCTGTTCCATTGAGATGCTTGGACTATCAAAGCCATTTTCGGAAGAGAGACTAGAATTTGAACTTCCCGTATCATTGGAATTTGTAAGCCCCAGGTCTGGTTGATCATCGCTGTAAAATATATTCGGTTTTATTGGCTTATTAGTTGAGTTAGGCAACAAACAATAAATTTATTTACGCCTGCGATTGAATGGCTGATTGGCAATCAATACACAGCTGGAAATTACAAGTTTTTACTGCAATTTTTTTCTCGGTACTAAAAATGAATTTTCCACATCGTTCTATATGTAAAATGTCAACTACAATTATTAAAAATAGATTTTCATGCGGCTTGTTGTATAAGCCCGATTTGGAATATTTGCTGGACAAGTTTATAAATGCCATTAATTATTAATTTATAATGCTTACATGAAAACATATTTCATACTTATAGATAACATCGAAATATTTGTGAAACAACAAATCAAAAAAAATGTCCTCACTTATCATAGCTATGTCCAAGAATTTCTTTGCAACTTTTACTTCGCGTATAGCGAGCCTTGCTTTTCATTATGGAAAGTTTTTCAAAATTCTTCAATTGTGATGAGGCACAGTTGCAGTACCGTTCTGGCCGAGTTTAGAGCGAATACTGCCACTTAAAATATATATACCAGAGAGTGAGGTGCAGCCAGTCAATAAGTCTAACGCATTTATTGTTGATTTAAAGCCAAGGGACTGCCGGCGGTAAGATAATATCAAGATGGAGCGAACCCCCACAACTACACTGACAACCGACAATTCAGTAAGTCACACAGTCGAGCAATGAGACGGAAATATACTCGTAATTCTGAAATGATAGTTATACGCTGTCCTACATTATGCCGTCAGTATCAAGTCCATGACCCACTACAGAAACGACACTAAGAGGTAAGCTAATTTAATTGATGTCATTGCAGGTGGTTCACTATTCGTAGTGGTTTTAATTTTCAAGCCAAAGGTTGATACAACTCTCACAAATGGTTAAATTTAAAGCATCGTTTTAGACTAATATGCTTTTAGCAGATCAATTTTATGATGAGAAACTTCGAATCCGAGTACATTCTTGAAGAATGGAATTAATGGCAGTTTTTATAGACAACAAAAATCTAAAGTATAAATGAAAAACTGACTGCCCTTGACAAATGTTTTTCTTGATTTTTAAAGAATGGAATTTTAAATAAATTTATGTCAGAGTCAACAAAAGCTGACCTAGTTTAAAGTTTTTGACCTTAAAATACTTTTATTAGCAAGTTTTCGATTGCACCTAATAAGTTTCTTGTAAAAATAAATATTTTACTTACGTATTTCGAGACGATAAACTCGGATCGGAGGTTTTGCGGCGACTATTGCGATTTCGCTTGTTCGACAAACGTTCCTTGTACGACTCCGATCGATTAACAGAAACTGGTGCACTTTTGTGTTGGGGATGAAAGCTGTAAAGAAGAAGTCGGAAATAATTGTCAATAAGTTGAATAACATATTTGTTAAATGTAAGACTTACCTATCCCTCCGGACATTGTTCTCAACGGAATCTTGCGAATGCAAATCGCTGATCGCTGGCAAACCAATTGCACCTGTCAACGAATTAGTTAAAGTTCCAGATCCCGAGCTTGTTGTAAGATCTGGAAAACCACCACTGGCACCAATAGCACTGTCCGAATTAGCGTTGTTTACGGCGGGAAATGAATTGTGCAAATCGCTGCTATTTAGCAGAGATGTATTACAGGATGCATTGCCGTTGGAGCGCAGGGATACGTTTACATCCGGCCTGCGATCCGAAGGCTGGCGAGCAATTGAAGATGAGTGTACGCGATCTAAAAATAAAAGAATTATTTGTAATAAGTAAAACAATGTTAAATACATTTAGTTGGATTGTGTTAAGGACCAAGTACAAAACAACAAAAGTATAAATAGTGTATTGTGGAGTTATTAAGGAAATTTCCACCTGCTCACCACCACAATGCTGTTTATAGGTTTCAGCCTTGTCACCTGATCCACTATCTGTCAACGTGATCTTGTGTTTCTTCTTTATCTTGGCTGCAACTCGCGATGGGAATGATATTTTGCATGATTTTGGTAATTTAGGGCTCTCTAAACTTGATGGGCTATCAACAAGATCACCATCGTGACTAGCTTTCTTTACCAGTTTCACTCTTCTATCGGCCTTGGCAGCGTCTGAATCTTTTGGTAGATCTGCCAAAGCTTGTATCACTGGCGAATTTATTGACGCACTTTCCGACATGGACTTTCGCCGGATAAAGGCAAAGTCATCTGTTCTAAGTAACTTTCTATTGCTTTTTATAAATTTGACAATCGTCTGTAGATTAATTGTGTGCTTGGGTTCATTCTCAATAAATGAAGCTTTATCTTTGGACTTATTTCTCTTCAATTGAATTATGGTGTCACAATCATCCGAATCTTCATCTGATCCTATTTCGATTTTTTTCGTGTTACGGTTCTTTGGGGGGATTACTTTAAGACCCACGGACTTGGCATCGCAAACTTTATTCTTAGAGGAGCTTTTCTCAATCCGATTATGTTTATATTTGGGATCGGTAACCAAAACACGCGATTTACTTGCTGATCGTATTATTTTCTCTTTATTGCCTCGAACATCGACATCGTCAGTAGAATCATCGCTATCATCATCACTATCTGCATTATTCTTATATTTCTTCATTTTGTGCAGTTCAAATACTTGATACTTATTGTGATTGACTCTCTTAATACGCCCTCAATCATTTACCATGTACTATTATTTGACATGTGACTGACGTTTCATTTAAATTAGCTCTTCCCTCTACAAAATAGTTTATATTTAGTGAATAAATTCCGTTCTCCTTTTGTATTATTAAATAATATAAATGGTGATTTGATTCGTTGAAATTATCTATAAATCCTGAAAATTTCAGAATGTTTTGGATAACAAATACAAAAATTATTAAGCTAATGACTGAAGCGTATAGGTTTGTACTTGTATGTATGTTTATCTTTCGACTAAATATGTGAATTTTATGTATGTGAATACATAGGCAAATGTATTTGCACTTGTGTACGTACATTTCGATGGACAAATATAAAAATAGCTTTTGTGTAAAAATGCAAAATGTATTTAAAAATTATACGTTCCTGTGTTTATTTCATTTCGTGAAATGAGGTCGAAAATGCCTTTATAAACACATTTGGATTTCATCAATTCAATTTATGAGCGTTGATTAGTTAATAATAGAAATTAGATAGATATTTGTACATTGGATTGATTTGTGGAATGTAATTGTTAGTAGTCGTGGCAAGCAGACTTGGAGATGCTCTTTTAAGATAAGATAAAAATATCTATTTTTATCATAAATTAGAACTATGTACATATATCAATTGATATTGATATGTTAGTACAGACGGAGATTTCATTATTGATGAATTTCATTTGTTTCCCCTATTAATGCCAATAATAGTGACATGACAAACATATTTATGTAAATACAAACATTAAGCTCCGTAATGAGTAAACAAAAGTGTAAACAAATATCTTTAATTATAACAATAATGTTTTCTTCTTTTATTGAGCTTCAGAAATACACACTCTATTTCTTTCAGTGGAACTGCATTTAGTCACACTTTTAAATACGCCTTATTGTCGTTTTTATTGACATTCTTTCTCTCATTATTTGCTTTCACACGCTTTTACTTTAACTGTTCTTAGTCACTAGACAACAATTTTACAGCAATATTTTTAATGCATAGTATATGGATACGAGAATTTTGTCAAAGCAATTAAAACTGTAAAGGCAACCGACATTCAATGAATATCAGTTTATATTTCTATCGTCGATTGATCGCACATCATTAATAATATATTTGTCGCTGATAGAAAATTACACAATCGTTAAGAATAAATTTGTGTGCTTCATCGAGCGACCGAAAGCACAATACTAAAGCTAAAATGTAAAATCAAATAAAAAAGCTTTTTGTTGTGCCCACAGACAAACGATCTCAATCAAAAGAAGAAGATAGAGCGAAAATAATAAAAATTGTAAAATATTGGTTTGTGACAAAGCTTTCGAACAAAAATGACGAGAGCTTCGAAAAGCTCGCACATGTCGATAAACTGTAATTGCTATTTGCCGTTTATACCCTGTAACCAAAAAATGGGTAGATTGGATTAAACATTTTAAATAGAAATAATTGTATAATAATAGCTGGTAATTCCATGGCTCAATGGTTAGAGTTGCCGACCTGCCACAAATAGAACTTTTCGGTTAGATCGGTTCAATTCCCACTCCGCCAAGCTAAGGGTGAACATTTCAATGTTATCAATCATGTGTTTTAAGTTGAATATGAATAAATCGCAAAGTAATCTTTCCCATCAAATAACAAATAAAAATTTTATAATAACTGAACGAAAAGTTTCCTTTTTTTTTGCACTCTGGAATGTCTACGAATATAAAACTTATGCTCTGAATGAACTTTGAAAATATTAATTAAGTAAATCGAAAAAGGTAAAATACCTTCTCCGCGCAACCTTAAACCCTGTATTTTATACCCAGGTATGGATTTTGTGAAAAAGGTGTCATTGTGTTGAAGTTGTCGCTGTCTGACAACGTTGAACTCCTCGCTTCTTAGAAATTTTCCGCTTACGTCATAAAAGTAAACCATGACTGTGAGTTCATTGCCAATCAGACAACAGGACAAACAATTTTATCTAATGTGCTCGAGCAGACGCATATGTATATACAAATAAAGATGTATGCACTTTTAGGAGGGGTTCAATACATTTTGTATATTGTTAAAAATATAGTTTGTATAAACAAATACTTTTAATTTTTATTTAATATTTATTTATTTGCTCAACTACACTTATAAATGTTTTAAGCCTTTTGCATTTTTAACATCAAAAAATATAGCTCTACAACTAACAAATTAATCAATGAATTCGCTTATCACTCACCTTGACCTCCCCATGAAAATAGACGTTTAATGCTGGAATTGCGTCGCACCGCAGGCGCTACTAAAACGTGTTTGCTATCCATTTATTTAGCTTGACACGCGCAAGTAAATTTACGTTAACATTTTCTTATTTCACTCTTTTAATTTTGTTGAGCTCAACATTAGATTCAATCCAACATTTTATTGGCAGTTCAACTTTGTTAAATTGTTATTAATCACATTCTCCGATGCCCCTCGAATTAATAATATAGCCCATATTAATAAGAAAGCCTTATTGATCTCTTAAAGCGTATTAAAAATGGTATACGAATAAACCCATGTGTTGCTGGTTTGCTGGTTACTTGAAGTGTTCTTAACAAACATTTTTTACATTTGAACTGAAATTGTTGCTATCTTTAGATATATTAAAGAAATTTCAGAATAATACACATACGTATACAGACGTTTGTAGATACATTGCCACAAGAGTAAACATATTGGAAATATTTTGGAAGCACATTCACATCGTATACACATTCGTAAGCACACACAAACGTACATATGGTTTAAATGTTCATTACTGCAGTCTAAGACACGAAACATTTGATTTCAATTGCTTCTACGTTGCTAAAAATTACTGAAAACAATATAATTCTGAATCACAGACAAACCAAAAATGTGTTTTTATCTTTGCGTTTTTAAAATAAACAACAACAACAAAATAACATACTTATAAAATGGAATTCAATTTATTTTATCAGGAAAGCTTGTTACCCTTATATATATACATATACATAGATAGAAGGCTGTTGAACCAATATTGCTAAAGCCATTGCTTATGCATTATGAGAATAATTTCAATTCATTTCAATATTAAGAGTTCATACATATTTGAGGAAAGTAAACTCACGAAAATTAAAAAGATAAAACCTTGACACAAGGTGAACGCATACTTGAAGGTGTATTATGTGTGCTTAAAATATTTTTATAGACACCGGAGAATTAACACAGAATTTGTACATGAATTTACCTAACATATTGAATAGTTTGATGAAGCTAAAGAGTGAAAAAAGGGTATAGAGTAGTCGCGTACACATAGTCACAAAATGTGGAGCGTCTTTAACTCGAACTTTCCTAGGTCGAATTTGTTTATAACACGACCAAAAAAATTGTATAGCATTTGCGATTAGAATTTAAACTATAGATTTTCCAAATAAATTGTTGTATTTTTTGTTGTTTTGGCTACCATCTGCATTCAGTTCCGTTAGCGTTTCGTTTGTAAACAGGCATACAAATGCCACACAAGAGCACGTATGTACATAAGTGTGTGTATGTTATCCATTTAAGATAAACAGAACTTGACTTTTGCTTTTATTTTGTTTACCACAAATTCATTGTCAGTCTTAATTTATTTATACACATATGTAATTTTCATATAACTACACAGATGCAAGAATAAACATAAGAATAAAAATATAATAATAATACTTTTTTAATGGATCAATCAATCGAGTCAATCGGGCAGTTATTTTCTTTTTTATTTGTTAAGTTGCACAACACTATTTTTATGAATGAAATACATATATACTTTGTGGTTAAGTGGAATATTACAAATATTAATATTTGATTATTTCGGAATGAAATGCCGATAGAAACACGACCGCCCATATCAAGAACTAAAAACGGAATGAGCGAAGATTTCCGACACTCAGACATGAAAGCCACAAAAAATCGGAGATCGTCTAAGTTTAAACAAATTGGCCTTTCAGCGTTCGCTGTTCATTTTCCGCTCGCTTTTCATTTAACTGATCATTTAAAATGTTCAATTGTATTTAATATCAATAAAGAGAGTGGAAGAGAGAGTTGAGTGTATTCGACTAGAAAATGCCCTTTACATAGTCACACGCTGCTTATCTTTGTGGTTTCTTGTTAAACTTTATTGTTTATAATCCAATCAATAATCAATTTATAGTTTCAATTAAATGCGCGGTAAAACATGTGTGTAATTTCAAGGTTATACCTTTAAAATTCAATTTCCTGGGGAGGTGTGACTCGCATATATTTGTACATACTTTTTTTATGAAAACGATGAAAACTTCTGCATCTAATTTACTTTTTCTCATCTTAAAATACCCATTTCAAAGACTTCAAAAATTAAGTATATTAAATAAACAATTGAGATGCTCATAGAGTGAAGCTATTAAGCATATAAAATGCATTTATCATAGCTTGTATAGAATATATACAAAACGCCTGAACTTACCACTGCTTAAATCTGCATCCAAATCTTCATCCTGGCGAGCGCGCTTTTCATCTAAAATAAATAGAAAAAAAATAATTACGAAATGTTTAACTAATTTTCTGTGTTTCTGTTGACTACTCACTTGCTATAAAATCACTTGTTCGAGGCCTGATTTTATCCATGAATTTACTAATTTTATTATCGTTGTGCGGGTGTCGTTTTGCTTGGGGAAGTGGCCCGGGACAGGCTTCGTCTAAAACTTTCGAGCACGGACGGTGAATGTTTAATTTACAGTCTAAAATGTGAAACATACCGAAAAAAATAGTAGAAAAATGCATCGATCATTGCAAGTTTTTATATGTTTAATAACATGTTTACTTACCTGTGCAATGATAACCTTGCGGACTTACACCCCATATAATCGTTTGACAATGATTACAATGCGTCACTTCGTAGTATTGACGTAATACTAACGGATGACCCCGTACCAACATCTAATCGAAATAAACATTAGAAAGACACTTATTACATTAAAGCAGCACAGAAGCAATGTATTTTAAGCTCTTGTTATACGTTGCACATGTCAGTCGTTATAGAACACTACAAGTGAGAAATAGTTAAGTCTTGGAATAGGTTGGAAGTGTATTGAAGGTAATAATATCTTTTAAATAATTAATATCATTTCAAAAAAAAAGAAAAGTGTAACATTTTTTTTTTCAGTTTTTTAGAATTTTAAAGTCATAAAATATTTAAAGTGGAAGAGATTATAATATTCTTAATTAAAAAATGTTTAGCAGTAAAACGATTGGTTTAAATTTAAAACAGTGTTTAAATGAATTAATGATGTATTCATTAACTTTCAGAAAATCTAAAGTTTTTTCAAATGGGATTTTGCATTTTCTCTAAAATAGCAAAATAAAAATAAAAAGGAATCAAAATAAATAATATATGTTAATAAAAATATGGCTTTCATGAATTAATGATGTATTCATTAGCTTCCAGTAAATCTAAAGATTTTCCAAATGCAACGTGGCATTTTTTCTAAACTAGCAAAAAAAAAAAAAAAGGGCTCAACAAAATTTTGTTTTTGTGATATTGGATCCCATAAGTGATTAAAAAAAACTAGAATAGCCATCAAGATAAAGAGACTAGTTTTCGTCCTAATAGTGCAGTTATTAGTGTATTACACCCTATTATACTACTAATATATAAGGTTAATAATGTGAAAAACTAACCTTTCGATTTTTTCCCATTAGACGTGATTTGAAACTCTTTTCACGACTCACAAAATGATGAACACGATCCACAATGCTATTTGGATGAGAACGAGTTGTAAATATGCGATGAATCACCGTTGACAGTGCAGAGCATAAGGCAAGTCTCCGAGCATCTTCTTGTGGCAAATCCTTTTCAAATTCGTCACTACAAAAATTAAAAAAAAATTAATTATACTTCTTGTTAATAGTTTAACCCGGGTTCGGACTTACATCAAGCCCTGCAGATTGGGCATCAAATATTTGTCAACGATCTGTTCCCGTTGCTTGTCACCCTTTGCTTCAGCTAACTTATCGTCGGTCGGTCCATAAATGGTCCCTAGACCGGCAGTGCGCTTCTGCTGGAATTCTCTAAGCTGCTCGCTGATTAAATCCTTGGCGCGTTTGCGACTGCGGAGGAAGACGGTACGCAATATTTCTACTTTGTCAAATTCAGATTGAAGAACGTTGTCCACCTCCCTGGCCAAGGATTCGTCCTGGCGATACCAGGACAACGGGGCACGAGGCACAAGAAAAGTTGAGTGTATTTCATAGGCCCATTTCCGCATATCCTTTGAAGTACCCTCTTTGTACAGCTCAGTAATTAGGTAAAATAAAAGTGGAGCTGGCTCCGAGTTCGATAGAACGTAGTTAAGAAAAACCGCTAGGAAAACAACATTTTCGGTTTCAAGCAGACGTGTTAAATTGTTGAATGGCCCATTTTCATCAATGAATGGTTCTTCCTGATCGGAGGAGTTCTCATCCTCCATAGAAATAATCTCCTTTTGGGTGTCTGTGGATTGAGCCGCCTGTATGCGACTGGAATGTAGAGGCTGTTGCGACGGTGACGTTGCACATGCCATTGGTGTAAAGTGATGTGATTCAATAAAGATTCCAGCTCCACCAGCAGAATTTTCGTTGGGATCTTCAGATAAGGGCATCGGTGAGCTGGTTAAATAAGGCGGTGGTGGTGTACCCGGAGGCGTTATCTCACTATCCTTCTCCACAATCTCCCAAGAGCCAGACGTGGTTTTCACCAATCGTTCTGCAAAAAAAAAATAATTAAATAATTGATAAATCTTACGCTATTTTTAAGTCAAAATTAATTTAGTACTTACCCGGATGCCTGGGATGCATGTTGTCTGGCGAAGAACCAACGCGTCGATGCTTCATTTGAGTCAATTGTGGCGTTTGACCTAGAGCCTATGAAAAATTTAATTTGAATTTTATGAAAACTGCTTTCTGATCAAATAAATTGATATGTACAGACAATAATACGTGAAATAAAAAATTTATAAGTATAAAACGTGCAATGTTTATACATTCTAATATTGATATTTGAATATAATATAGAAAATATTTATTTATTATCAGCTTATATTTATTTAATTGTGCCATTTATACATGTGTATTTAAATACTTTGTATAGGGAAAGAGTAAAGAAGGGGTAAATTCCGTTAATGTGTTATTTATATACAAAAGTTGTTAGTTACTTGCTTGTAAATCTGCATGCTTATATTTATATATTGGCATATATTGAGTAAATAACGATCATATAAGTGCAGATATTCCAATTCCCCGTATCGACATTAGATAAAAATGTGTCCCCCTTTTTTATACAATACTGCTATCATAAAATGTGTAAACAAAAGAATAAGTGCATACGGAATATTTAAATATTCAATGTACCGAAGAATGAATACTCCTTGAATATCTTTTTCGACTTGTCACAATGAAACTAATAATGTCAATGTCTAATTAAGCTTCCAGTTAACTAACTGAAAGGTAATATTTAATCGATCATTGGCAACAAAATACACTTTTTACTATTTACAATTTAATTGTAAATTTAGTTCATTTGAAATCCTATTTTAAAATGTTAAATAAATTTTACTTTGCAGCATTTTGTTGACGTTAAATAAATAAACATTTTTAATATTTATATTGATAGAATTGGCGTGAAATCTCGACTGGAATAAGCAAAACTATCCATCATTTAAAATAAATTTTAAGTAAACTTTCTATTTATAGCCATAAGATATCTGTACCTTTTTGAATTTTGATATAAAACCGTAAATTTAAGCAAACAACTGCGACAGACTGACTGACAAACCAATATGTCTAGATCAAAATATTTTTGTGAATCAAGATTATTTGCATAAGCTTATTGCTCATTTCCTGGATACGAGGAAAATGTATTCCAATCACAGGTATAAAGATTCATATGTTACCCATTAATTGGCTTTAATATTCTGTACACAATTAACTGGAAATACAAATATTTTAAGTAAAGATTAAGCGCAGAGTAGATATAAAACTAGATTTCTACTTAGAAAATATAGGAACTATTGATGATAATTAAAGCAATTTAAACAATTATATCAAGTGAGGGGAGGAAAAGCAAAGTGTATACAGAGTAAAGAGAGCTAAACAGTGGACAGATGTATGATTGTAGGGTAAGCAATGAATGTTAGTCTATAAATTATGGTAATTCAATTTATTTTTTTAGTAGAGATTATGAAAACAAAAAGTGAGAGAACTTTGATTACTTACTGCAGTACCGCCGTGTTGTTGTTGTTGATGTTGCTGCTGTTGTTGTTGCTGCTGTTGATGTTGCTGCAACTGCTTAACAATGTTTGGTCGCTGCGATAGTGGAAATGCAGCCTTCATATTGTCACTCTGAACAGCGGTACAGGTGGAGACAAGTGGATAATTGTAAACAGTACCTAACGAATTTGGCTGTGCACGTCCGCTGTTTAAATTCTGGCAGCTACCACGATTAGTCTCCTCGGACAACATGCCCGGCTGACGTGGTGGCAATGGCGGTGGAACACAATCACCATCAATATTGCCACTATTTCCAGCCATATCAACAGTTGTTGTGCCAACGGTTCCACAAGCCGTTTCCATTTGTAAAAACATTTGTGTTGTCATTTTTGGATCAGATAGAGCTTTTGTCTTCACTTTCGATCGCTTTGTTTTTGTATTACCATTACTATTGACGGTATTGATAGCAGGACTATCATTAGAAGACATCTTTGACTGCGGCGAATTGCGTTGCGGACTGCCAGCTCGATCCAAGTCAGAAATGGGAGCAAATAGATGCATATTGCTAGCATTACCAAAATCCAAGGTTAACTTGGGATTCCTTTGTGGCAACGGTGGTGGTATATCCTCTTCAATCAGACTCTTTGATATTGAAAACTTATTCTTACTCTTTGATCCCGATTGATTGGTTTTCAATGTCTCCTTTAAGCGCTGCTGTTGTTGTTGATAAACAAATTGTTGTTGCGAACTGCGCTGAGCATTTTGAAGTAAACTTGGCGTATGATGCAGTGACTGTGACATTGCATTGAAAGCATCCGGAGTTCGTTGATGTGGTGGCAACAAGTCCGTTGTATTGTTTAATGGCGATGTTACGAAATCTTTATCAATCTTATTCTTTCGCGTTCCCAGCGAAAGTGACGAAAGCGAACGTGGCAATAGCGATAGGAATGCAGGTGATGAATGTTGTGTTTGGTGTGACTGTGGTGTGCTAGCCTGGTGCTGGTGGTGATGATGATTATTGTTGTTGTTCGTGTTGTTGTTGTTGTGAAGATGATGATGATGAGGTTTAAAGGAGGACGCAGACAAATTTAGAATTTGATTGCGCATTAGTAACTCGGTATTTTTGTCGCTTGAAGCTGCTTGATATTTAATTGTTGGTGTATCCTAAATTCAATTGCAATTCATTCAAGTTAGCTTTTAACAAATTTGTATAAAATTGAGAGAAGTTCGTAAGCATATACTTACATATGTATATACACTTTTGTACAGCATATATCAATCAATATATGTATATATATAAATATATTTGTCTAAGTAGACCCGCTCATGGGTCACCCTACTTGAACAATCTGTCGCTGTCTTTGTCTTCTGTTTAGTAATATTAGTTATTTTTAATTTGGTTAAATTTGTTTTTAATGTTTGCAAAATTATTATAAGCCAAAATTTGTTTAACTCAACTGTATCTTAAACTGCGTTTTTCTGCCGGCACAAAAAAATAGGTTAATGAGGAAACCTAGCATGTGTTCTTTTAAGAAAGGCCTCAAATAAATGAAAAGCAGGTAGACACATAAACAATGTATGTTGTAAATATAGGTGTGCAAATATTTCATAAGAGATATTATAAAAAATAAATGTAGACATGCGAAGATCGACATCGAAAATTATACATATATATTTAATATGTATATAAATAAGTATGTACAGTGATACGAACGGATACAAGACGAAGGACAAACAGATTGTCTTGATATCAAACTCAACGTAGCTCACCTCAGCTCCAACCTGACGCAATTGTTCCCGCAACTTCCGAATGTTTGCCTCCGATAGTTTATAGCTGGGATTTTCTGTGTCGCCTTTAAGACGCTCGAGATTCAACTTTTCCTGCTCCAACATTTTTTGTAGAGTTTGGATCTTGTATGTCTCCATTTCCCGACGTTTAATGCTCTGCAATTGCATATATAATTTATTATTCATTTATTTTAATTAATTATTCGAAATGTAAAAAAGATCTGAATTAAGAAATTATATTAAAAATTGTACTTACATCGACAGGCTGTGGACCAGTAATGGAAGCGGTGCGATCGCGACCAGAAAGTATTGGAGTCGTTGGCACAATGCCCACAGAGGTTGGCCGTGTCATCTTATGACTTCGTTTTATTGACAGCTCAACAATTGTGGAGGCTATTCAGAATATGTCAAATTATATGTTATTAAGCTTTGTTCAAATTGTCAAAATTAAAAAATATTAAAAAAAAAATAAATGGCTTTAATAACGTTGCTTAAATTTGCAGTGGCCTCAGGTGCATTGTATCTTTCGAAAGAGCTGGGCATATGGGATTATAAAGGCAACGAGCAAATCAATAATAACAATCTAAATATTGAGATAAAACGCATCTTTTTCGATAAGGAGGATAAAAAGAAGCCACCTTGTAATTGTGAACCAAATTGGAGCAGCGAATTAAAAACAGCTTTAAGTGGCACTCTGCAAACTATTCAAAAGATACCCGGCCATTGGCGAAAGTTTGGCCAGATTTTGCAAGACAACTTCATAAGTTTATTTAAAAGTGATGATGATAAGTAGGCGATAAAGAAAGAAATTTCATCCAAAAATTTATTTAGCACACAGATTAAATTTGAAAAAAATTGTACATTATTTTGTAAACACGTAAAATTATTGGCAATCGGCCCAATGGCCATTTGGCTGTTCACAAAAATAGCTATTGTAGCTGGAACTGTTTGGGTGACAAGGGAATTTGGTGTTTGGGATAGTCCCGATAGGACAGCACTAATCTATGAGGATATTAAATGTGAAATGAAGCCCTACACAAAAAGTCTAATGCAAAAATACTGCAAAGTCAATAAGGAGTCAGCGAAACCATGGCGCGAGTCCTGGATCGATGCCTGGAATGATAGCATCAAGGCTGCGTTTATTGCTCTCAGCCGAATGCCACAATACTGTACTCGCTTCTCGGAAGATCTACAAAATAGTATCAATCACTTTATCAATGGCAGTCCAGTCAAGTAGACTTAAAACCAAAGCATAGCAATTTCATAACCCAATTCCGAGTCTGTCAAAAATGTATTAAATTCTAAATTCATTTTATTAAAAAAAATTTCAGATTTGAGTGTACGAGTATTGTTATCGTTATGGCTTATAAATTTCTTGCACGTCTAGGTCTTCTTACAGGGGCTATTGTTGGTACTGCGCACATGGGCATTTGGTCTGAACCAGAGAATACATCCCGGAGTTTAAAGAAAGCGAAAGAAATTCATACTAAGGAAGAGTGTAAAAATAAAAAAGAGTTGGCCCTACACGAAGTGTGTTCTATTGCGCAAAACGACTATAAAAATGCTATTAAACGCGGCTTTTACTTTTCACATCGTCTGCACGACTGGAAGAAAGGATTTCTAATGCATACGACCAATATCATAAATGAAAGCACGTTTGAAAACAGTCTCAGGGATTTACAACGCTCAAAGGACACACAAAGGACTTCCATTCGCAATTCTCGCTACGTTGAATTGGCCATGATAAATAGTTCAAAACCGCCAATGATCAAAGATGACGTAACTTGTCGAAAACGAGAACTTGTCTAGGGAATTCAGTTGCTCAGGTTTTTACAGTCAAAATTTCAAGTACATTTCTAAATTAAATCAATAGATTTTTCCCGATTCATAGAGTCCACAATTCTTTTGCCTTAAGATGATACTTGATTTGGTATTGCGTACAGGAGCCGTTGTTGCAGTCATTATAGCCACAAAACGTTTAGACATTTGGGATTCGTCGGATGAGTCTATAAAACTGTACAACGAATCAAGAGATCGCGCCAAGCCGTATGCCCAGCATGTCTGTCAATATCTAAATATCTATGTACCTCAATTGCCACCCGAAAGAGAGAAAACCTATTTGGGCATCTACTACTACAATCAAACAGTGATGACGATCTTTAGTTTCCTTAGCATGTGTCCCACATATGTATCCATGGTCCTTGACAAAGTGCCCGGCATTGTCTCCGAATATGGTAAACGTGCACGAGAAGCATACGAAGAATATCAAAAGCAACGCATAATAGAAAAGGAAAAAAAGGCACGGAAAATTATGATTGATGACAAGACGCTTGTAATGCCATTAGAGCCACGTCCAGATCCCGATCCCGATTGCAAGTGCGAAAAGTCAAATGAGAAGTCTACGGAGGGACTTGTTCCAAAAAATGCACCCAAGTCGCCCTACAACGATAATTATTGTGCAAAAGACTCCGTGCAGGGAGAAGTCAAAAAGTCGATGCCAGAAAGAAAATGCAAATGCCCCAAATGTGATCGTAGACAGGCGGAGGGTTGGTTAGATAATAAAACTAGATGTCCGAAGCGTAACCCATGTACAAAAGATTTTAATGAGACACCCCGCAAATGTGATTATAAAAGAACGCGCATAATTCATGCTAAAGGCTCAGATGCCCAAGCTAACAAGGAGTGTTCAAAAAGTAAAGAAATTCTAAATAACGAGCCATTAAAAGACTTTCATCCTTATCAGTGCAAAAATGAAATTTAAACAAACCTTTGATCAAATTAACTACAGTCGGATGTTTCTCCTGCCGCACTTCTTGTCCATTAACCTACAAAAATTAAAATAGATAGATTAAAGAATTAATATTCATTATCTATTATTTAATTATAAGGGGAAACAAACCTTTAATATCATATCATTGGCAACTAAACCAGCTATTTGCGCTGCTCCACCTGGCTTAACGCTTTCCACATAAACCGGATTGTCGCCTGAGACCTGTAAAAAATTATAAAAGGCGGTTAGTTTTGTTGATGACTCAGATGCTGACAACTTAATAAATATAAATTTAGAAGTATGTGGTTATCTCTTGACTTAAATGCAAATTTTAAGTATGCGTCAGGCATCAGTTGATGATATTTCTTTAATGATCTAATAGTACGGAGTAAGACAGATGAAATATAGATAGGTAGCCAGATAAACTGATAAAAGTAAAATTAGTTAACAGGTTCTTTAGTAAAAATAGCAAATTAAAAAAATACCATTATTGATATGTTTTGTACTATGAGAAAAATAAAGGAAAACCACAACATAGTACCACTAATAATGAAATTGTCTAGTATATTTTTTTTAATAATAATTATAACAGTTACAAGAATTCTAATGTAATATTTATTCATTTTATATTAAAAAATCCAAAATTTTTATTATAAATTACAAGTCTAATACTAACCTTCATGCCATAGCCATTTTCATCCTTACGCACAGTTAATGTTAAATACTGAAAATTTTTTGGTGATGCTGGATTTGGAGTGGTCGGTGTCGTCACTTGGGGAATGGGTGTAATCTGTATTGTGGGTCGTCGGTTACCCGATGATCCTGGAGTTGTCTCCATGGTGGTGGGAGTGATGTTGCCGTCGGCATCACTCGTTGCCGTTTTATTGTTGCTATTGTTGTTGTTGCATGCGTTGGTTGTGGTGGGTGCAGTGGCCACCGGAGTAGCACTCGCACCGCCATCATTATCCGCACCATTCATATGTTTCGCCTTCTTTTTATTCTGCTGCTGATAACTGGTTGGCAATGGAGGCGTCTGTGGTGGAACGTTTTTGTTATTGTTGTTGTTGTTATTGTGGCTATGACTGCCACTGAAGCTGCTGGCCAACGAGCTTAGGCTGCTGGCCAAGGACGGGGATCGTGGTATTTTTGATTTATTGGCTTTTTGCTTTTGTTTATTCTTAGAATTCTTTACAGATTTCTGCTTTGGCGGTGGCAACTCTGGCGGCGTATCCACACTCGTCGATGGGCCGCCAACATCAGCGGGTGATGTGTCGATGTTGTCACCAGTGTTGTTGCTAACTTGTGACACGTTTGTTGGATTGCTTGATTCCTCTGGTAACTCCTGAACTTCATCGTACTCATGATCGTCGGTACCAAAATCAATCAATCTGCAAATTTAACAAGATATATACAAATACTATTAGCATACATTGCAATCAAAAAACATTGTCAGATACAATAGAATATTTTTACGTTTTCCCAATGAACAAAAGTGCATAACAATGACGTCTGTGCAATTACAAATAGGGCCCCTTATAAAAGTTAAACAATAATCCCAGGCAAATGATGCAGACTAATCCGTATAGTTATATATATATATATGTGTGTGTGTGTGTGTTAGGCTCGTACACATATATTCGTAGTTTTTTTTAGTTGTGGTGAATTGTCTCAGAATCAAACAAATCATGCCTATAACAAGTGCCACGGCCAAAGCCAAAGCGAGATCAACTCACCAAACAAAACGACCACTGTTTGACCTTTTTTAATTGAGCGAAAATTAAATTAGCCATAAAATAGATACAATTTAATTTCAGTACGTTCTTTGTTGCATAAATTGATTGTAGTATATCTGAGTTCATATATAGTACTGGTCTACACACCCACACGCACACATACTCCATACATATATCTATGAATATCTAAATAATCGTATTCACCAGAGCTTGCAAATAAATATATACGATGACAATATCGATGTAACATATCAATTGTTTTCATTTCAAAGCCACAGTCTGTGCATTCTTCGCTCTCGATTGTCTTAGTTTTCATCATTATATTAGACAAGTTGAAATAATCTAGTATAATCTAGAAATATTTAAAATATGTATGCGATATTTCTAATTGTATGAAAATAACATAATATTGTGAATAGAGAATACAGTAAACGGTACTAATATATCTATATTGATTAGAAACAAGTTTGAATGTAAGTACTACTATTTAAGTATGTTATTCAATAGTTATTCAACATATATTATGCATTCAATTTAAACCAAATATCGCAAATATATGTTCACATTTATTTAAATAAATACATGTTTATACATTTCAATAAGGTATACATTAATTAAGAAAGTAGAAATAATACCTAAATTTGAATTTTTATTTGGATATAAATCTATTCTTCACTATTTATTTGGAAATAAATCCATTCTTCAATTTTCATTGAAAGAGCGAATGTTAATAACTTAAATCATTAATAACTTTATATAATTTTTAAATTAATCTTTACGGTTTTTAATTTGAACTAAATAAGCACACACAAAAACAAAGTACAATTTGAAAAATTAAATGTGGACCTTTGTATTTGTTAGATCATTTCGTAGCAAACCTTAATATAAGCACGTAATATAAGCTCTGTATTTGACGTCTAAAACTTAAAAAAAGGATTAAGCAAACAAGTCAGCCAATCAGAAGAGAAACATCAGCATACATGCACATATATATTTAATACGCTTTTACAGCTGACACACTTAAGTCTGTATATAAATATTTGTATATATTCTTTTGTTTACATATGTATATAGAAATGCATATAAAGTCCTATTTTTTTTTAACTGGCAGCGGTATACTCGTATTTCCAAGGAAACAGGCAGCCATAATAATAGTTTTCTTATGTACTATAGAAAAGGGAAAATAAAACGCAGCTCAGCCAAAACAAAACAAGATAGTGAATGAAAACTCTAAAAGAGCTAGTACTAGCTTATTGCCTTGCAAAAAATATTTGCAGTTTAAATTAAATTTATTACGTGACAAATATATAATTAATTATGCTAATTAATCGGTCAGAATTCTATGTTTTACTTAAACACACACCAATTTTGCACTCATCTTAAGTTTTGTTATATTTATTTTTATCTTGTCATTTAGATAAAAATCTAGTATCAATTGGCGATAAAAAAAAGTGCTGGGAGATCATTAGTTTTAATTGAACAGACACTTACCGTTTTTTGATTGATGGGTCATCCATAGAGTACTTTGCGATGGTTTTACAAAATATAAATCCAAATGTTAAGGCAAATTGCAAAAGATACTTCCAATTGGCCGATAGAATCCGAAATCAGGACGATTGTTTCAGTGAGTATTTACTAAAGTATTCAATATCCAAATTGTCGATAGTAACATCAAAATTAATAGACGATGTCAAAAGGCACTGAACTCGTCTGAAACATGACGAATACTTTTGCATCAGAGTGTGTTATGTTTTGGGTATTTATAAATTCATTTATAACACGTTCCATTATCTTGTCAGACAAGAGTTTCGAATTTATCTAGTGTTTAGCAAAAATTCTAATTTGAAATAATGTCCACTGTTTTTAATGCATTATTTATTTAAGTTTAATTTTGTAGGCATTTAAACATTGAATTTTCATACACGCTCACAGTCTAACTGACGTGATGAACTGCCACTTGAGGGGAAATTCCCGTTTGTGCAACAAAATAATCACACAAACACACACACACACATACATACACAAGCAGACAGACAGGCACTAACACAAACACAAAGCCATGGCAGCCAGACACGCACACAAATACGCCCTCTCTCCCTTAAGCTCTTGAAAAGTGCTCTCTCAAAAACTTCCGCTAAATTCGCGCTTGTGTTGTTGTAATATATATTGACTAGTTTCACTTAGCACAGAACGAAATTCATTTTTGGGAGGCGTGTCGCGCCTGGAACTGGTTTTAGCCGAAAAAAAACGTAACACCCGATGATTTAAGAAATCCAAGAGTGACAAAACAAACACGCGAACACAGAAATATATACAAATGTACATACATATATATGTATTACATACTTATATGCATATGCTGGAACGATAGTAGGGCTTTATCAATGCAACCCGTTGATTAAATGCAATTGCCTTGCATAGAGTGAAGAACTCATTGCATTTTACTTTTGAATCTACAATTAAAATGCAAGTCGCGTCATTTGCAATCCTAACGGAATAAAGAAAAATTCCTATTTGTCATATACATTTCGAAAGCAAATTTTTAATTGAATAAGTTTTCACACACGACGAATATATGTATGTACATCCAGGGTGTGTGAGTGTGCATTCATTGTATATGTATGTATCTACATGCATTTACGTGCATATACATACCAACAACTACTTATGTATACACTGTACATAGGGTTCACAACAATCGGGGGTGCGAACGTGATCGAGGAAAATAATATTTCAAAATTTTTCACTAAAACAAATAAACACACAACAAAAAAACAACACAAATATTCGTAAATCTGCATAGATAGTATGTTAAAACATCCAACAAGTGGCGGCGGCAGCCATATTGTTTTGCTCTGTGTTACTGCTGGATACAGAGGTGCGGGCGTGACGAATATTTTGGCACGGGGCGACGACGACGACGACGCAAACACAAAACATGAATAGCAAACACATTTGTTTTTTTACTTCTTTTATTTACATTTGTTTTGTATTAGTAATGACAAACAACTAATTTAAGAAGATAATATATACCAATAGATTTTCGTATATCGTTTAATGTATTATTTTTAATTTTGATAGTTGTTTAATGCGAACAAACACACATATGTATCTCAAATTGTGTCACGATTACAATAAGTAATAGGGGAAAAAAAAGCACGACCCGAAAGCACCTCTGGTTGGATCATCACACTCACCAAGTAAATATACATACATATGTATATATGTGTTTGTTCATATGCTATATACACTCACACTCGCGCACTTGACTGTTGCCTTTTTCTTTTACAGGGTTCAATTGAATAGCTAGCGCACTGCGCATCATTCTTTTTACGCGTTGTGAAGCTGACGCACCTATCACATATATATTGACGTGAGCACATATGTTTTTATTATTATCATGTGTGTAACAATACTTTCTATATTTTTTTTTAATTTCCAAACTGCTGAAAATCTTATTTTTACTTTTATCGCACACACTAGAGTTGTATCGAATGGTTCGCATTAAGTTCTATTGAACTAATCACTAAAGTGAACGAACGATCTAAACTCCTGATTGTAGGTCATTTAGTTCAGTGACTAGAATTCTAATATACTTCGTTCAGTGTTCCAAGACAGCTCGTTCAGTGAACGAAAAGTGCCGTCGTTTTTTAGGGCAGCGTCCTTAAGCCGATTTAACAAAGTTGACCAACGATAACAAAGAATAGTTCGTTCATCACAAATTGAACTAGTAAACTAAATCTTTCAATTGAACTACGATGGACTGCTTTCAGGCAGTGCTGCCATATCAGCCTTTTTCCGATCAGATCTGTACCTTTTTATAATGTATTTGCCTGAACTTATTTGAAACATCTTCTATCTGGAAATCTGTCCTTTTTTAATTTCTGTTATAATTTTAAATATTTGGTTAAAATATTGATTTAATATTAAAAATATAAGTGAGTAGCAGCTAAAAGTTTACTCGACAACAGTTTGCACAAATTTCGGAAATCGTGATTTATGTTTTTCCACTCAACTTAAAAATACTAACAGTGGAAATCGACTATTATAGGCTGCTTGCGATTTTTACGGTTGCAGTAACGCTACTACAAATTTCCGTTGCCAAGTTAGCTTTTTTTAAAGCTATTTTTAAGAGGTCACCAAGTTTATTAAACTATTGTAAAACACTTAAATTATAAAATTTCTCCGTTTTGGGTGCTTACTCTTTGTTTTTTATTAATATAGATTATTTATAAGACGCTTTTCTAATTTTCTAATTTTTAGCGGTTGAAAATTTACAACATCGCGGCAAAAACCGCAATAACACACAAATTTATGCATGATATTATTTATGTGTACTTAAAAACTATGAAAAAGTTGCAGATTTAAATTTTTGACCTGTTTTTCTGTGTCATTTTAAAATATTTGTCCTGTTTTTCTTATAAAATTATGGCAGCACAGCTTTCTGGACATGTTTGAGCGCGTCACTGAATTGAACCACTGAACTATTTGATTTTATCTTGATTGTCCATCCCTGCAGCCGTGTTTAACAGCTCCAAGCAGAACTTGAATAAGCAACATATGTTAAATTAAACCAAAGTGGATGATGTCATTGCAGAACTGTTGCTAACTTAGCTATTTTATTCCGAGTTTTGTCTAGCTACATTTTCCACTAAAGTTGATAGCACTAGTAAGTGCAATAGCTTTTTCTCGGACGATTTTAACACTGCTGACACTGTTAGCTGGATTTAGCATTAAGTATAGATTTTTAAGCAACATATTAAATTTTAAATTAAAAAAATAAAGATTTTGATTTTAATGAGGGTTTGACGTTTGTTACATGGGAAAAAATTATATAATTTGAGTCTTAAAAAATATAAAAAATTTGAAAAACAAATTCTAACAAAAATTCATCAAAATTTTTAAAAACTCTAACATGAAATAAACTTTTGATAATTTTTGAAAAGTGATGGAGCTTGTTTACATTTGCGAACCGAGCCTGCCAGCCCGTTTGTTGATACTATAATTTCTCGAATCGTTATCGTTTATCAAATCGTTGCGCTTGGGCTTGCGAGTGTTTTGATAACTCGCACAGCTGATTTACACGCGTGCGATACTTTGCCCATCACTGATTTAAAAGCAATGCAAACGAAATATTTTCAGCGGCATGCAGCTGGCAAAGCTGCCGATACAGCAAATTCCAGTATACTGAGTGAAGAGTGAAAAGTGAAGTCAGAACAGCAATGGAAAATTTGTCCAATTGTCGCAGGAGATCGCGGGCGAGCAGCACGAGCAGTGGCCGTGTATCACACAGTCAGCCTCAGCTGCCAGGTCAATTCCAAAGTCAACCGCTCGAGGCTCCCAAGATAATCATAATACATCCAGGGTCACAGCATCTAAGGATTGGACGTGCCGCCGATCTGAATCCGCTGACAATGCTGCATGCAGTCGCCTACAGGCGCACAGTAAATGAGGGGATAGAGGGGAAGAAGAGGGATCAGGATTGTCCGCATCATGATCCCTTGCTGCCCCCACTGGATAACTGTAATTTGGCCAAATTGCAGCTGGAGTTTGAGGAGCATCGACTAGCGGTATCACGGATACTTCAACATTGCATTGTTGATGAACAGAATCGTTTAAGGGTCGCAACGCCGCCCCAGCAACTCGCCCACTTTAATCGCAGCAGCGTGGCCGAGAGAATTCCGCCGCCTGTTTCCGAGGAGTACAACAGATGGAACAGTGAGCATAGTGTGCTGTATGATGAGCATATACTGCAGCTCAGCGCCAGCGATGCCCGCAACTATGACATCCATTTTCCCATACAGCGTGGCGAACTCAATGTGCATAAGGGGAAGGGGGGATCCCTGCAGGCGACACTCTCACATCTGGAGAGGATCTGGTCATATGCACTGAAGCAACGTCTGGGCATACCACTCGAAGATCTAAGCATCCACAGTGCGGTCCTTGTTGTCAATGATGTTTATGTGCGTCGCCATCTGCGCGAGGCGATGACGCTGCTCCTGCAACGCATGGGATTTCAGCGATGTTTCCTCGTGCAGGACAGCGTGGCGGCCACATATGGCGCTGGCATTGGCCATGGCTGTGTTGTTGACATTGGTGCACAGAAGACATCGATAGCGTGCATTGAAGATGGCATATCCCAGTTAGATGCACGCGTTCGACTTGACTATGGTGGTGGCGACATTGATCATGTCCTGTTAATGCTGTTGCGCAAATGTGGATTCCCCTATCGCGAGTGCTGCGTTCAGGACAGCTATGTGGATGCCCAGCTGCTGGACGAGATCAAGGAGCGCTTCTGCCACTTGAATGCCAGTGTTTGTGGAGCACAGGAAAAGCATTTCACACTGCGCCAGGCGAATGGACAGTGGCTGCGTTATACGCTTCAAGTAGGCGACGAAGTGATCATGGCTCCGCTCTCACTCTTCCACACGGAGCTCCTCAATATCACCGGCAAATGTCGAGGGGTGTACACACAGCAATCTGCTCAGGATCAATACGATTGCGAGGATTGCTTTGATGCCGAATATTTACGGGAGACGGGTCGCAAAAATGGTGTACGATCTGGTGATTTAAGCATTCCACTATCCACAGGAACTGGGACAGGAACAGGAGCAGGAACTGGCACACCAAGTGCTAAGCTGCCCATCACAGCTGATGATGAGGAGTTGATTGTTGTCGACCAGGATGACACCACAGTTAGCAGCAACAGCAACTCACTGCAGCAGCAACAACAGCACCAACAACAGCACCAACAACAGTTGCAAGCAAAGGCCAACAACTCTTGGTACTATAATGCCAGTGGTCAGGTGGTGTCGTTGGATCAGGCCGTCATCCGTGCGATAGGCCGCTGTGTCAGCTACGAAACGCGTCGCAAGATGTTTGGCGCCATTCTCCTCGTTGGCAGTACTGCCAAGATGCGGGGCCTCTCCGCCTGGCTGGAGCAGAGGATTAGCCAACAGGTGCCGCCCGGCCTCGAGGTGAATGTTTTTACCAAGGGCATGGATGTGGGCATGGTCGCCTGGAAGGGGGCTGCCATCATGTCGGTGTTGGAGAGCGCCCGAGAACTGTGGATTACCCAACGGGAATGGCAACGTTACGGTTTGCGTATTCTCCGAGAGCGTTCTCCCTTCCTCTGGTAACCCTCCCTTTACCTGCTATGTACTCCTATTTTATATTGGCTATAATGCTGCTAGTAAACTTTTTATGTCGAATATATTCATAGCAGATGATGATTGTACCATTTATATAAATTTTACCAAGTAAACTCAAACAAAGTTACAACTGCCATTGAGAGTTCACTTATTTCTCAACCTGATATGCTGAGTGAGGTGTAGCCCATTTTGTATTTAAATTCATTTTTAAATTGATTAAAAAGGAAAACTATTCATTGTAAATTGTAATAATAATTAAGCTTATAAGCAACTGTTTTGAAGGTCTACGAAAATATGTTTAAAATATAATATCTTTTATCTACGGGCCTCGTCCCTTGAAATCCGGACGGAAAGTAAGCTGGTTTTCGAAATCTATTTATATTATTTTATCCGTATTTGAGTATGCACGATCGCTATCGATTATTAAGTACTTTTTAAAAAGATACGTTAAAATTGTTGTAATGGTGCGATCTCAATGGCTCGCAAAGCAGTGTGTACGTCAAAATCTTTGCGACCACAATTTGTACTCACAAAAATGGTACGCTCCAATGTGAGCACCAGTGTCACATGCCGTCGCAAATTATTAGCGACCGAGGCTCTCGCAATTTTAATACAAATTATTTGATGCGGTTTCATTTGAAGTAGCTCGAGTGCACCCAATCCTATTGTGACAAGCACATCGAGCAAGTTGGTTTTTCTTTACATTGTGACACCATAGCTTTTATTTTTTTTTCTCATTTATATCAATCAATTTAATTGATTGAAACAAAAAAAAAATGCCGAAAGAAATGAATTCCTGAGATTGGGCAAAGTTAGTGGCACGTGATGTGATTGGGATGAAGATAATAATGGGCCGAAGAAAAGAAACGTCTCGTACAAATCAAAGCTCGGATTCCTGACAAACTTGTGAAAGCTGCAATAAATGTAAATTATAAACAAAAATAAGTGTTTTGCAAGCTGTTGTTTTGTCAACTGCGCCCTTTTGTAGACGCATCCCTGGCCTACTTTGAATCGCGATTCTTTTAGTTTGAACTAGACAAATTGTTGGCTCGAATTTTGCATCTCACAACAGTGTGACGCACAATTTTTGTGACGCCCATTTGGCAAAAACTTAAAAATTTAATGATAATTTTAAATTTGAAATTAGAAGAAAAAAAGGGAACTGGTTTTATTAATGCTGGAAGTTTGTTGTGCCACAGTGGAAGAAGTTATATAAATTTAATTTAATTTAAATCAGTTTAAAAATTTGACAAAATTCTAATCAAAGCTAAATCTAGCTTTAAACTTTAAGTTTATAGCAGTTTCGTAGTTTGATACATTTCGAAAATTGATCACAATATGTACTTAGGACTGCCAGCCAGTTTTTGTGGCGGCAAGCAAGTTGGCGGCACTGAAACTACTCGGCCGGTTTCTGCACTTAAAGTTGTTTTTATAACAGAAAAACAGTCAGCAGTGTACCGAAAGAGTACAGGTAAAAACGTTTCGGTTTTCGGTTCTTATAAAAAAATTTATTTCGGTTCCGGTTCTCAAAATAAAACGGTTAATTTCGGTTGACGGTTCCGGTACCAGTTTCGGTATTATTCCCTGGTATTTATTATCCATGTCGGATGGCTCGTGCCTGTGTAAGCAATCGATAACGATTTGATAAACGTGCCCATCAATGCTTTAACCGTGACTAACAAAATAAAACAAAATATCGGTGTAATAATTATTACTTTATTTTTATTTTGTGTATATTTAAAATGCATAGAACACACAGGATTCTCAAAAAAGCAACGTAATGTGGGAATGTTTTGGACCTGAATCTTCGTTTGTTAACTTAATTACTTATTATCGAATTCCTATAATTTCAGCTTGAACTAAGACGTAAATAGTTTATCAACCATAATGTCTTTTAAAGTAAAATACTACTTTAAAGAGGAATTGGCCTACACAGAAGATCATGTTTTGGTGAAGAATCTGTTTCTGAATGATATCGAAGAAACTCTGGAGCAGCAGCAGATTCAAGATTATTTCGAAAGATATGGATGCATTGAAAAATTGCATGTGTTTCCGAGTGGAAATAAAAGAAGAAGAACTAATGTCGATGACTTTGAGAATGGAACAAGAACTGGCTACGTTGTCTTTAAAGATCATCGTCATGCTGCCGAAGCATTGATGACAGAGTTGCATATTGTCAGTGGATGCCGAATAACAGTTCAGCCAAGCTATACTTGGCTTCAACCAGATGCCGAAAAAATGCCGGATAAGCCGGCAAATGTGAATCCCCCTGAAAACACCGCTGCCATTGTGAAACTAAACGATTATTGCCTGGAGCGAATATTCATAGAATTATCGATGTCTGATCGCATTCAATTTGCACGCACCTGTTATCGTTTTCGAAACATTTATGAGGAAATGTCACCGATGTTGGACAAATTTATCGATTTTGAAATATTCAATGAAATGACTGCGTGGGAAGTGCGTAATTTTTTTCAACTTTCCGGATGTAATGTAAGGGAAATTAAAGGAAAAATAACGGAACATCACTGTGACCTCGTGTGTGAACTTCTTGGAAAGCACTGCATTAATTTACAGTCATTGGGAATTTGTGACGACAGTTCAATATCTTACGACATATTTAAAATGCTTGCAAATATAAAAAGTCTTCAAAATCTAGAAATTCTTCAAGAAGGTATCACCAGTGAAAATCTGCAAGCGGTCGTGCATTTAAATCAGCTTAAGAATTTGAATATTATCGATATTGAAATTTATAATGCAGAGGATTTAAATTGTTTGCCAAAGTCTATTGAGTCGCTGACTCTAGAAAACTATGATCCAGATCCGCAGCCGGAATTGTTGATGAATATATTTGATGCGCTACCGATGCTTAAGGAATTACACGTACCAAACTATACTCCCAAATCCCCATGCATCGAGCAGATAATTAACGAAAATTGTTGTGAATCCTTGGAAACCCTCTCTATTGGCACAGACAATTACGAAATTGCTGATTATCATCAAATTGCAAGGATACCAAACCTAAAGAAACTAGTATTAAACTTTTTTAGACGTGATGTGGATGAGCTACCTCCAATGCTAATGACATGCCTTGTGGTGCATAAGGCCAAGCAGTTGGAACATTTCGAAATACGTATTTATAGTGGAACCGGTCTCAATGCCGATATCCTTTCAGAGATTGGAAAGCTGAGCGCTTTGCGTAAGCTGATTTTGCCAGATATTGATCCGATTACCGATCGTGGATTGGAGTCACTGTTTAACTTACAAAATTTGTCAGAAATCGAAATAAGCCGCAGTTGTGAAATTACGGACAATGGAGTACTCCGACTGATTCTTGCCTGCCCCAAGCTGCAAGTCTTAAGTCTGGAGTATTGTGAGAATATCACGGAAAAGCTTCTGTATGATATTATTATGAAACTATCAAACAATAAAGATCATCGTCAACTTCCCATTAGACTATTTTTGTACGGCACTAAAGTTAATGAACTTACACTTCAAAATGCGAATGTAGCTGCCAGTAATATAATCAATGTATCAATTACCGAAATTATAAAAGACACAGAGCCTTATAATTTTAAGTAATACGGAAGAAATCTTCACTTTAAGATAATCCGAAACTATTTTGTTATTGTTTTTTGTTAGTCAAATTGGCAAGCAATATGATTTATATATATACATATGTTTTATGAATAATATACATTTACGATCATTTATTACTTGGCTAAAATTTATAAGATATGTGTACTAACACATAGAGTTAGTCAAGAAAGGGTTTTGGGTTGCCTAATTTGGTTTTTTATATAAAAAAAATATTTTTTTTTTTAACATGTTCTAAGAAGCAGAGAAGAAGCAAAGAATAGAAGATAAAATAAAATAAATGTGTTTGTTGAGATATTATTTGATCTTATTTAAGGATAACATTAGAAGTTTCTAGCATTTACAGTTTCGATAGTTAATTAATCACTATCGTTGTTTCAAATGTAATTGGCAGTTATTTATAGGTTAAGGTAATATATATTGGAGCTGATATCGTATATAAACAGTGAAATTCTTCTTATACTATTCTGCAAGCAAAATATTATTAAAAGGTCGATTAAAAATTATTTTTTACGCTTTCTTTTGTCATTTTGTATTTTTGTGCTTTAATTTTAAGTTCACGAAATTGACTTTCAGTTTAATCTGTGTTTTTTTTGCTTCAAGGTGACGACGCCAGGTGAGCCGCCTATCAAGATAAACGCCAAGGTACGTTACTTCTTTGGCTTGTGGGAGTTGCGTATTAGACAGTGCTAACGGAGGACATGTTTGCAAGTTGAGAGTAAACGTCATGTGTTTACATTTTTGTTTATTTATTTTAATACGCCAGTCGGCTAGCCATTTCTCTACTACCGCCAAATGTTCAGATAGACGTGCTGTTGCTTTAATGGGGCATCTGGAACGACTAAGAATTGCGGTGTCGTCGGCAAACGTAGATGTTGTTAGCCGCTCGTTTATGGGGATGTCCGCTGTGTAAATTACGTGTAGTGTTGGTCCCAATACACTTCCCTGGGGAACTCCAGCTTCTATAATATGATCATCAGATGTAGTGGTGTTGCATCTCACTGCGAAGACTTTATTGTAGAGGTACGACTCGAGAAGCTTATGAGTGTACACTGGGAGCGTCGATTTGATTTTATGCATGAGACCTTCAAGCCACACTCGATCGAAGGCCTGGGAGATGTCGAGGAATATTGCGCTGCAGTATTTCCGATGTTCGGATGCTGTACGTATTTATGATGTTATTCGGTTAACTTGCTCGATAGTTCCATGCTTTTCTCGGAAGCCAAATTGATGTGTTGGGATTGTGTTGGGTGTTCTCAGATGAGGAATTTTGCGCGTCAAGAGGCATTTTTCAAAAAGCTTAGACAAATAGATAGAAATAACACAGTTTGGAAGTTCAATGATAATTTTTTGAGTTATTAGATCACAACCTGGAGCTTTCTTTGGTTTCATCTGTTCTTTTATGACTTTTACAATTTCATTTGGAAGAAATTCAGGTGATTCAGGTTCGCCAGGACTATCAGATACACAGGATGATAGTAAAAACGAATTTGTTGCGGGATTTGATTGGAATACATAACGTAGGTGAGCAGCAAATATGTCTCTCTATCTTTGTCGCTACGGGCCCAGCAGCCTGAGGAGTTTCTTATAGGCGTTACCGTTTCGATCGGCGCACCTAGCGTAGGGTGAGCCCTCCACAAAGGATGCTTGGTACTGGTTGGTGATAATTGCTCTATGTAGCGGCGTTGGGAATCTGCTTCTTCATGCTTAAGAGCTTTGCTGAGTCTGCGTGAAGCATCTTAAAAACGTACTTTTGTAGATGGCGACCGGTGAGACTGCCATTCACGTCGCAATCGTCGCTTTTCCAGAACAAGTTGTTCTATTTGAAGATTAGATTTACGTTTATTCGTCTGCACATGCGCGCGTTTTGGAGTAGAGATCTTAGCTGCTGCAACAAGTACTGATTCCAATAAGTCAGCAGAGCAGTCGATGTTCGCTTCGATGTTGAACTGCGGAGCAAGATCGAGGTGAGAGCTAACGTATTTCTTGTACTTGAGCCAGTTGGTTCTGCGTGTTGTGAGTCTATTAGAATATTCCACATATTCCGGGGATTGGAGTAGATTTAATAACACGGGGGAGTGGTCGGAGGAAAGATCCGAAAGTGCTACGGCGCTTATCAGATTGCGTGGGATGTTTTTTGTCACAGCAAAATCTATTAGGTCTGGTTGTTTGTTGGGGTCTGCTGGCCAGTATGTAGGACTACCCAGGGAAACATAGTTGAGTTTGTTGCTTGGCTTTATGATTGCGTTGTTTAGCTGCCTTCCTTTTGCGGTCACAAGGCGAGAACCCCAGTGCGGGTGTTTCGCATTATAGTCTCCTGCTGCTATAAATCGCTGTCCCAGTAAATTGTAGAATTGCATGAATTGATCTTCAAAGATTTTAAAGCGGGGAGGACAGTAAAATGAAAGGAAATAAAATGAAATGTTCTTGAAGTAGGTATTACCTCACGCTATCTGATTTAATTATCTAAATCATAAGCGTCGGTTTTATAAGCTTTAAGTAAGTGTGAAAGCAAGCGTAGACTAATAACAGAAAATATTTTGGCATAGTCTTAAGTTCTGAGTGACGGAAAAACTACTCCAGCAAACAAAAAAATTATCTAAGCATTAATGAACTCAATTCAAAATTTGGCAAACTTGATCTGTGTGTCGAGCCGGAGTCCCAATCTTATATTAAAAATTTTCATACTCATTTCTAATAATTTAATAATTTTACTTGATTCAAGATTCTTTGTTCTTATATGAAGAAGGTTTGTTCTTGGTTAAAGAATTATTAAATTTATTTTCAGTGTTTCTTACTAATATCAAGTATAAACTTTAAGTATGAAAATTATTAATTTGAGTTCATTCAAACTTAATTTTAGTACGGCTTTTTTTCTCTGTGTAGTGTCCGAGGATAACAACAGCAACAACATTTAAAATAAGGATCTCAGATGCAAAGGCAGCTACGTTATCAGTACTATTGTTAGGCGCTGCACTGCGAGGAGGTCTACCCTTCCGACCAGATCTAGCCCGCACCGAAGATACTACGACTTCGGCTGATTCTGATTGATAGAACCACTTGCAGAAGGTGTAGGAGGATTGAATATGCTAACAATGCCCGGAAGATTAGGAAGCTGAACGCATTGCGAACTCTGACTTTGCCATGTCTTGATCGGATTACCGATTGTGGATTGGAGTCACTATTCAACTTTCAGTATTTGACAGAAATCGAAATCAGGAGCAGTTGTGAAATTACGAACAATGGTGTACTCCGACTGATTCTTTCCTGTCTCAAGCTGCAAGTCTTAAGTTTGGAGTATTGTGAGCAACTCACGGAAAAGCTTCTCTATGATATTATTATGAAACTATAAAACAATCAACATCATCATCCACGTCCTATTAAACTATTTATGTTCAAAGCCAAACTCAATGAATTAACCCCTCTAAATGCGGATGTAGCTGCCAGGAATATAATTAATGTATTAATAAATAAATATAAATATAAAAAAAAAATTACGGGAAAAATTTGTATATACCCGTTACCTAAAAAAAATGTAAAAGGGTGTATTGTGTTAGTTAAAATGTATGTAACAGGAAGAATGTAAACTTTCTTTTGTATTTTCTATATCAGCGTTTAAGCTGTGTAGTTTTATACTGTTTAGTCCAGGAAAAACCTTTGCCATTAATTGTTGCATTTTAGTTGATTTTTCCGCTTTTGTGCTGTACTAGATAATCCAATGTCATATCCCATAGTGTCAACTGTTGAACCTTGGGACTAATTCTGGAGAGATATTCATGTAACGATTCTAGTTGCTTATTGAAACCTTTAAAATCCAACGAATGCAAAGAAAAACTACGCTTAGGCTGCCAAGTATTGCCAAGTTTTTGCTTTTTGTTTTTAGCTGCTTCGAATTGTAATTGGTAGAAATAAGGGTTATTGATAAATATTAGATATTATTAAAAATAAATGTCGAAGTGTCGACAGCTTTATTTTTGCGGAAGCGATTAATCTTGTACTCCAACTCTATTACCAGGTTTATACAGTGGTTTAATAAACGTGAGTTGCCTTAAACCCTTTATAAGCACTTTTTTTATGCGTTTTAACGCTAACTGGGAATACGCAAAGCTTGCTTTTTTAAACCCGCCGCACACTAAGGCCTCAGGCCGAAAAGCGTTGCATATATCATTATTTTGACGAATGCCTTCGTAAAAAGTAATATATGCATTCGATAAAGAAATTTTCAAAGATGACAAATCCAAAAGGTTGTTGAAATCGGCTAAAAATTGTGGGTCTCTTAAATGATCAAAATTTAAAAATCATACAAACTTTCATCTGAAAAGTTTATTAATTTCTAATGAAATACTCAAAAAAAATAGATTCTTAAGTTATTTATTTGTTTTACCAGCTTTAATGAAAGAAGCCTAGATCCCACCTCTGACCGCCACAATCCCACTATTACAGAACGTTTTGGTATTAATTCTCTAACTACATTACTCCGGATTTGCCTGCATCTGGGCGCGCCTAAGCATAGTTATAGAACAATAACGGATGCAATCTCGCAATAAAATTGTGGGAGAAGAGGAAGAGCGCAGTACAGATACAATAAATAATCGGATAAGCACTTATCGCGTTAAAATGTACTACAAGTCCATCTGTCTCTCATAGCGAACTGCTAAGTGCTATTAAAAAACGCTTCAATATGCCAACTATTTATTTAATACACAATAATAAAAAAAATTAAGTTGCAACTATAAAAACTTGATGAAAATGTGATGTAAGAAAAAAACATTTTAGTGACATCAGGTTTAACTGCTCTATAAAACATGGTAATAAGACTCTATAATTGCTTTGACAATCTATGCAGTTTTTTTTAATCGATTTCCATGAAAAATAGACAACTCACTGTGACTTTATCACAGTATTTTACATGTATTTTGGAAAGGTGCTTTATTGTCCATTAGCACTTATCGTTGACGGCATCCATTTTAAAAGAGCACGTTTATCTTTTATGTCAAAAGTTTTTAATGCTGTGCTGCAAATGGATTATTTGGTCACCACACCACACCTCAGATTCACCGGACGAAACTTAAATTACGTATGGCTCGCAAGTGATTTATTTGAAAACAAGTGTTTAATTTTGCAATTTTCGTTTAAATTCTAAATTAAATAAGATAATGTTGTTAACTTTAATGTTCATCTTTCAAAGAATGAGCTTCTAATTAAAAATTGGAAATATTCCGACAAAATTTCAAAGTTCTAGTTTTAAAATATAAGAAATGATTCTTTTTATGAAAATCACCTAAAACTGACTATTGTTAAATTTGCAAATAATTTAAAAATATTGTCCACAAAGTGTAAGAAAAACAATTTTCAATATATGAGTAAAAAAATATATTTTCTATTTAGTACGTCGTGAGTTGTCATAGTAAACTATCTACAAAAATACATACATATGTAATGTAATATAATAATGCATAGTAACTTAACATCTATTGCACGAAAGGACAGAGGGAGATACTCATGTATTTGAGTTGACACAAAATAGAATTAAGATCACTAAGTAATACAGTAACAAACCTAAAAAGGGAAACGGGGATAGGTCCAATTCCTGCAGTGTGCGCCAAGGATTGACGCACTCCTGGCGTCAAATCTGATCCGATCGCCTGTCGGGCAAAATGTCGCCGCTGCCAACGACATCAACGCCTCCGTCATTATCATCAACATCATCATTAACAACTTGGTGCTCATCAAAGAAAGTTTGTCTGTGTCCGACAAAACGAATATCCGGCACATGGTCGAGTACTCGCAAAGATTGCACCGGACTGTTTTCCAATACCTTTAGATGATAGAATACTCCCTCGTCATCTATCACATAGAATTGCGTAAAATCGGTGCTCGTATAAAAATGTCTTGCTTCGTTGCCAACAAATTTAATGCACGCCAACAACTCCGGCAATTCGTCATTGCCCCGTTTATCCGCCCAAAGAAAAGCTTTGTTTTTTGCCACAGGAATGAATTCCTCACATTGTGGCGAAGATAAATCGTTATAAGACTTTTCCGTAGATACATCTAAGAAACGCGCTGCATCCACTTCCTCCCGTCCTTTGGCTTTTATTTGTTGCTGCATCTGATTATGCCGCCTACTGCGAAGTTCCGGAATCGCCTGATTATTCAGCATGTGTTTCACATTCCAGAAACACAATTGTTCAGCACAACTGACCAGCACCTGTTTGCAAGGTGAGAAACGCAATTGAGTTGCATTGCTAGTTTCATGTCCCTGAGAAATTGTGAAAATATGTTGCACCCGATGTTTTTCAAAGCTGTAAAGCTGCAATGAAATTAAATTTAAATGAATCTTAAAAAAATTTTATAATAATGTTGCTCTTACCTCGATATTTCCATTCTTAAATCCGAGTGCAATCAGCTGGCCATCGTTTGAGGCAGTTAGGTGATTTATTTGGCTTGTATTGTTGATATTATCCTTACAAAGTCGTTTGAATTCTAGTTCATTATCTGCGACACTCAATTTACAAACCTGAAATCAAAAACAGAATTAGTTATCAATCATTCAATCAATTATCAATTATTATTACTAATTTTACAAACCTAAAATCAAAAACAATATTAGTTATTCATTTTTATATCAATTATTATTACAATAATCTATAACACTATGTAACAAATTTGAACTTTTTGGCTATTAAATGAACGAACCCCACTTTTTTGGATAGATTTTGTAATTGTAAACAATCTTCAACAAGTATTTACTCCCAGAAATTCGGCACTCACCGTCAATGTCCTGTCTCCAAATGCTAAATAAAGCATGTTATCCTTTACATCAAATCCAGAAGGTCTCTCAAAGTTTCGTATACACTCTCTTTTTTTTAATTGAAGTTGATCAAATTGAAAAAGTTCAGCTTCATCTTGTTCAGGTTTATCCAAATTCAAATACTATAAAAGAAATCAAACTTTAAAACGGTATTACTATTTAAACTCATGTAATTAAAAATTGACTTACAACAACTCCAAAGTCTGAAAACAGAAGCAAAAAGTGTTCGTAAACGAGCCTGGCATACAGAGTTTTAAAGGGCAAAAGTAAATTATCCCCAGTGGACGACAGTGACAAAATAAAAGTGCATTCGGAAAATGAAGCAAGTAGTTTCTGTGAACTGATCTCTTTGAGGTAGTCAATACAGTCGTCAAATACGAGGGGCATAATATATCTAATATTATTCTCATTGTTATTAATAATTTGACAATTATTGTAGGCAGCATAAATGCTACCATCATTGCCAGCACATAGGGCCGTAATATATCCTCCACATTTCAGATGCGGGGTTGCAATCGTTTTCCAACTGGCAATACTCTGTCTCCGGCCAAAGTTATGTTCTATCGAGGCTTGAATTTTATGAATTCTCGCTCTGGAATCGACGGCATATAATGTTCCATCATCGGACATTTTCAAAAGCGGACGCAAATAGACATTAGGTTCAAGATGCATTCGCCCCTTTGTATTACGATCCTTCAATTGGTCATCACTCTCATCAACATGATGTACCCAGGTAATAACATCCGTATCCGTATCCGTGCTCCGCAGTGTGTGAACGTGTAAAAAATGTTTTCCCTTTGCTCCGCATAGAACAATGTATTTGAAAACGGGATCGTTTAAATCGTAGACATCCAAACACACAATACGTTCACTGACATTACTTCGTAGCAAACAGTACGGAAATTTTAAATCGTAGGCAACAATACCCTCCAGAGTGCCAAGCATTAAATAACGGCCATCAGTTGAAAGTTTGCCACAGGTTACAGTTGACGGAATCGAGTCCGACAATGGCAAACGTTCCACCTTCAGAGCTTCCATGAGATTGTTGCAGTAGTCAGTGTGCTCAAACTTTAATCGGTAGACACT